>JASUUG010000550.1:0-43654 GCA_030449905.1 Luvunga scandens
GACCTTGGCCACGGGCTGGCTACGTGCCTTTCTCAAAATGCAGCATATGCTCGTGACCAAGGCAGGTCGCACACTCTCACGCACACACAACACACACTCCGGCCGCGCTCACGAGGCAAGGATAGGGAGCTCGAGCGTGGCCCTGTGCCTTGGCATTGGCCGCGGGCGAGCATTTGGCCAAAATGTGAGCACACGGTACTCGCCGTTTCTTCGTATTCTTGGACCAAAAACTGAGATCGACACCCACCTTCCACTTCTTTCTCCGGTTTTGCCTGAATCGGATGAGTGGGCCCACCCGTTTGGGCACCCGTTCGCTGCCGGTAAGATGGCCGGAAAATGAGTTTCGGAGCTCGGAATTGGATTCCGTTTTCTCCCGCCACCGACTCCCACCAAACCCGACCACGCCAGCCCAAAAAACTACGCCGCCCCCGAAACGCGAAATTTGGTCACAATCCGTGTGCTATAGCTCACGGATTTTGGCCTTTTTTGGCGGAAAAATGTGCGCAGGGCCTCCCGCATTATTTTTGCCATTTCTTCGAGCGGAAAGCAGTACTTGTGCCGTGAGGAGGGCCCCGGCCCAGTTCTACCACAATCGGACCAATTCGAGGGCACGTTTCATCCACTTTTTGAACCCCCGCACCCTCGGTAAATCGGCCGCAAAACGAGGTTCGGACCTCGAAATCGACTCCCCTCTTTTCCGACGTTCAACTGTTGCAACTATCTAATACAACACCCCAAAATCCCGCACCGCCCCGGAAACGCGAAAGTTCGCCAAGATCCGTGAGCGATAGCACACGGCCTTGGCCTTGGCCGCGGGGTGGCTGCGTGCCTAGGCCTTGGCCGCGGGGTGGCTGGGTGCCATGGCCTTGGCCTTGGCCCCCAGGTGGCTGTGTGCCAAGGCCTTTGCCGCGGGGTGGCTGCGTGCCTAGGCCTTGGCCGCGGGGTGGCTGGGTGCCATGGCCTTGGCCGCGGGGTGGCTGGGTGCCATGGCCTTGGCCGCGGGTTAAAAACTGAGATCCACACCTACCTTCCACTTCTTTCTCCGGTTTTTCCTGAATCGGACGAGTTGGCCCACCCGTTTGGGCACCCGTTCGCTGCCGGTAAGATGGCTGTAAAATGAGTTTCGGGGCTCGGAATTGGATTCCGTTTTCTCCCGCCACCGACTCCCACCAAACCCCACCACGCCAGCCCAAAATCCCACGCCGCCCCCGAAACGCGAAATTTGGCCACAATCCGTGTGCTATAGCTCACGGATTTTGGCCTTTTCTGGCGGAAAAATGGGTGCAGGGCCTCCCGTATTATTTTTGCCATTTCTTCGAGCGGAAAGCAGTACTTGCGCCGTGAGGAGGCCCCGGGCCCAGTTCTACCAGAATCGGACCAATTCCAGGGCACGTTTCGTCCCCTTTTCGCACCCCAGCACCCTCGGTAAATCGGCCGTAAAGCGAGGTTCGGACCTCGAAATCGACTCCCCTCTTTTCCGACGTTCGACTGTCACACGTATCTAATGCATCACCCCAAAATCCCGCATGGCCACGGAAAGGCGAAAGTTAGCCAAGATCCGTGAGCGATGGCACACGGCCTTGGCCTTGGCCACGGGGTGGCTGGGTGCCATGGCCTTGGCCTTGGCCACGGGGTGGCTGTGTGCCAAGGCCTTGGCCGCGGGGTGGCTGCATGCCTAGGCCTTGGCCGCGGGCTGGCTGGGTGCCATGGCCTTGGCCGCGGGGTGGACGCGTGCCTAGGCCTTGGCCACGGGGTGGCTGCGTGCCTCGGCCTTGGCCTTGGCCCCGGGCTGGCTACGTGCCTTTCTCAAAATGCAGCATATGCTCGCCACCAAGGCAGGTCGCACACTCTCACGCACACACAACACACACTCCGGCCGCGCTCCCGAGGCAAGGATAGGGAGCTCGAGCGTGGCCCTGTGCCTTGGCGTTGGCCGCGGGGTGGCTGCATGGCTTGGCCTTGGCCGCGGGCGAGCATTTGGCCAAAATGTGAGCACATGGTCCTCGCCGTTTCTTCGTATTCTTGGACCAAAAACTGAGATCCACACCTACCTTCCACTTCTTTCTCCGGTTTTGCCTGAATCGGACGAGTTGGCCCACCCGTTTGGGCACCCGTTCGCTGCCGGTAAGATGGCTGTAAAATGAGTTTCGGAGCTCGGAATTGGATTCCGTTTTCTCCCGCCACCGACTCCCACCAAACCCGACCACGCCAGCCCAAAATCCCACGCCGCCCCCGAAACGCGAAATTTGGCCACAATCCGTGTGCTATACTGTAACCTTCCCGACCACGCTTTTACCTTTTGTCGGGGCATTTGAAAGAAAATAGTAAAAAAAAACGAAAGTAGTAAATAGATAAAGAAATTGTGGGTTCCGTCGTCTCTATGATTACTTCTTAAACGGTGAGGCCCTCTCTATACACCGGAGCCACTTCCTTCATTTAATCAATTCTATTGGTAACTTGTACAGTTACCACTCTTCGGCTCTACCCATGAATTTTCTAGTAATAGGTCTTTCATAACGAGATAGACCTTATACAGTAACGGTATTTAATTATGAAGATTGTTGGGGTAGCTGACCTTGTTAGTCCGTTCTTGCAAGAGTCGAAAGATAATCTTTCTGCTTTTTTATAGTATTTCCCCCGCTTAATGGATAACTATTTGTTACCAATGGGGAATTCTTTCTCACCTTAAATTGCAAATTGAGGTGGTGGAATTTGCGCCAGTGGAAACCATAAATTATAGCTCATGGATTTTGGCCTTCTCCGGGGGAAAAATGGGCGCAGGGACTCCTGCATTATTTTCGCCATTTCTTCGAGCGGAAAACAGTACTTGTGCCGTGAGGAGGCCCCCGGCCCAGTTCAACCACAATCGGACCAATTCGCGGGCACATTTCGTCCCCTTTTCGCACCCCCGCTACCTCGGTAAATCGGCCGTAAAACGAGGTTCGGACATCGAAATCGACTCCCCTCTTTTCCGACGCTCGACTGTCGCACGTATCTAATGCATAACCCCAAAATCCTGCACCGCCCCGGAAATGCAAAAGTTGGCCAAGATCCGTGAGCTACAGCACACGGCCTGGGCCTTGGCCGGGTGCCTGCTTGCCATGGCCTTGGCCTTGGCCTCGGGTGGCTGCGTGCAAGGCCTTGGCCACGGGCTGGCCGTTGGCCTTGGCCGCGGGCTGGCTGCGTGCAAGGCCTTGGCCACGGGCTGGCTGGGTGACATGGCCTTGGCCGCGGGCTGGGTGGGTGCCATGGCCTTGGCCTCGTGCCTTGGCCTTGGCCCGGGTGGCTGCGGCTGGCCTTGGCCTTGGTGCCTTTCTCAAAATGCAGCATATGCTCGCCACCAAGGCAGGTCGCACACTCTCACGCACACACAACACACACTCCGGCCGCGCTCCCGAGGCAAGGATAGGGAGCTCGAGCGTAGCCCTGTGCCTTGGCGTTGGCCGCGGGGTGGCTGCGTGGCTTGGCTTTGGCCGCGGGCGAGCATTTGGCCAAAATGTGAGCACACGGTCCTCGCCGTTTCTTCGTATTCTTGGACCAAAAACTGAGATCCAACTTACCTTCCACTTCTTTCTCCGGTTTTGCCTGAATCGGACGAGTTGGCCCACCCGTTTGGGCACCCGTTCGCTGCCGGTAAGAAGGCCGTAAAACGAGTTTCGGAGCTCGGAATTGGATTCCGTTTTCTCCCGCCACCGACTCCCACCAAACCCGACCACGCCAGCCAAAAATCCCACGCCGCCCCCGAAACGCGAAATTTGGCCTCAATCCGTGTGCTATAGCTCACGGATTTTGGCCTTTTCTGGCGGAAAAATGGGCGCAGGGCCTCCCGCATTCTTTTTGCCATTTCTTCGAGCGGAAAGCAGTACTTGCGCCGCGAGGAGGCCCCCGGCCCAGTTCTACCACAATCGGACCAATTCGAGGGCACGTTTCGTACCCTTTTCGCACCCCCGCACCCTCGGTAAATCGGCCATAAAATGAGGTTCGGACCTCAAAATAGACTCCGCCCTTTTCCGACGTTCGACTGTTGCACGTATCTAATGCATCACCCCAAAATCCGGCACCGCCCCGGAAACGCGAAAGTTGGCCAAGTTCCGTGAGCGACAGCACACGGCATTAGCCTTAGCCGCGGGGTGGCTGCGTGCCTCGGCCTTGGCCTTGGCCGCGGGCTGGCTCCGTGCCTTGCTCGAAATGCAGCACATGCTCGTGACCAAGGCAGGTCACACACTCTCACGCACACACAACACACACTCCGGCCGCGCTCCCGAGGCAAGGATAGGGAGCTCGAGCGTGGCCCTGTGCCTTGGCGTTGGTCGCGGGGTGGCTGCGTGGCTTGGCCTTGGCCGCGGGCGAGCATTTGGCCAAAATGTGAGCACACGGTCCTCGCCGTTTCTTCGTATTCTTGGACCAAAAACTGAGATCCACACCTACCTTCCACTTCTTTCTCCGGTTTTGCCTGAATCGGACGAGTTGGCCCACCCGTTTGGGCACCCGTTCGCTGCCGGTAAGAAGGCCGTAAAACGAGTTTCGGAGCTCGGAATTGGATTCCGTTTTCTCCTGCCACCGACTCCCACCAAACCCGACCACGCCAGCCAAAAATCCCACGCCGCCCCCGAAACGCGAAATTTGGCCGCAATCCGTGTGCTATAGCTCACGGATTTTGGCCTTTTCTGGCGGAAAAATGGGCGCAGGGCCTCCCGCATTCTTTTTGCCATTTCTTCGAGAGGAAAGCAGTACTTGTGCCGTGAGGAGGCCCCGGGCCCAGTTCTACCACAATCAGACGAATTCGAGGGCACGTTTCGTCCCCTTTTCGCACGACTCCCCTCTTTTCCCCGCACCATGCATCACCCCCCCGAAATGCGAAAGTTGGCCAAGATCCGTGAGCTACAGCACACGGCCATGGCCTTGGCCGCGGGGTGGCTGCGTGCCATGGCCTTGGCCTTGGCCGCGGGGTGCCTGCGTGCCATGGCCTTGGCCTTGGCCTCGGGGTGGCTGCGTGCCATGGCCTTGGCCTTGGCCTCGGGGTGGCTGCGTGCCATGGCCTTGGCCTTGGCCTCGGGGTGGCTGCGTGCCTAGGCCTTGGCTGCGGGCTGGCTGGGTGCCATGGCCTTGGCCGTGGGGTGGACGCGTGCCTTGGCCTTGGCCACGGGGTGGCTGTGTGCCTCGGCCTTGGCCTTGGCCGCGGGCTGGCTCCATGCCTTGCTCGAAATGCCGCACATGCTCGCGACCAAGGCAGGTCGCACACTCTCACGCACACACAACACACACTCGGGCCGTGCTTCCGAGGCAAGGATAGGGAGCTCGAGCGTGGCCCTGTGCCTTGGCGTTGGCCGCGGGGTGGCTGCGTGGCTTGGCCTTGGCCGCGGGTGAGCATTTGGCCAAAATGTGAGCACACGGTCCTCGCCGTTTCTTTGTATTCTTGGACCAAAAACTGAGATCCACACCTACATTCCACTTCTTTCTCCGGTTTTGCCTGAATCGGACGAGTTGGCCCACCCGTTTGGGCACCCGTTCGCTGCCGGTAAGATGGCCGTAAAACGAGTTTCGGAGCTCGGAATTGGATTCCGTTTTCTCCCGCCACCGACTCCCACCAAACCCGACGACGCCAGCCCAAAATCCCAGGCCGCCCCTGAAACGCAAAATTTGCACGGATTTTGATTTTAGCTTTTTTTCTGGCGGAAAAATGGGCGCAGGGCCACCCGCATTATTTTTGCCATTTCTTCGAGCGGAAAGCAGTACTTGCGCCGTGAGGAGGCCCCCGGCCCAGTTCTACCACAATCAGACCAATTCGAGGGCACGTTTCGTCCCCTTTTCGCACCCACGTACCCTCGGTAAATTGTCCGTAAAACGAGGTTCGGACCTCGAAATCGACTCCCCTCTTTTCCGACGTTCGACTGTCGCACGTATCTAATGCATCACCCCAAAATCCCGCACCACCCTGGAAACGCAAAAGTTGGCCAAGATCCGTGAGCGACAGCACACGGCCTTGGCCTTGGCTGCGGGGTGGCTGCGGGCCATGGCCTTGGCCTTGGCCTCGGGGTGGCTGCGTGCCATAGCCTTGGCCTTGGCCACCGGGTGGCTGTGTGCCAAGGCCTTGGCTGCCGGAGGTCTGGGTGCCATGGCCTTGGCCGCGGGCTGGCTGGGTGCCATGGCCTTGGCCGCGGGATGGACGCGTGCCTTGGCCTTGGCCACAGGGTGGCTGCGTGCCTCGGCCCTGGCCTTGGCCGCGGGCTGGCTCCGTGCCTTGCTCGAAATGCAGCACATGCTCGCGACCAAGGCAGGTCGTACACTCTCACGCACACACAACACACACTCGGGCCGCGCTCCCGAGGCAAGGATAGGGAGCTCGAGCGTGGCCGTCTGCCTTGGCGTTGGCCGCGGGGTGGCTGCGTGTCCTGGCCTTGGCCGCGGGCAAGCATTTGGCCAAAATGTGAGCACACGGTCCTCGCTGTTTCTTCGTATTCTTGGACGAAAAACTGAGATCCACACCTACCTTCCACTTCTTTCACCGGTTTTGCCTGAATCGGACGAGTTGGGCCACCCGTTTGGGCACACATTCGCTGCCGGTAAGATGGCCTTTTCTGGCGGAAAAATGGGCGCAGGGCCTCCCGCATTATTTTTGCCATTTCTTCGAGCGGAAAGCAGTACTTGCGCCGTGTGGAGGCCCCCGGCCCAGTTCTGCCACAATCGGACCAATTTGAGGGCACGTTTCGTCCCCTTTTCGCACCCCGCACCCTCGGTAAATCGGCCGTAAAACGAGGTTCGGACCTCGAAATCGACTCCCCTCTTTTCCAATGCTCGACTGTCGCACGTATCTAATGCATCACCCCAAAATCCCGCACCGCCCCGGAAACGCGAAAGTTGGCCAAGATCCGTGAGCGACAGCACACGGCCTTGGCCTTGGCCGCGGGGTGGCTGGGTGCCATGGCCTTGTCCTTGGCCACCGGGTGGCTGTGTGCCAAGGCCTTGGCCTCGGGGTGGCTTCGTGCCTAGGCCTTGGCCTCGGGGTGGCTTCGTGCCTAGGCCTTGGCCGCGGGCTGGCTGGGTGCCATGGCCTTGGCCGCGGGGTGGACGCGTGCCTAGGCCTTGGCCACGGGGTGGCTGCGTGCCTCGGCCTTGGCCTTGGCCCCGGGCTGGCTACCTGCCTTTCTCGAAATGCAGCATATGCTCGTGACCAAGGCAGGTCGCACACTCTCACGCACACACAACACACACTCCGGCCGCGCTCCAGAGGCAAGGATAGGGAGCTCGAGCGTGGCCCTGTGCCTTGGCGTTGGCCGCGGGGTGGCTGCATGGCTTGGCCTTCGCCGCGGGTGAGCATTTGGCCAAAATGTGAGCACACGGTCCTCGCCGTTTCTTCGTATTCTTGGACCAAAAACTGAGATCCACACCTACCTTCCAGTTCTTTCTCCGGTTATGCCTGAATCGGATGAGTGGGCCCACCCGTTTGGGCACCCGTTCGCTGCCGATAAGATGGCCGTAAAAGGAGTTTTGGATCTCGGAATTGGATTCCGTTTTCTCCCGCCACCGAATCCCACCAAACCCGACCACGCCAGCCCAAAATCCAACGCCGCCCCCAAAACGCGAAATTTGGCCTCAATCCGTGTGCTATAGCTCACGGATTTTGGCCTTTTCCGGGGGAAAAATGGGTGCAGGGCCTCCCGCATTATTTTCGCCATTTCTTCGAGCGGAAAGCAGTACATGCGCCGTGAGGAGGCCCCCGGCCCAGTTCTACCACAATCCGACCAATTTGAGCGCACGTTTCGTCCCCTTTTCGCACCCCCGCACCCTCGGTAAATCGGCCGTAAAACGAGGTTCGGACCTCGAAATTGACTCCCCTCTTTTCCGACGTTTGACTGTCGCACGTATCTAATGCATCAACCCAAAATCCCGCACCGCCCCGGAAACGCGAAAGTTGGCCAAGATCCGTGAGCGACAGCACACGGCCTTGGCCTTGGCCGCGGGGTGGCTGCGTGCCTAGGCCTTGGCCGCGGGGTGGCTGGGTGCCATGGCCTTGTCCTTGGCCACCGGGTGGCTGTGTGCCAAGGCCTTGGCCTCGGGGTGGCTGCGTGCCTAGGCCATGGCCGCGGGCTGGCTGGGTGCCATGGCCTTGGCCGCGGGGGGGACGCGTGCCTAGGCCTTGGGCACGGGGTGGCTGCGTGCCTCGGCCTTGGCCTTGGCCGCGGGCTGGCTCCGTGCCTTGCTCGAATTGCAGCACATGCTCGCGACCCAGGCACGTCGCACACTCTCGCGTACACACAACACACACTTGGGCCGCGCTCCCGGGGCAAGGATAGGGAGCTCGAGCGTGGCCCTGTGCCTTGGCCTTGGCCGCGGGGTGGCCGCGTGCCTTGGGCTTGGACTTGGCCGCGGGCGAGCATTTGTCCAAAATGTGAGGACACGGTCCTCGCCGTTGCTTCGCATTCTTGGACCAAAAACTGAGATCCACGCCTACCTTCCACTTCTTTCTCCGGTTTTGCCTGAATCGGATGAGTTGGGCTACCCGTTTGGGAACCCGTTCTCTGGCGGTAAAATGGCCGTTAAACGAGTTTCGGAGCTCGGAATTGGATTCTATTTTCTCCCGCCACTGACTCCCACCAAACCCGACCATGCCAGCCAAAAATCCCACGCCGCCCCCGAAAGACGAAATTTGGCCGCAATCCGTGTGCTATAGCTCGCGGATTTTTACCTTTTCGTGCGGAAAAATGGGAGCAGGGCCTCCCGCATTATTTTCGCCATTTCTTTGAGCGCAAAAAAGTACTAGCACCGTGAGGAGGCCCCCGGCCCAGTTCTACCACAACCGCACCAATTCCCGGGCACGTTTCGTCCCCTTTTCGCACCCCCGAACGTTCGGTAAATCGGCCGTAAAACGAGGTTCGGACCTCGGAATCGACTCCTGTCTTCTCCGACGTTCGACTGTCGCACGTATCTAATGCATCATTCCAAAATCCCGCACCGCCCCGGATACGCGAAATTTGGCCAAGATCCGTGAGCTACAGCACACGGCCTTGGCCGCGGGGTGGCTGCGTGCCTAGGCCTTGGCAGCGGCGTGGCTGGTGCCATGGCCTTGGCCTTGTCCACGGGGTTGCTGTGTGCCTTGGCCTTGGCCGCGGGGTGGCTGGGTCCCATGGCCTTGGCCTTGGCCGCGGGGTGGCTGCGTGCCATGGCCTTGGCCGCGGGGTGGCTGGGTGCCATGGCCTTGGCCTTGGCCGCGGGGTGGCTGGGTACCAAGGCCTTGGCCTTGGCCGCGGGGTGGCTGCGTGCCTTGGCCTGGGCCGCGGGCTGGCTGCGTGCCTTGCTCGAAATGCAGCACATGCTCGCGACCAAGGCACGTCGCACAATCTCGCGCACACACAACACAAACTTGGGCCGCGCTTCCGGGGCAAGGATAGGGAGCTCGAGGCTTGCCCTGTGCCTTGGCCTTGGCCGCGGGCGAGCATTTGGCCAAAATGTGAGCACACGGTCCTCGCCGTTGCTTCGTATTCTTGGACCAAAAATTGAGATCCACACCTACCTTCCACCTCTTTCTCCGGTTTTGCCTGAATCGTACGAGTTGGCCCACCCGTTTGGGCACCCGTTCTCTGGCGGTAAAATGGCCGTAAAACGAGTTTCGGAGCTCGGAATTGGATTCCGTTTTCTCCCGCCACCGACTCCCACCAAACCCGACCACGCCAGCCAAAAATCCCACGCCGCCCCCGAAACGCGAAATTTGGCCGCAATCCGTGTGCTATAGCTCACGGATTTTGGCCTTTTCGGGCGGAAAAATGGGTGCAGGGCCTCCCGCATTATTTTCGCCATTTCTTCGAGAGGAAAACAGTACTAGCACCGTGAGGAGGCCCCCGGCCCAGTTCTACCACAACCGGACCAATTCGCGGGCACGTTTCGTCCCCTTTTCGCACCCCCGCACGTTCGTTAAATCAGACGTAAAACGAGGTTCGGACCTCGGAATTGACTCCCGTCTTCTCCGACGTTCGACTGTCGCACGTATCTAATGCATCACCCCAAAATCCCGCCCCGCCCCGGAAACGTGAAAGTTGGCCAAGATCCGTGAGCAACAGCATACGGCCTTGGCCGCGGGGTGGCTTCGTGCCTAGGCCTTGGCCGCGGGGGGGCTGGGTGCCATGGCCTTGGCCTTGGCCACGGGGTGGCTGCGTGCCTTGGTCTTCGCCACGGGGTGGCTGCGTGCCGAGGCCTTGGCCGCGGGGTGGCTGGGTGCCATGGCCTTGGCCTCGGCCGCGGGGTGGCTTCGTGCCTAGGCCTTGTCCGCGGGGTGGCTGGGTGTCATGGCCTTGGCCTTGGCCGCGGGGTGGCTGCGTGCCTTGGCTTTGGCCGCGGGCTGGCTGCATGCCTTGCTCGAAATGCAGCACATGCTCGCGACCAAGGCACGTTGCACACTCTCACGCACACACAACACACATTCCGGCCGCGCTCCCGGGGCAAGGATAGGGAGCTCGAGCGTGGCCCTGTGCCTTGGCTTTGGCCGCGGGGTGGCCGCGTGCCTCGACCGCGGGTGAGCATTTAACCAAAAAGTGAGCACACGGTCCTCGCCGTTGCTTCGTATTCTTGGACCAAAAACTGAGATCCACACCTACCTTCCACTTCTTTCTCCGGTTTTCCCTGAATCGGACGAGTTGGCCCACCCGTTCTCTGGCGGTAAAATGGCCGTTAAACGAGTTTAGGAGCTCCGAATTGGATTCCGCTTTCTCCCGCCACCGACTCCCACCAAACCCGACCACGCCAGCAAAAAATCCCACGCCGCCCCCGAAACACGAAATTTGGCCGCAATCCGTGTGCTATAGCTCACGGATTTTGGCCTTGTCGGGCGGAAAAATGGGCGCAGGGCCTCCCGCATTATTTTCGCCATTTCTTTGAGTGCAAAACAGTACTAGCACCGTGAGGAGGCCCCCGGCCCAGTTCTACCACAACCGGACCAATTCGCAGGCACGTTTCATCCACTTTTCGCACCCCCACACGTTCGGTAAATCAGCCGTAAAACGAGGTTCGGACCTCGGAATCGACTCCTGTCTTGTCCGACGTTCGACTGTCGCACGAATCTAATGGAACACCCCAAAATTCTGCACCGCCCTGGAAATGCGAAAGTTGGCCAAGATCCGTGAGCTACAGCACACGGCCTTGGCCGCGGGGTGGCTGCGTGCCTAGGCCTTGGCCGCGGGGTGGCTGCGTGCCATGGCCTTGGCCTTGGCCGTGGAGTGGCTGCGTGCCTAGGACTTGGCCGCGGGGTGGCTGCGTGCCTAGGCCTTGGCCGCGGGGTGGCTGCGTGCCATGGCCTTGGCCTTGGCCGTGGAGTGGCTGCGTGCCTAGGACTTGGCCGCGGGGTGGCTGCGTGCCTTTCTCGAAATGCAGCACATGCTCGCGACCAAGGCACGTCGCACACTCTCGCGCACACACAACACACACTTGGGCCGTGCTCCCGGGGCAAGGATAGTGTGCTCGAGTGTGGCCCTGTGCCTTGGCCTTGGCCGCGGGGTGGCCGCGTGCCTTGGCCTTGGCCTTGGCCGCGGGCGAGCATTTGGCCAAAATGTGAGCACACGGTCCTCGCCGTTGCTTCGTATTCTTGGACCAAAAACTGAGATCCACACCTACCTTCCACTTCTTTCTCTGGTTTTGCCTGAATCCGACGAGTTGGCTCACCCGTTTGGGCACCCGTTCTCTGGCGGTAAAATGGCCGTAAAACGAGTTTCGGAGCTCGGAATTGGATTCCGTTTTCTCCCGCCACCGACTCCCACCAAACCCGACCACGCCAGGCAAAAATCCCACGCCGCCCCCGAAACACGAAATTTGGCTGCAATCCGTGTGCTATATAACTCACGGATTTTGGCCTTTTCGGGCGGAAAAATGGGCGCAGGGCCTCCTGCATTATTTTCACCATTTCTTCGAGCGCAAAACAGTACTAGCACCGTGAGAAGGCCCCCGGCCCAGTTCTGCCACAAGCGGACCAATTCGAGGGCACGTTTCGTCCCCTTTTCGCACCCCCGCATATTCGGTAAATCGGCCGTAAAATGACGTTCGGACCTCGGAATCGACTCCCGTCTTCTTCGATGTTCGACTGTCGTACATATCTAATGCATCACCCCAAAATCCGGCACTGCCCCGGAAACAGGAAAGTTGGCCAAGATCCGTTAGCTACAGCACACGGCCTTGGCCGCGGGGTGGCTGCGTGCTTAGGCCTTGGCAGCGGCGTGGCTGGGTGCCATGGCCTTGGCCTTGGCCACGGGGTGGCTGCGTGCCTTGGCCTTGGCCACGGGGTGGCTGCGTGCCTTGGCCTTGGCCGCGGGGTGGCTGGGTGCCATGGCCTTGGCCTTGGCCGCGGGGTGGCTGCGTGCCTAGGCCTTGGCCGTGGGGTGGCTGGGTGCAAAGTCCTTGGCTTTGGCCGCGGGGTGGCTGGGTGCCATGGCCTTGGCCTTAGCCGCGGGGTAGCTGGGTGCCATGGCCTTTGTCTTGGCCGAGGGGTGGCTGGGTGCCATGGCCTTTGTCTTGGCCGAGGGGTGGCTGGGTGCCATGGCCTTTGTCTTGGCCGAGGGGTGGCTGGGTGCCATGGCCTTTGTCTTGGCCGAGGGGTGGCTGGGTGCCATGGCCTTGGCCTTGGCCGCGGGGTGACTGCGTGCCTAGGCCTTGTCCGCGTGGTGGCTGGGTGCCATGGCCTCGGCCTTGGCCGCGGGGTGGCTGCGTGCCTTGGCTTTGGCGGCGGGCTGGCTGCGTGCCCTGCTCGAAATGCAGCACATGCTTGCGACCAAGGCACGTGGCACACTCTCGCGCACACACAACACAAACTTGGGCCGCGCTCCCGGGGCAAGGATAGGGAGCTCTAGCGTGGCCCTGTGCCTTGCCCTTGGCGGCGGGGTGGCTGCGTGCCTTGGCCGCGGGGTAGCCGCGTGCCTTGGACGCGGGCGAGTATTTGGCCAAAATGTGAGCACACGGTCCTCGGCGTTGCTTCTTGGACAAAAAACTGAGATCCATACCTACCTTCCACTTCTTTCTCCGGTTTTTACTGAATCGGACGAGTTGGCCCACCCGTTTGGGAACCCGTTCTCTGGCGGTAAAATGGCCGTTAAACGAGTTTCGGAGCTCGGAATTGCATTCCGTTTTCTCCCGCCACCGACTCCCACCAAACCCGACCTCGCCAGCTAAGAATCCCAGTCCTCCCCCGAAACACGAAATTTGGCCGCAATCCGTGTGCTATAGCTCACGGATTTTGGCCTTTTCGGGCGGAAAATTGGGTGCAGGGCCTCCGGCATTATTTTCGCCATTTCTTCGAGCGTAAAACAGTACTAGCACCGTGAGGAGGCCCCCGACCCAGTTCTACCACAAGCGGACGAGTTCGTGGTCACGTTTCGTCCCCTTTTCGCAACCCCGCACATTCGGTAAATCAGCCGTAAAACGAGGGTCGGACCTCGGAATCGACTCCCGTCTTCTCCGACGTTCGACTGACGCACATATCTAATGCATCACCCCAAAATCCCGCACCGCCCCGGAAACGCGAAAGTTGGCCAAGATCCGTGAGCTACAGCGCACGGCCTTGGGCGCGAGTTGGCTGCGTGCCTAGGCCTTGGCAGCGGCGTGGCTGGGTGCCATGGCCTTGGCCTTGGCCGCGGGGTGGCTGCGTGCCCAGGCCTTGGCCGCGGGGTGGGTGGGTGCCATGGCCTTGCCCTTGGCCGCGGGCTGACTGGGTGCCTAGGCCATGGCCGCGGGGTGACTTCGTGCATAGGCGATGGCCGCAGGGTGGCTGCGTGCCTAGGCCTTGGCCGCGTGGTGGCTGCGTGTCTAGGCCTTGGCCGCGGGGTGGCTGGGTGCCATGGCCTTGGCTGTGGCCGCGGGGAGACTGCGTGCCTTGGCTTTCGCCGCGGGCTGGCCGCGTTCCTTGCTCGAAATGCAGCACATGTTTGCGACCAAGGCACGTCACACACTCTCGCGCACACACAACACACACTTGGACCGCGCTCCCGGGGCATGGATAGGGAGCTCGAGCGTGGCCCTGTGCCTTGGCCTTGGCCGCGGGGTGGCCGCGTGCCTTGGCCTTGGGCGAGCATTTGGCCAAAATGTAAGCACACGGTCCTCGCCGTTGCTTCGCATTCTTGGACCAAATACTGAGATCCACACCTACCTTCCACTTCTTTCTCCGGTTTTAGCTGAATCGGACGAGTTGGCCCACCCGTTTTGGAACCTGTTCTCTGGCGGTAAAATGGCCGTAAAACGAGTTTCGGAGGTCGGAATTGGATACCGTTTTCTCCCGCCACCGACTCCCACCAAACCCGACCACGCCAGCCAAAAATCTCACCCCGCCCCCGAAACACGAAATTTGGCCGCAATCCGTGTGCTATAGCTCACGGATTTTGGCCTTTTCGGGCGGAAAAATGGGCGCAGGGCCTCCCGCATTATTTTTGCCATTTCTTCGAGCGTAAAACAGTACTAGGACCTTGAGGAGGCCCCCGGCCCAGTTCTACCACAACCGGACCAATTCGCGGGCACGTTTCGTCCCCTTTTCGTACCCCTGCACGCTCGGTAAATCGGCCATAAAACGAGGTTCCGACCTCGGAATCGACTCCCGTCTTCTCTGACATTCGACTGTCGCACGTATCTAATGCATTACCCCAAAATCCCGCACCGTCCCGGAAACGCGAAAGTTGGCCAAGATCCATGAGCTACAGCACACGGCCTTGGCCGCGGGGTGGCTGCTTGCCTAGGCCTTGGCAGCGGCGTGGCTGCGTGCCTTGCTTGAAATGCAGCACGTGCTCGCGACAAAGCCACGTCGCACACTCTCGCACGCACACAACACACACTTGGGCCGCGCTCCCGGGGCAAGGATATGGAGCTCGAGCGTGGCCGTGTGCCTTGGCCTTGGCCGCGGGGTGGCCGCGTGTCTTGGCCTTGGCCTTGGCCGCGGGCGAGCATTTGGCCAAAATGTGAGCACACGGTCCTCGCGGTTGCTTCGTATTCTTGGACCAAAAACTGAGATCCACACCTACCTTCCACTTCTTTCTCCGGTTTTTCCCGAATCCGACAAGTTGGCCCACCCGTTTGGGCACCCGTTCTCTGGCGGTAAAATGGCCGTAAAAGGAGTTTCGGAGCTCGGAATTGGATTCCGTTTCCTCCTGCCACTGACTGCCACCAAACCCGACCACGCCCGCCAAAAATCCCACGGCGCCCCCGAAATGCGAAATTTGGCCGCAATCCGTGTGCTATAGCTCACGGATTTTGGCCTTTTCGGGCGGAAAAATGGGCGCAGGGCCTCCCGCATTATTTTCGCCATTTCTTCGAGAGGAAAACAGTACTAGCACCGTGAGGAGGCCCCTGGCCCAGTTCTACCACAACCGGACCAATTCGCGGGCACGTTTCCTCCCCTTTTCGCACCCCGCACGTTCGGTAAATCAGACGTAAAACGAGGTTCGGACCTCAGAATCGACTCCCGTCTTTTCCGACGTTTGACTGTCGCACGTATCTAATGCATAACCCCAAAATCCCGCACCGCCCCAAAAGCAAGAAAGTTGGCCCTGATCCGTGAGCTACAGCGCACGGTCTTTGGCCATTTTGGCCCGAAAAAAGGGGCCCGGAGCATCCGCGCTGTTTGAACAACTTTTAAGTCCTGTAAGATAACTTCAGTCGAAATACGTCACCTCCTAAAATTTCGGCCCAAACAAAGTCGGACAGACGCTTGGGCCCCTCCCGGTTTCTGCATTGGCCGTGGATGCCGCGCGCGGGCGGGCTGCTTGCCTTGGCCCCGGCCGCGGGGTGGCTGGGAGCCTTGGCCTTGGCCGCGGGGTGGCTGTGTGCCTAGGCGTTGGCCTTGGCCGCGGGGCAGGCTGCGTGCCTTGGCCTTGGCCGAAATCCAGCACATGCTTGCGGCCAAGGCACAGAGCGCCGCACTCGGGAAAAATAGCCACAAAACAAGTTTCGGAGCCCGGAATCGGCTTCCGCTTTATCCCGCGGTGAACACCCACCAATACCGACAACACCAGCCTAAAATCCCATGCCGCCATGGAAACACGAAATTTGGCCGCAATCCGTGTGCTATAGCTCACGGATTTTTCCCATTTCAGGGGAAACATGGGCCCAGGGCCCCCCGCGTCTTGTTCGCCATTTCTTCGAGCGGAAAAGAGTACTTGGAGCTTGAGGAGGCCCCCGGCCCAGCTCTGCCACAATCGGAACAATTCGCGGGCACGTTTCGTCCTCTTTTCGCACCCCGCACGTTCGGTTAATCGGCCGTAAAACGGGGTTCGGACCTCGGAATCGACTCCCGTCTTTTCCGACGTTTGACTGTTGCACGTATCTAATGCATAACCCCAAATTCCCGCACCGCCCCGAAAGCAAGAAAGTTGGCCCAGATCCGTGAGCTACAGCACAAGGTCTTCGGCCATTTTGGCCCGAAAAATGGGGCCCGGAGCATCCGCGCTGTTTGAACAACTTTTCAGTCCCGTAAGATAACTTCAGTCGAAATACGTCACCTCCTAAAATTTCGGCCCAAACAAAGTCGGACAGACTCTTGGGCCCCGCCCGGTTTCTGCATTGGCATTGGATGCCGCGCGCGGGTGGGCTGCTTGTTTTGGCCCCGGCCGCGGGGTGGCTGGGAGCCTTGGCCTTGGCCGCGGGGTGGCTGCGTGCCTAGGCCTTCGCCGCGGGCTGACTGGGTGCCTTGGCCTTGGCCGCGGGTTGGCTGCGTGCCTAGGCATAGGCCTTGGCCGCGGGGCTGGCTGCGTGCCTTGGCCTTGGCCGAAATGCAGCACATGCTTGCGGCCAAAGCACAGAGCGCCGCACTCGGGAAAAATAGCCACAAAACAAGTTTCGGAGCCCGGAATCGGCTTCCGCTATCTCCCGCGGCGAACCCCCACCAATATCGACAACAACAGCCGAAAATCCCACGCCGCCACGGAAACGCGAAATTTGGCCGAATTCCGTGTGCTATAGCTCACAGACTTCGGCCATTTCGGTTGAAACATGGGCCCAGGGCCTCCCACGTCTTGTTTGCCATTTGTTCAAGCGGAAAAGAGTACTTGGATCGTGAGGAGGCCCCTGGCGCAGCTCTGCCACAATCGGAACAATTCACGGGCACATATCGTCCCCTTTTCGCACCCCGCGCGTTCGGTTAATCGGCCGTAAAACGGGGTTCGGACCTCGGAATCGACTCCCGTCTTTTGCGATGTTTGACTGTCGCACGTATCTAATGCATAACCCCAAAATCCCGCACCGCCCCGAAAACAAGAAAGTTGGCCCAGATCCGTGAGCTACAGAGCAAGGTCTTTGGCCATTTTGGCCCGAAAAATGGGGCCCGGAGCATCCGCGCTGTTTGAACAACTTTTCAGTCCCGTAAGATAACTTCAGTCGAAATACGTCACCTCCTAAAATTTCGGCCCAAACAAAGTCGGACAGACTCTTGGGCCCCGCCCGGTTTCTGCATTGGCATTGGATGCCGCGCGCGGGTGGGCTGCTTGTTTTGGCCCCGGCCGCGGGGTGGCTGGGAGCCTTGGCCTTGGCCGCGGGGTGGCTGTGTGCCTAGGCCTTCGCCGCGGGCTGGCTGGGTGCCTTGGCCTTGGCCGCGGGTTGGCTGCGTGCCTAGGCATAGGCCTTGGCCGCGGGGCTGGCTGCGTGCCTTGGCCTTGGCCGAAATGCAGCACATGCTTGCGGCCAAAGCACAGAGCGCCGCACTCGGGAAAAATAGCCACAAAACAAGTTTCGGATCCCGGAATCGGCTTCCGCTATCTCCCGCGGCGAACCCCCACCAATATCGACAACAACAGCCGAAAATCCCACGCCGCCACGGAAACGCGAAATTTGGCCGCATTCCGTGTGCTATAGCTCACAGATTTCGGCCATTTCGGTTGAAACACGGGCCCAGGGCCTCCCACGTCTTGTTTGGCATTTGTTCAAGCGGAAAAGAGTACTTGGATCGTGAGGAGGCCCCTGGCGCAGCTCTGCCAAAATCGGAACAATTCACGGGCACATTTCGTCCCCTTTTCGCACCCCGCGCGTTCGGTTAATCGGCCGTAAAACGGGGTTCGGACCTCGGAATCGACTCCCGTCTTTTGCGATGTTTGACTGTCGCACGTATCTAATGCATAACCCCAAAATCCCGCACCGCCCCGAAAACAAGAAAGTTGGCCCAGATCCGTGAGCTACAGAGCAAGGTCTTTGGCCATTTTGGCCCGAAAAATGGGGCCCGGAGCATCCGCGCTGTTTGAACAACTTTTCAGTCCCGTAAGATAACTTCAGTCGAAATACGTCACCTCCTAAAATTTCGGCCCAAACAAAGTCCGACAGACGCTTGGGCCCCGCCCGATTTCTGCATTGGTCGTGGATGCCGCGCACGGGCGGGCTGCCTGCCTTGGCCCCGGCTGCGGGGTGGTTGGGAGCCTTCGCCTTGGCCGCGGGGTGGCTGCGTGCCTAGGCATTGGCCTTGGCCGCAGGGCTGGCTGCGTGCCTTGGCCTTGGCCGAAATGCAGCACATGCTTGCGGCCAAGGCACAGAGCGGCGCTCTCGGGAAAAATAGCCACAAAACGAGTTTCGGAGCCCGGAATCGGCTTCCGCTCTCTCCCGCGCCGAACCCCCACCAATACGGAGAACACCAGCCTAAAATCCCACGCCGCCACGGAAACGCGAAATTTGGGCGCAATTCGTGTGCTATAGCTCATGGATTTTTGCCATTTCGGGGGAAACATAGGCCCAGGAGCATAACCCCAAAATCCCGCACCACCCCGAAAACAAGAAAGTTGGCCCTAATTCGTGAGCTACAGCGCAAGGTCTTTGTCCATTTTGGCCCGAAAAATGGGGCCCGGAGCATCCGCGCTGTTTGAACAACTTTTCAGTCCCGTAAGATAACTTCAGTCGAAATACGTCACCTCCTAAAATTTCGGCCCAAACAAAGTCGGACAGACACTTGGGCCCCTCCCGGTTTCTGCATTGGCCGTGGATACCGCGCGCGGGCGGGCTGCTTGCCTTGGCCCCGGCCGCGGGGTGGCTGGGAGCCTTGGCCTTGGCCGCGGGGTGGCTGCGTGCCTAGGCGTTGGCCTTGGCCGCGGGGCAGGCTGCGTGCCTTGGCCTTGGCCGAAATGCAGCACATGCTTGCGGCCAAGGCACAGAGCGCCGCACTCGGGAAAAGTAGCCACAAAACGAGTTTCGGAGCCCGGAATCGGCTTCCGCTTTCTGCCGAGGTGAACCCCCGCCAATACCAACAACACCAACCCAAAATCCCACGCCGCCACGGAAACGCGAAATTTCGCCGGAATCCGTGTGCTGTAGCTCACGGATTTTGGCCATTTCGGGGGAAACATGGGCCCAGGGCCTCCCGCGTCTTGTTCGCCATTTCTTCGAGCGGAAAAGAGTACTTGGAGCATGAGGAGGCCCCCGGCCCAGCTCTGCCACAATCAGAACTATTCACGGGCACGTTTCGTCCCCTTTTCGTACCCCGCACGTTCGGTTAATCGGCCGTAAAACGGGGTTCGGACCTCGGAATTGACTCCCTTCTTTTCCGACGTTTGACTGTCGTACGTATCTATTGCATAACCCCAAAATCCCGCACCGCCCCGAAAACAAGAAAGTTAGCCCAGATCCGTGAGCTACAGAGCAAGGTCTTTGGCCATTTTGGCCCGAAAAATGGGGCCCGGAGCATCCGCGCTGTTTGAACAACTTTTCAGTCCCGTAAGATAACTTCAGTCGAAATACGTCACCTCCTAAAATTTCGGCCAAAACAAAGTCGGACAGACACTTGGGCCCCTCCCGGTTTCTGCATTGGCTGTGGATACCGCGCGCGGGCTGCTTGCCTTGGCCTTGGCCGCGGGGTGGCTGCGTGCCTAGGCGTTGGCCTTGGCCGCGGGGCTGGCTGCGTGCCTTGGCCTTGGCCGAAATGCAGCACATGCTTGCGGCCAAGGCACAGAGCGCCGCACTCGGGAAAAATAGGCACAAAACGAGTTTCGAAGCCCGGAATCGGCTTCCGCTTTCTCCCGCGGTCAACCCCCGCCAATACCAACAACACCAGCCCAAAATCCCACGCCGCCACGGAAACGCGAAATTTGGCCGGAATCCGTGTGCTGTAGCTCACGGATTTTGGCCATTTCGGGGTAAACATGGGCCCAGGGCCTCCCGCTTCTTGTTTGCCATTTCTTCGAGCGGAAAAGAGTACTTGGAGCATGAGGAGGCCCCCGGCCCAGCTCTGCCACAATCGGAACAATTCGCGGGCAAGTTTCGTCACCTTTTCGTACCCCGCACGTTCGGTTAATCGGCCGTAAAACGAGGTTTGGACCTCGGAATCGACTCCCTTCTTTTCCGACGTTTGACTGTCGTACGTATCTATTGCATAACCCCAAAATCCCGCACCGCCCCGAAAACAAGAAAGTTGGCCCAGATCAGTGAGCTACAGCACACGGTCTTTGGCCATTTTGGCCCGAAAAATGGGGCCCGGAGCGTCCGCCCTGTTTGAAAAACTTTTCAGTCCCGTAAGATAACTTCAGTCGAAATACGTCACCTCCTAAAATTTCGGCCCAAACAAAGTCCGACAGATGCTTGGGCCCCGCCCGATTTCTGCATTGGCCGTGGATGCCGCGCGCGGGCGGGCTGCTTGCCTTGGCCCCAGCCGCGGGGTGGCTGGGAGCCTTGGCCCTGGCCGCGGGGTGGCTGCGTGCCTTGGCCTTGGCCGAAATGCAGCACATGCTTGCGGCCAAGGCACAGAGCGGCGCTCTCGGGAAAAATAGCCACAAAACGAGTTTCGGAGCCCGGAATCGGCTTCCGCTCTCTCCCGCGGCGAACACCCACCAATACCGACAACACCGGCCTAAAATCCGACGACGCCACGGAAACGCGAAATTTGGCCGCAATCCGTGTGCTATAGCTCACGGATTTTGGCCATTTCGGGGGAAACATGGGCCCAGGACCTCCCGCGTCTTGTTCGCCATTTCTTCGAGCGGAAAAGAGTACTTGGAGCGTGAGGAGGCCCCCGGTTTCTGCATTGGCCGTGGATGCCGCGCGCGGGCGGGCTGCTTGCCTTGGCCCCGGCCGCGGGGTGGCTGGGAGCCTTGGCCTTGGCCGCGGGCTGGCTGCGTGCCTAGGCCTTCGCCACGGGCTGGCTGGGTGCCTTGGCCTCGGCCGTGGGCTGGCTGCGTGCCTTGGCCTTGGCTGAAATGCAGCACATGCTTGCGGCCAAGGCACAGAGCGCCGCACTCGGGAAAAATAGCCACAAAAAGAGTTTCGGAGCCCGGAATCGGCTTCCGCTTTCTCCCGCGGTGAACCCCCGCCAATACCGAAAACACATGCCCAAAATCCCACGCCGCCACGGAAACACGAAATTTGGCCACAATCTGTGTGCTATAGCTCACGGATTTTGCCCATTTCGGGGGAAACTTGGGCCCAGGGGCTCCCGCGTCTTGTTCGCCATTTCTTCGAGCGGAAAAGAGTACTTGGAGCGTGAGGAGGCCCCCGGCCCAGCTCTGCCATAATCAGAACAATTCGCGGGCACGTTTCGTCCCCTTTTCGCACCCCGCACGTTCGGTTAATCGGCCGTAAAACGGGGTTCGGACCTCGGAATCGACTCCCGTCTTTTCTGTCGTTTGACTGTCGAACGTATCTAATGCATAACCCCATAATCCCGCACCGCCCCAAAAACAAGAAAGTTGGCCCATATCCATGAGCTACAGCGCAAGGTCTTTGGCCATTTTGGCCCGAAAAATGGGGCCCGGAGCATCTGCCCTGTTTGAACAACTTTTCAGTCCCGTAAGATAACTTCAGTCGAAATACGTCACCTCCTAAAATTTCGGCCCAAACAAAGTCGGACAGACGCTTGGGCCCTGCCCGGTTTCTGCATTGGCCGTGGATGCCGCGCGCGGGCGGGCTGCTTGCCTCGGCCCCGGCTTCTGCGTTGGCCTTGGCCGCGGGGCTGGCTGCGTGCCTTGGCCTTGGCCGAAATGCAGCACATGCTTGCGGCCAAGGCACAGAGCGCTGCACTCAGGAAAAATAGCCACAAAACGGGTTTCGGAGCCCGGAATCGGCTTCCGCTTTCTCCCGCGGTGAACCTCCGCCAATACCGAAAACACCAGCCCAAAATCCCACGCCGCCACAGAAACGCGAAATTTGGCCGCAATCCGTGTGCTATAGCTCACAGATTTTGGCCATTTCGGGGGAAACATGGGCCCAGGGCTCCCGCGTCTTGTTCGCCATTTCTTCGAGCGGAAAAGAGTACCTGGAGCGTGAGGAGGCCCCCGGCCCAGCTCTGCCACAATCGGAACAATTCGCGGGCACGTTTCGTCCCCTTTTCGCAGCCCGCACGTTCGGTTAATCGGCCGTAAAACGGGGTTCGGACATCGGAATCAACTCCCGTCTTTTCCGACGTTTGACTGTCGCAGTATCTATTGCATAACCCCAAAATCCCGCACCGCCCCGAAAACAAGAAAGTTGGCCCAGATCAGTGAGCTACAGCGCACGGTCTTTGGCCATTTTGGCCCAAAAAATGGGGCCCCGAGCATCCGCGCTGTTTGAACAACTTTTCAGTCCCGTAAGATAACTTCAGTCGAAATACGTCACCTCCTAAAATTTCGGCCCAAATAAAGTCGGACAGACGCTTGGGCCCCGCCCGGTTTCTACATTGGCCGTTGATGCCGCGCGCTGGCGGGCTGCTTGCTTTGGCCCCGGCCACGGGGTGGCTGGGAGCCTTGGCCTTGGCCGCGGGGTGGCTGCGTGCCTAGGCATTCGCCGCGGGCTGGCTGGGTGCCTTGGCCTTGGCCGCGGGCTGGCTGCGTGCCTAGGCGTTGGCCTTGGCCGCGGGGCTGGCTGCGTGCCTTGGCCTTGGCCGAAATGCAGCACATGCTTGCGGCCAAGGCACAGAGCGCCGCACTCGGGAAAAATAGCCACAAAACAAGTTTCGGAGCCCGGAATCGGCTTCCGCTTTCTCCCGCGGTGAACCCCCGCCAATACCGACAACACCAGCCCAAAATACCACGCCGCCACGGAAACGCGAAATTTGGCCGCAATCCGTGTGATATAGCTCACGGATTTTGGCCATTTCGGGGGAAACATGGGCCCAGGGCTTCCCGCGTCTTGTTCGCCATTTCTTCGAGCGGAAAAGAGTACTTGGAGCGTGAGCAGGCCCCCGCCCTAGCTCTGCCACAATTGGAACAATTCGCGGGCACGTTTCGTCCCCTTTTCGCACCCCGCACGATCGGTTAATCGGCCGTAAAACGGGGTTTCGGACCTCGGACCTCGGAATCAACTCCCGTGTTTTCCGACGTTTGACTGTTGCACGTATCTAATGCATAACCCCAAAATCCCGCACCGCCCCGAAAACAAGAAAGTTGGCCCAGATCCGTGAGCTACAGCGCAAGGTCTTTGGTCATTTTGGCCCGAAAAATGGGGCCTGGAGCATCCGCTCTGTTTGAACAACTTTTCAGTCCCGTAAGATAACTTCAGTCGAAATACGTCACCTCCTAAAATTTACCGCCAGAGAACGGGTTCCTAAACGGGTGGGCCAACTCGTCCGATTCAGGCAAAACTGGAGAAAGAAGTGGAAGGTAGGTGCGGATCTCAGTTTTTGGTCCAAGAATGCGAAGCAACCGCGAGGACCACGACCTGACATTTTGGCCAAATGCTCGCCCGCGGCCAAGGCCAAGGCCAAGGCACGCGGCCACCCCACGGCCAAGGCCAAGGCACAGGGCCACGCTCGAGCTCCATATCCTTGCCCCGGGAGCGCGGCCCAAGTGTGTGTTGTGTGAGCGCGAGAGTGTGCGACGTGCCTTGGTCGCGAGCATGTGCTGGATTTGGAGCAAGGCACGCAGCCAGCCCGCAGCCAAGGCCAGGGCACGCAGCCACCCCACGGCCAAGGGCAAGGCCATGGCACCCAGCCACCCTGAGGCCAAGGCCTAGGCACGCAGCCACCCCGCGGCCAAGGCCAAGGCACGCAGCCAACCCGCGGCCAAGGCCTAGGCACGCAGCCACCCCGCGGCCAAGGCCGTGTGCTGTAGCTCACGGATCTTGGCCAACTTTTGCGTATCGGAGGGAGGATGGGATTTTGCGGTGATGCATTAGATACGTGCGACAGTCGAATGTCGGAGAAGACGGGAGTCAATTGCGAGGTCCGAACCTCGTTTTACGGCCGATTTACCGAACGTGCGGCGGTGCGAAAAGGGGACGAAATGTGCCCGCGAATTGGTCCGGTTGTGGTAGAACTGTGCAGGGGGCCTCCTCACGGTGCTAGTACTGTTTTGCGTTCGAAGAACGGGCGAAAATAATGCGGGAGGCCCTCCGCCCATTTTTCCACCCGAAAAGGCCAAAATCCGTGAGCTATAGCACACGGATTGCGGCCAAATTTCCTGTTTCGGGGGAGGCGTGGGATTTTTGGCTGGCGTGGTCGGGTTTGGTGGGAGTCGGTGGTGGGAGAAAACGGAATCCAATTCCGAGCTCCGAAACTCGTTTTACGGCCATTTCACCGCCAGAGAACGTGTTCCCAAACGGGTGGGCCAACTCGTCCGATTCAGGCAAAACCGGAGAAAGAAGTGGAAGGTAGGTGCGGATCTCAGTTTTTGGTCCAAGAATGCGAAGCAACCGCGAGGACCGCGACCTGACATTTTGGCCAAATGCTCGCCCGCGGCCAAGGCCAAGGCCAAGGCACGCGGCCACCCCACGGCCAAGGCCAAGGCACAGGGCCACGCTCGAGCTCCCTATCCTTGCCCCGGGAGCGCGGCCCAAGTGTGTGTTGTGTGAGCGCGAGAGTGTGCGACGTGCCTTGGTCGCGAGCATGTGCTGGATTTGGAGCTAGGCACGCAGCCAGCCTGCGGCCAAGGCCAAGGCATGCAGCCACCCCGCGGCCAAGGGCAAGGCCATGGCACCCAGCCACCCTGCGGCGAAGGCCTAGGCACACAGCCACCCCGCGGCCAAGGCCAAGGCCATTGCACCCACCACCCCACGGCCAAGGCCATGGCACCCAGCCACCCCGCGGCCAAGGCCTAGGCACGCAGCCACCCCGCGGCCAAGGCCGTGTGCTGTAGCTCACGGATCTTGGCCAACTTTCGTGTTTCGGAGGCGGGACGGGATTTTGTGGTGATGCATTAGATACGTGCGACAGTCGAATGTCGGAGAAGACGGGAGTCGATTGCGAGGTCCGAACCTCGTTTTACGTTTGATTTACCGAACGTGCGGGGGTGCGAAAAGGGGACGAAACGTGCCCTCGAATTGGTCCGGTTGTGGTAGAACTGGGCTGGGGGCCTCCTCACGGTGCTAGTAATATTTTCCTCTCGAAGAAATGGCGAAAATAATGCGGGAGGCCCTGCGCCCATTTTTCCGCCCGAAAAGGCCAAAATCCGTGAGCTATAGCACACGGACTGCGGCCAAAATTCGCGTTTCGGGGGCGGCGTGGGATTTTTGGCGGGCGTGGTCGAGTTTGCTGGGAGTCGGTGGTGGGAGAAAACGGAATCCAATTCCGAGCTCCCAAACTCGTTTTACGGCCATTTTACCGCCAGAGAACGGGTGCCAAAACGGGTGGGCCAACTCGTCGGATTCAGGCAAAACCAGAGAAAGAAGTGGAAGGTAGGTGTGGATCTCAGTTTTTGGTCCAAGAATACGAAGCAACGGCGAGGACAGTGTGCTCACATTTTGGCCAAATGCTCGACCGCGGCCAAGGCAAGCGGCCACCCCGCGGCCAAGGCCAAGGCACAGGGCCACGCTCGAGCTCCCTATCCTTGCCCCGGGAGCGCGGTCCAAGTGTGTGTTGTGTGTGTGCGAGAGTGTGCGACGTGCCTTGGTTGTGAGCATGTGCTGCATTTCGAGCAAGGCAAGCAGCCAGCCCGCAGCCAAAGCCAAGGCCATGGCACCCAGCCACCCCGCGCCCAAGGCCTAGGCATGCAGCCACCCCGTGGCCAAGGCCTATGCACGCAGCCACCCCGCGGCCATGGCCTACGCACGCAGCCACCCTGCGGCCAAGGCCAAGGCACGCAGCCACCCCGCGGCCAAGGCCAAGGCACGCAGCCACCCCGCGGCCAAGGCCAAGGCACGCAGCCACCCCGTGGCCAAGGCCAAGGCACGCAGCCAACCCGTGGCCAAGTCCAAGGCCTAGGCACGCAGCCACCCCGCGGCCAAGGCCGTGTGCTGTAGCTCACGGATCTTGGCCAACTTTCGCGTTTCGGAGGCGGGACGGGATTTTGCGGTGATGCATTAGATACGTGCGACAGTCGAATGTCGGAGAAG
Source organism: Luvunga scandens (assembly GCA_030449905.1). Taxonomy (NCBI): domain Eukaryota; kingdom Viridiplantae; phylum Streptophyta; class Magnoliopsida; order Sapindales; family Rutaceae; genus Luvunga; species Luvunga scandens. The sequence continues at coordinate 26,167 of JASUUG010000550.1, forward strand.
ACGGGAGTCGATTCCGAGGTCCGAACCTCGTTTTACGTCTGATTTACCGAACGTGCGGGGGTGGGAAAAGGGGATGAAACGTGCCCGCGAATTGGTCCGGTTGTGGTAGAACTGGGCCGGGGGCCTCCTCACGGTGCTAGTAATATTTTCCTCTCGAAGAAATGGCGAAAATAATGCGGGAGGCCCTGCGCCCATTTTTCCGCCCGAAAAGGCCAAAATCCGTGACCTATAGCACACAGATTGCGGCCAAATTTCGTCTTTCGGGGGTGGCGTGGGATTTTTGGCTGGCGTGGTCGGGTTTGGTGGGAGTCGGTGGCGGGAGAAAACAGAATCCAATTCCGAGCTCCGAAACTCATTTAACGGCCCTTTTACCGCCAGAGAACGGGTTCCCAAACGGGTGGGCCAACTCGTCCGATTCAGGCAAAACCAGAGAAAGAAGTGGAAGGTAGGCGTGGATCTCAGTTTTTGGTCCAAGAATGTGAAGCAACGGCGAGGACCGTGTCCTCACATTTTGGCCAAATGCTCGCCCGCGGCCAAGTCTAAGCCCAAGGCACGCGGCCACCCCACGGCCAAGGCCGAGGCACAGGGCCACGCTCGAGCTCCCTATCCTTGCCCCGGGAGCGCGGCCCAATGTGTGTTGTGTGTGCGCGAGAGTGTGCGACGAGCCTTGGTCGCGAGCATGTGCTGCATTTCGAGCAAGGCACGGAGCCAGCCCGCGGCCAAGGTCAAGGCCGAGGCATGCAGTGACCCCGTGGCCAAGACCAAGGCACGCGTCCAAGGCATAGGCACGCAGCCAGCCCGCTGCCAAGGCCTTGGCACGCAGCCACCCCGAGGCCAAGGCCAAGGCCATGGCACGCAGCCACCCCGCGGCCAAGGCCAATGCCGTGTGCTGTCGCTCACGGATCTTGGCCAACTTTCGCGTTTCCGGGGCGGTGCGGGATTTTGGAGTGATGCGTTAGATACGTGCGACAGTCGAACGTCGGAAAAGAGGGGAGTCGATTTCGAGGTCCGAACCTCGTTTTACGGATGATTTACCGAGGGTGCGGGAGTGCGAAAAGGGGACGAAATGTGCCCCCGAATTGCTCCGATTGTGGTAGAACTGGGCGGGGGCCTCCTCACCGTGCAAGTACTGCTTTCCGCTCGAAGAAATGGTAAAAATAATGTGGGAGGCCCTGCGCCCATTTTTCTGCCAGAAAAGGCCAAAATCCGTGACCTACTATAGCACACGGATTGTGGCCAAATTTCGTGTTTCGGGGGCGGCGTGGGATTTTGGGCCGGCGTCGTCGGGTTTGGTGGGAGTCGGTGGCGGGAGAAAACGGAATCCAATTCCGAGCTCCGAAACTCGTTTTACGGCCATCTTACCGGCAGCGAACGGGTGCCCAAACGGGTGGGCCAACTCGTCCGATTCAGGCAAAACCGGAGAAAGAAGTGGAAGGTAGGTGTGGATCTCAGTTTTTGGTCCAAGAATACGAAGAAACGGCGAGGACTGTGCGCTCACATTTTGGCCAAATGCTCGCCCGCGGCCAAGGCCAAGCCACGCAGCCACCCCGCGGCCAACGCCAAGGCACAGGGCCATGCTCGAGCTCCCTATCCTTGCCTCGGGGGCGCGGCCGGAGTGTGTGTGGTGTGTGCATGAGAGTGTGCGACCTGCCTTGGTCGCGAGCATGTGCTGCATTTCGAGCAAGGCACGGAGCCAGCCCGCGGACAAGGCCAAGGCCGAGGCACGCAGCCACCCCGTGGCCAAGGCCAAGGCACGCGTCCACCCCGCGGCGAAGGACATGGTACCCAGCCAGCCCGCGGCCAAGGCCATGGCACCCAGCCAGCCCGCGGCCAACGCCTCGGCACGCAGCCAGCCCGCAGCCCGGGGCTTGGCACGCAGCGACCCCGAGGCCAAGGCCAAGGCCATGGCACGCAGCCACCCCGCGGCCAATGCCATGGCACGCAGCCACCACGCTGCCAAGGCCAAGCCCATGGCACGAAGCCACCACGCGGCCAATGCCGTGTGCTGTAGCTCACGGATCTTGGCCAACTTTCACGTTTCCGGGGCGGTGCGGGATTTTGGGGTGATGCATTAGATATGTGCGACAGTCGAGCGTTGGAAAAGAGGGGAGACGATTTCGAGGTCTGAACCTCGTTTTACGGCTGATTTACCGAGGGTGCGGGGGTGCGAAAAGGGGACGAAACGTGCCCGCGAATGGGTCTGATTGTGGTAGAACTGGGCCGGGGGCCTCCTCACGGGGCAAGTACTGTTTTCCGCTCGAAGAAATGGTGAAAATAATGCGGGAGGCCCTGCGCCCATTTTTCCTCCGGAAAAGGCCAAAATCCGTGAGCTATAGCACACGGATTGTGCCCAAATTTCGCGTTTCGGGGGCGGCGTGGGATTTTGGGCTGGTGTGGTCAGGTTTGGTGGGAGTCGGTGGCGGGAGAAAACGGAATCCAATTCCGAGCTCCGAAACTCATTTTACGGCCATCTTACCGGCAGCGAACGGGTGCCCAAACGGGTGGGCCCACTCGTCCGATTCAGGCAAAACCGGAGAAAGAAGTGGAAGGTAGGTGTGTATCTCAGTTTTTGGTCCAAGAATACGAAGAAATGGCGAGGACCGTGTGCTCACATTTTGGCCAAATGCTAGCCCACAGCCAAGGCCAAGCCATGCACCCACCCCGCGGCCAACGCCAAGGCTTAGGGCCACGCTCGAGCTCCCTATCCTTGCCTCGGGAGCGCGAACGGAGTGTGTGTTGTGTGTGCGTGAGAGTGTGCGACCTGCCTTGGTCGCGAGCATATGCTGCATTTCGAGAAAGGCACGTAGCCAGCCCGCGGCCAAGGCCAAGGCCAAGGCCGAGGCACGCAGCCACCCCGTGGCCAAGGCCTAGGCACGCGTCCACCCCGCGGCCAAGGCCATGGCACCCAGCCAGCCCGCGGCCAAGGCCTAGGCACGCAGCCACCCCACGGCCAAGGCCAAGGCCGTGTGCTGTCGCTCACGGATCTTGGCCAACTTTCGTGTTTCCGGGGCGGTGCGGGATTTGGGGGTGATGAATTAGATACGTGCGACAGTCGAGCGTTGGAAAAGAGGAGAGTCGATTTTGAGGTCCGAACCTCGTTTTACGGCCGATTTACCGAGGTTGCGGGGGTGCGAAAAGGGGACGAAACGTGCCCTCGAATTGGTCCGATTGTGGTAGAACTGGGCCGGGGGCCTCCTCACGGCACAAGTACTGGTTTCCGCTCGAAGAAATGGCAAAAATAATGCGGGAGGCCCTGCGCCCATTTTTCCGCCAGAAAAGGCCAAAATCCGTGAGCTATAGCACACGGATTGTGGCCAAATTTCGTGTTTGGGGGGCGGCGTGGGTTTTGGGCTGGCGTCGTCGGGTTTGGTGGGAGTCGGTGGTGGGAGAAAACGGAATCCAATTCCGAGCTCCGAAACTCATTTTACGGCCATCTTACCGGCAGCGAACGGGTGCCCAAACGTGTGGGCCCACTCGTCCGATTCAGGCAAAACCGGAGAAAGAAGTGGAAGGTACGTGTGGATCTCAGTTTTTGGTCCAAGAATACGAAGAAACGGCGAGGACCGTGTGCTCACATTTTGGCCACCGACTGCCACCAAACCCGACGACGCCAGCCCAAAATCCCACACCGCCCCCAAAACGCGAAATTTGGACACAATCCGTGTGCTATAGCTCATGGATTTTGGCATTTTCTGGCGGAAAAATGGGCGCAGGGCCTCCCACATTATTTTTGCCATTTCTTCGAGTGGAAAGCAGTACTTGCGCCGTGAGGAGGCCCCCAGCACAGTTCTACCACAATCGGACCAATTCGAGGGCACGTTTCGTCCCCTTTTCGCACCCCCGCACCCTCGGTAAATCGGTCGTAAAACGAGGTTTGGACCTCGAAATCGACTCCCCTCTTTTCCGACGCTCGACTGTCCCACGTATGTAATGCATCACCCCAAAATCCTGCACCGCCACGGAAACGCGAAAGTTGGCCAAGATCCGTGAGCGACAGCACACGGCCTTGGCCTTGGCCGCGGGGTGGCTGCGTGCCTAGGCCTTGGCCGCGGGGTGGCTGGGTGCCATGGCCTTGGCCTTGGCCACCGGGTGGCTGTCTGCCAAGGCCTTGGCCACGGGGTGGCTGCGTGACTAGGCCTTGGCCGCGGGCTGGCTGGGTGCCATGGCCTTGGCCGCGGGGTGGACGCGTGCCTAGGCCTTGGCCACGGGGTGGCTGTGTGCCTCGGCCTTGGCCTTGGCCGCAGGCTGGCTACGTGCCTTTCTCGAAATGCAGCAAATGCTCGCGACCAAGGCACGTCGCACACTCTCACGCACACCCAACACACACTCCGGCCGCTCTCCCGAGGCAAGGATAGGGAGCTCGACCGTGGCCCTGTGCCTTAGCGTTGGCCGCGGGGTGGCTGCGTGGCTTGGCCTTGGCCGCAGGCGAGCATTTGGCCAAAATGTGAGCACACGGTCCTCGCCGTTTCTTCGTATTCTTGGACCAAAAACTGAGATCCACACGTACCTTCCACTTCTTTCTCCGGTTTTGCCTGAATCGGACGAGTGGGCCCACCCGTTTGGGCACCCGTTCGCTGCCGGTAAGATGGCCGTAAAATGAGTTTCGGAGCTCGGAATTTGATTCCGTTTTCCCCCACCACTGACTCCCACCAAACCCGATGACGCCAGCCCAAAATCCCACGCCACCCCCGAAACGCGAAATTTGGCCACAATCCGTGTGCTTAGCTCACGGATTTTGGCCTCTTCTGGCGGAAAAATGGGCACAGCGCCTCCCACATTATTTTTGTCATTTCTTCGAGCGGAAAGCAGTACTTGCGCCGTCAGGAGGCCCCCAGCCCAGTTCTACCACAATCGGACCAATTCGAGGGCACGTTTCGTCCCCTTTTCGCACCCCCGCACCCTCGGTAAATCAGCCGTAAAACGAGGTTCGGACCTCAAAATAGACTCCCCTCTTTTCCAACGCTCGACTGTCGCACGTATCTAATGCATCACCCCAAAATCCCGCACCGCCCCGGAAACGCGAAAGTTGGCCAAGATCCGTGAGCTACAGCACACGGCCATGGCCTTGGCCGCGGGGTGGCTGCGTGCCAAGGCCTTGGCTGCGGGCTGGCTGCGTGCCTAGGCCTTGGCCGTGGACTGGCTGGGTGCCATGGCCTTGGCCGCGGGCTGGCTGGGTGCCATGGCCTTGGCCGCGGGGTGGACGCGTGCTGTGGCCTTGGCCACGGGGTGGCTGCGTGCCTCGGCCTTGGCCTTGGCCGCGGGCTGGCTCCGTGCCTTGCTCGAAATGCAGCACATGCTCGCGACCAAGGCAGGTCGCACACTCTCATGCACACACAACACACACTCCGGCCACGCTCCCGAGGCAAGGATAAGGAGCTCGAGCGTGAACCTGTGGCTTGGCGTTTGCCGCGGGGTGGCTGCATGACTTGGCCTTGGCCGCGGGCGAGCATTTGGCCAAAATGTGAGCACACGGTCCTCGCCGTTTCTTCGTATTCTTGCACTAAAAACTGAGATCCACACCTACCTTCCACTTCTTTCGCCGGTTTTGCCTGAATCGGACGAGTGGGCACACCCGTTTGGGCACCCGTTCGCTGCAGGTAAGATGGCCGTAAAACGAGTTTCGGAGCACGGAATTGTATTCCGTTTTCACCCGCCACCGACTCCCACCAAACCCGACCACGTCAGCCTAAAATCCTCGCTGCCCCCGAAACCCGAAATTTGGCCGCGGGGTGGCTGCGTGCCAAGGCCTTGGCCGCGGGCTGGCTGCGTGCCTAGGCCTTGGCAGCTGGCTGGCTGGGTGCCATGGCCTTGGCCGCGGGGTGGACGTGTGCCTAGCCCTTGGCCACGGGGTGGCTGCGTGCCTCGGCCTTGGCCTTGTCCGCGGGCTGGCTACGTGCCTTTCCCGAAATGCAGCATATGCTCGCGACCAAGGCAGGTCGCACACTCTCACGCACACACAACACACACTCCCACCGCGCTCCCGAGGCAAGGATAGGGAGCTTGAGCGTGGCCCTGTGCCTTGGCGTTGGCCGCGGGGTGGCTGCATGGCTTGGCCTTGGCCGCGGGCGAGCATTTGGCCAAAATGTGAGCACACGGTCCTCGCCGTTTCTTCGTATTCTTGGACCAAAAACTGAGATCCACACCAACCTTCCACTTCTTTCTCCGGTTTTTCCTGAATCGGACGAGTTGGCCAACCCGTTTGGGCACCCGTTCGGTGCCGGTAAGATGGCCGTACAACGAGTTTCGGAGCTCGGAATTGGATTCCGTTTTCTCGCGCCACCGACTCCCACCAAACCCGACCACGCCAGCCCAAAATCCCACGCCGCCCCCGAAACGCGAAATTTGGCCACAATCCGTGTGCTATAGCTCACGGATTTTGGCCTTTTCCGGGGGAAAAATGGGCGCACGGCCTCCCGCATTATTTTCGCCATTTCTTCAAGCGGAAAACAGTACTTACGCCGTGAGGAGGCCCCCGGCCCAGTTCTACCAAAATCGGACCAATTCGCGGGCACATTTCGTCCCCTTTTCGCACCCCCGCACCCTCGGTAAAACGGCCGTAAAACGAGGTTCGGACCTCGAAATCGACTCCCCTCTTTTCCAACGCTCGACTGTCGAACGTATCTAATGCATCACCCCAAAATCCCGCACCGCCCTGGAAACGCGAAAGTTGGCCAAGATCCGTGAGCTACAGCTGGCTGCGTGCCATGGCGTTGGCCTCGGGGTGGCTGCGTGCCAAGGCCTTGGGCGCGGGCTGGCTGCGTGGCTAGGCCTTGGCCGCGGGCCGGCTGGGTGCCATGGCCTTGGCCGCGGGGTGGACGCGTCTCTTGGCCTTGGCCACGGGGTGGCTGCGTGCCTCGTCCTTGGCCTTGGCCGCGGGCTGGCTCCGTGCCTTGCTCGAAATGCAGCGCAAGCTCGCGAGCAAGGCAGGTCGCACACTCTCACCCACACACAACACACACTTCGGCCGCGCTCCCGAAGCAAGGATAGGGAGCTCAGGCATGGCCCTGTGCCTTGGCGTTGGCCGCGGGGTGGCTGCGTGGCTTGGCCTTGGCCGCGGGCGAGCATTTGGCCAAAATGTGAGCACACGGTCCTCGCCGTTTCTTCGTATTCTTGGACCAAAAACTGAGATCCACACCTACCTTCCACTTCTTTCTCCGGTTTTGCCTGAATCGGACGAGTTGGCCATCCCGTTTGGGCATCCGTTCGCTGCCGGTAAGATGGCCGTAAAACGAGTTTCGGAGCTCGGAATTGGATTCCGTTTTCTCCCGCCACCGACTCCCACCAAAGCCGACGACGCCAGCCCAAAATCCCACGCCGCCCCCGAAACTCGAAATTGCGCCACAATCCGTGTGCTATAGCTCGCGGATTTTGGCCTTTTCGGGCGGAAAAATGGGCGCAGGGCCTCCGGTATTATTTTTGCCATTTCTTCGAGCGGAAAGCAGTACTTGCGCCGTGAGGAGTCCCCCGGCCCAGTTCTACCACAATCGGACCAATTCGAGGGCGCGTTTCGTCCCCTTTTCGCACCCCCGCACCCTCGGTAAATCGGCCGTAAAACGAGGTTCGGACCTCGAAATCGACTCCCCTCTTTTCCGACGTTCGACTGTCGCACGTATCTAATGCATCACCCCAAAATCCCGCACCGCCCCGAAAAAGCGAAACTTGGGCAAGATCCGTGAGCGACAGCACACGGACTTGGCCTTGGCCGCGGGGTGGCTGCGGGCCATGGCCTTGGCCTTGGCCTCGGGGTGGCTGCGTGCCATGGCCTTGGCCTTCGCCATCGCGTGGCTGTGTGCCAAGGCCTTGGCCACCACGTGGTTGTGTGCCAAGGCCTTGGCCGCGGGCTGGCCGGCTGCCATGGCCTTGGCTGCTGGCTGGCTGGGTGCCATGGCCTTGGCTGCGGGGTTGCTCAGTGCTTTGCTCGAAATGCAGCACATGCTCGTGACCAAGGCAGGTCGCACACTCTCATGTACACACAAGACACACTCGGGCCGCGCTCCCGAGGCAATGATAGGGAGCTCGAGCGTGGCCCTGTGCCTTGGCGTTGGCCGCGGGGTGGCTGCGTGGCTTGGTCTTGGCCGCGGGCGAGCATTTGGCTAAAATGTGAGCACACGGTCCTCGCCGCTTCTTCGTATTCTTGGACCAAAAACTGAGATCCACACCTACCTTCCACTTCTTTCTCCGGTTTTGCGTGAATCGGACGAGTGGGCCCACCCTTTTGGGCACCCGTTCGCTGCCGGTAAGATGGCCGTAAAACGAGTTTCGGAGCTCGGAATTGGATTCCGTTTTCTCCCGCCACCGACTCCAACCAAACCCGACGACGCCAGCCCAAAATCCCACACCGCCCCCGAAACGCGAAATTTTGCCACAATCCGTGTGCTATAGCTCACGGATTTTGGCCTTTTCTGGCGGAAAAATGGGCGCAGGGCCTCCCGCATTATTTTTGCCATTTCTTTGAGCGGCAAGCAGTACTTGCGCCGTGAGCAGGCCCCCGGCCCAGTTCTACCACAATCGGACCAATTCGCGGGCATGTTTCGTCCCCTTTTCACACCCCCGCACCCTCGGTAAATCGGCCGTAAAACGAGGTTCGGACCTCGAAATCGACTCCCCTCTTTTCGAACGCTCGACTGTCGCACGTATCTTATGCATCACCCCAAAATCCCGCACCGCCCCGGAAACACGAAAGTTGGCCAAGATCCGTGAGCGACAGCACACGGCCTTGGCCTTGGCCGCGGGGTGGCTGCGTGCCTAGGCTTTGGCCGCGGGCTGGCTGGGTGCCATGGCCTTGGCCTTGGCCACCGGGTGGCTGTGTGCCAAGGCCTTGGCCGCGGGGTGGCTGTGTGCCAAGGCCTTGGCCGCGGGGTGGCTGCATGCCTAGGCCTTGGCCGCGGGCTCGCTGTGTACCATGGCCTTGGCCGCGGGGTGGACGCGTGCCTAGGCCTTGGCTGCGGGCTGGCTACGTGCCTTTCTTGAAATTCAGCATATGCTTGCGACCAAGGCAGGTCGAACACTCTCACGCAGACACAGCACACACTCCAGCCGCGCTCCCGAGGCAAGGATAGGGAGCTCGAGCGTGGCCCTGTGCCTTGGCGTTGGCCGTGGGGTGGCTGCGTGGCTTGGCCTTGGCCGCGGGCGAGCATTTGGCCAAAATGTGAGCACACGGTCCTCGCCGTTTCTTCGTATTCTTGGACCAAAAACTGAGATCCACACCTACCTTCCACTTCTTTCTCCGGTTTTGCCTGAATCAGACGAGTTGGCCAACCCGTTTGGGCATCCGTTCGCTGCCGGTAAGATGGCCGTAAAACGAGTTTCGGAGCTCGGAATTGGATTCCGTTTTCTCCCGCCACCGACTCCCACCAAAGCCGACGACGCCAGCCCAAAATCCCACGCCGCCCCCGAAACTCGAAATTGCGCCACAATCTGTGTGCTATAGCTCGCGGATTTTGGCCTTTTCTGGCGGAAAAATGGGCGCAGGGCCTCCCGCATTATTTTTGCCATTTCTTCGAGCGGAAAGCAGTTCTTGCACCGTGAGGAGTCCCCCGGCCCAGTTCTACCACAATCGGACCAATTCGAGGGCGCGTTTCGTCCCCTTTTCGCACCCCCGCACCCTCGGTAAATCGGCCGTAAAACGAGGTCCGGACCTCGAAATCGACTCCCCTCTTTTCCAACGCTCGACTGTCGCACGTATCTAATGCATCACCCCAAAATCCCGCACTGCCCCGGAAACGCGAAAGTTGGCCATGATCCATGAGCTACAGCACACAGCCTGGGCCTTGGCCACGGGGTAGCTGCGTGCCATGGCCTTGGCCTTGGCCTAGGGGTGGCTGCGTGCCAAGGCCCTGGCCGTGGGCTGGCTGCGTGCCTAGGCCTTGGCTGCGGGCTGGCTGGGTGCCATGGCGTTGGCCGCGGGGTGGACGCGTGCCTTGGCCTTGGCGACGGGGTGGCTGAGTGGCTTGGCCGCGGGCTGGCTCCGTGCCTTGCTCGAAATGCAGCACATGCTCGCGATCAAGGTAGGTCGCACACTCTTACGCGCACACAACACACACTGCGGTGGCGCTCCCACACCCTCGGTAAATCGGCCGTAAAACGAGGGCACGTTTCGTCCCCTTTTCGCACCCCCGCACCCTCGGTAAATCGGCCGTAAAACAGGTTCGGACCTCGAAATCGACTCCCCTCTTTTCGAACGCTCGACTGTCGCACGAATCTTATGCATCACCGCAAAATCCCGCACCGCCCCGGAAACGCGAAAGTTGGCCAAGATCCGTGAGCGACAGCACACGGCCTTGGCCTTGGCCGCGGGGTGGCTGCGTGCCTAGGCCTTGGCCGCGTGGTGGGTGGGTGCCATGGCCTTGGCCTTGGCCACCGGGTGGCTGTGTGCCAAGGCCTTGGCCGCGGGGTGGCTTCGTGCCTAGGCCTTGGCCTCGGGCTGGCTGCTTGCCTAGGCCTTGGCCGCGGGGTGGACGCGTGCCTAGGCCTTTGCCACGGGGTGGCTGCGTGCGTCGGCCTTGGCCCTGGCCGCGGGATGGGTACGTGCCTTTCTCGAAATGCAGCATATGCTCGCGACCAAGGCAGGTCGCACACTCTCACGCACACACAACACACACTCCGGCCGCGCTCCCGAGGCAAGGATAGGGAGCTCGAGCGTGGCCCTGTGCCTTGGCGTTGGCCGCGGGGTGGTTGCATGGCTTGGCCTTGGCCCCGGGCGAGCATTTGGCCAAAATGTGAGCACACGGTCCTCGCCGTTTCTTCGTATTCTTGGACCAAAAACTGAGATCCACACCTACCTTCCACTTCTTTCTCCGGTTTTGCCTGAATCCGACGAGTGGGCCCACCCGTTTGGGCACCCGTTCGCTGCCGGTAAGATGGCCGTAAAATGAGTTTCGGAGCTCGGAATTGGATTCCGTTTTCTCCCGCCACCAACTCCCACCAAACCCGACCACGCCAGTCCAAAATCCCACGCCGCCCCCGAAACGCGAAATTTGGCCAAGGCACAGGGCCACTCTCGGGCACACACAACACACACTTGGGCCGCGCTCCCGGGGCAAGGATAGGGAGCTCGAGCGTGGCCCTGTGCCTTGGCCTTGGCCGCGGGGTGGCCGCGGTTCTTGGCCTTGGCCTTGGCCGCGGGTGAGCATTTGGCCAAAATGTGAGCACACGGTCCTCGCGGTTGCTTCGTATTCTTGGACCAAAAACTGAGATCCACACCTACCTTCCACTTCTTTCTCCGGTTTTTCCTGAATCCGACAAGTTGGCCACCCATTTGGGGACCCGTTCTTTGGCGGTAAAATGGCTGTAAAATGAGTTTTGGAGCTTGGAATTGGATTCCGTTTCCTCCCGCCACCGACTCCCACCAAACCCGACCACGCCCGCCAAAAATCCCACGCCGCCCCCTAAATGCGAAATTTGGACGCAATCCGTGTGCTATAGCTCACGGATTTTTGCCTTTTCGGGCGGAAAAATGGGCGCAGGGCCTCCCGCATGATTTTCGCCATTTCTTCGAGAGGAAAACAGTACTAGCACCGTGAGGAGGCCCCTGGCCCAGTTCTACCACAACCGGACCAATTCACGGGCACGTTTCGTCCCCTTTTCGCACCCCCGCACGTTCGGTAAATCAGACGTAAAACGAGGTTCGGACCTCGGAATCGACTCCCGTCTTCTCCGACGTTCGACTGTCGCACGTATCTAATGCATCACCCCAAAATCCTGCCCGGCCCCGGAAACGCGAAAGTTGGCCAAGATCCGTGAGCTACAGCACACGGCCTTGGCCGCGGGGTGGCTGCGTGCCAAGGCCTTGGCCGCGGGGTGGCTGCGTGCCAAGGCCTTGGCCGCGGGGTGGCTGCGTGCCATGGCCTTGGCCACGGGGTGGCTGCGTGCCTAGGCCTTGGCCGCGGGGTGGCTGCGTGCCTAGGCCTTGTCCGCGGGGTGGCTGGGTGCCATGGCCTTGGCCTTGGCCGCGGGGTGGCTGCGTGCCTTGGCTTTGGCCGCGGGCTGGCTGGTTGCCTTGCTCGAAATGCAGCCGATGCTCGCGACCAAGGCACGTCGCACTCTCTCGAGCACACACAACACAAACTTGGGCCGCGCTCCCGGGGCAAGGATAGGGAGCTCGAGCATGGCCCTGTGCCTTGGCCTTGGCCGCGGGCTGGCTGGGTGCCATGGCCTTGGCCTTGGCCACCGGGTGGCTGTGTGCCAAGGCCTTGGCCGCGGGGTGGCTGCGTGCCTAGGCCTTGGCCGCGGGCTGGCTGGGTACCATGGCCTTGGCCGCGGGGTGGACGTGTGCCTTGGCCTTGGCCGCGGGCTGGCTACGTGCCTTTCTCGAAATTCAGCATATGCTCGCGACCAAGGCAGGTCGAACACTCTCACGCAGACACAGCACTCACTCCAGCAGCGCTCCCGAGGCAAGGATAGGGAGCTCGAGCGTGGCCCTGTGCCTTGGCGTTGGCCGCGGGGTGGCTGCATGGCTTGGCCTTGGCCGCGGGCGAGTATTTGGCCAAAATGTGAGCACACGGTCCTCGCCGTTGCTTCGTATTCTTGGACCAAAAGCTGAGATCCACACCTACCTTCCACTTCTTTCTCCGGTTTTGCCTGAATCGGACGAGTTGGCCAACCCGTTTGGGCACCCGTTCTCTGGCGGTAAAATGGCCGTAAAACGAGTTTCGGAGCTCGGAATTGGATTCCGTTTTCTCCCGCCACCGACTCCCACCAAACCCGACCACGCCAGCCAAAAATCGCACGTCGCCCCCGAAACGCGAAATTTGGCCGCAATCCGTGTGGTATAGCTCACGGATTTTGGCCTTTTCGGGCGGAAAAATGCAAAAGTTGGCCAAGATCCGTGAGCTACAGCACACGGCCTTGGCCGCGGGGTGGCTGCGTGCCTAGGCCTTGGCCGCGGGCTTGCTGGGTGCCATGGCCATGGCTTTGGCCGCGGGGTGGCTGCGTGCCTTGGCTTTGGCCGCGGGCTAGCTGCGTGCCTTGCTCGAAATGCAGCACATGCTCGCGACCAATGCACGTCGCACACTCTCGCACACACACAACACACACTTGGACCGCGCTCCCGGGGCAAGGATAGGGAACTCGAGCGTGGCCCTGTGCCTTGGCCTTGGCTGAGGGATGGCCGCGTGCCTTGGCCTTGGCCTTGGCCGCGGGCGAGCATTTGGCCAAAATGTGAGTACACGGTTCTCGCCGTTGCTTCGTATTCTTGGACCAAAAACTGAGATCCACACCTACCTTCCACTTCTTTCTCCGGTTTTGCCTGAATCCGATGAGTTGGCCCACCCATTTGGGCACCCGTTCTCTGGCGGTAAAATGGCTGTAAAAGGAGTTTTGGAGCACGGAATTGGATGCCGTTTTCTGCCGCCACCGACTCCCACCAAACCCGACCACGGCAGCCAAAATCCGTGCTATAGCTCACGGATTTTGGCCTTTTCGGGCGGAAAAATGGGCGCAGGGCCTCCCCCATATTTTCGCCATTTCTTCGAGCGGAAAACAGTACTAGCACCGTGAGGAGACCCCGGCCCAGTTCTACCACAACTGGACCAATTCGCGGGCACATTTCGTCCCCTTTTCGCACCCCCGCACGTTCGGTAAATCGGCCGTAAAACGAGGTTCGGACCTCGTAATCGACTCCAGTCTTCTCCGACGTTCGACTGCCGCACGTATCTAATGCATCACCCCAAAAACCCGCACCGCCCCGGAAATGCGAAAGTTGGCCAAGATCCGAGAGCTACAGCACACGGCCTTGGCCGCGGGGTGGCTGCGTGCCTTGCTCGAAATGCATCACATGCTCGCGACCAAGGCACGTCGCACACTCTCGCACACACACAACACACACTTGGACCGCACTCCCGGGACAAGGATAGGGAGCTCGAGCGTGGCCCTGTGCCTTGGCCTTGGCCGCGGGCGACCATTTAGCAAAAATGTGAGGACACGGTCCTTGCCGTTGCTTCGCATTCTTGGACCAAAAACTGAGATCCACACCTACCTTCCACTTCTTTCTCTGGTTTTGCCTGAATCCGACGAGTTGGCCCACCCGTTTGGGAATCCGTTCTCTGGCGGTAAAATGGCCGTAAAACGAGTTTCGGGGCTCGGAATTGGATTCCGTTTTCTCCTGCCACCGACTCCCACCAAACCGGACCACGCCAGACAAAAAACCCACGCCGCCCCCGAAACACGAAATTTGGCCGCAATCCGTGCGCTATAGCTCACGGATTTTGCCCTTTTCGGGCGGAAAAATGGGCGCAGGGCCTCCCACATTATTTTTGCCATTTCTTCGAGCGCAAAACAGTTCTAGGACCGCGAGGAGGCCCTCGGCCCAGTTCTACAACAACCGGACCAATTCGTGGGCACGTTTCATCCCCTTTTCGCACCCCCGCACGTTCGGTAAATCGGCCGTAAAACGAGGTTCGGACCTCGGAATCGACTCCCGTCTTCTCCGATGTTCGACTGTCGCACGTATCTAATGCATCACCCCAAAATCCCGCCCCACCCCGGAAACGCGAAAGTTGGCCAATATTCGTGAGCTACAGCACATGGCCTTGGCCACGGGGTGGCTGCGAGCCTAGGCCTTGGCCGCGGGGTGGCTGCGTGCCTTGGCCTTGGCCGCGGGCTGGCTGCGTGCCTTGCTCGAAATGCAGCACATGCTCGCAACCAAGGCACGTCGCACACTCTCGCGCACACACAACACACACTTGGGCCACGCTCCCGGGGCAAGGATAGGGAGCTCGAGCGTGGCCCTGTGCCTTGGCCTTGGCCGCGGGGTGGCCGCGTGCCTTGGCCTTCGCCTTGGCCGTGGGCGAGCATTTTGCCAAAATGTGAGCACACGGTCCTCGCCGTTGCTTCGTATTCTTGCACCAAAAACTGAGATCCACACCAACCTTCTACTTCTTTCACCGGTTTTGCCTGAATCGGACGAGTTGGCCCGCCCGTTTGGGCACCCGTTCTCTGGCAGTAAAATGGCCGTAAAACGAGTTTCGGAACTCGGAATTGGATTCCGTTTTCTCCCGCCACCGACTCCCACCAAACCCGACCACGCCCGCCAAAAATCCCACACCTCCCCCGAAACGCGAAATTTGGCCGCAATCCGTGTGCTATAGCTCACGGATTTTGGCCTTTTCGGGCGGAAAAATGGGTGCAGGGCCGCCCGCATTATTTTCGCCATTTCTTCGATCGTAAAACCGTACTAGCACCGTGAGGAGGCCCCCGGCCCAGTTCTACCACAACCGGACCAATTCACGGGCACGTTTCGTTCCCTTTTCACACCCCCGCACGTTCGGTAAATCGGCCGTAAAATGAGATTCGGACCTCGGAATCGACTCCTGTCTTCTCCGACGTTCGACTGTCGCACGTATCTAATGCATCACCCCAAAATCCCTCACCGCCCCGGAAACGCGAAAGTTGGCCAAGATCCGTGAGCTACAGCACACGGCCTTGGCCGCGGGGTGGCTGCGTGCCTAGGCCTTGGCAGCGGCGTGGCTGGGTGCCATGGCCTTGGCCTTCGCCACGGGGTGGCTACGTGCCTTGGCCTTGGCCGCGGGCTGACTGCGTGCCTTGCTCGAAATGCAGCACATGCTCGTGACCAAGGCACGTTGCACACTCTCGCGCACACACAATACACACTTGGTCCGCGCTCCCGGGGCAAGGATGGGGAGCTCGAGCGTGGCCCTGTGCCTTGGCCTTGGCCGCGGGGTGGCTGCATGCCTTGGCCTTGGCTTTGGCCGTGGGCGAGCATTTTTCCAAAATGTGAGCCCACGGTCCTCGCCGTTGCTTTGTATGCTTGGACCAAAAACTGAGATCCACACCTACCGTCCACTTCTTTCTCCGGTTTTGCCTGAATCGGACGAGTTGGCCCACCCGATTGGGCAACCGTTCTCTGTCGGTAAAATGGCCGTAAAACGAGTTTCGAACTCGGTGGATTCCGTTTTCTCCCGCCACCGACTCCCACCAAACCCGACCACGCCAGCCAAAAATCCCACGCCGCCCCTGAAACGCGAAATTTGGCCCCAATCCGTGCGGTATAGCTCACGGATTTTGGCCTTTTCGGGCGTAAAAATGGGCGCAGGGCCACCTGCATTATTTTTGCCATTTCTGCGAGCCCAAATCAGTACTAGCACCGTGAGGAGGCCCCCGGCCCAGTTCTACCACAACAGGACCAATTCGCGGGCACGTTTCATCCCCCTTTCGCACCCCCGCACGTTCGGTAAATCGGCCGTAAAATGAGGTTCGGACCTCGGAATCGACTCCCATCTTCTCCGACGTTCGACTGCCGAACATATCTAATGCATCACCCAAAATCCCGCACCGCCCCGGAAATGTGAAAGTTGGCCAAGATCCGTGAGCTACAGTACACGGCCTTGGCCACGGGGTGGCTGCGTACCTAGGCCTTGGCCGCGGGGTGGCTGCGTTTCTAGGCCTTGGCTGTGGGGTGGCTGCGTGCCTAGGCCTTGGCAGCGTGGTGGCTGGCTGCCATGGCCTTGGCCTTTGCCACGGGGTGGCTGCGTTCCATGGCCTTGGCCATGGGGTGGCCGCGTGCCTAGGCCTTGGCCGCGGGGTGGCTGGGTGCGATGGCCTTGGCCTTGGCCACGGGGTGGCTGCGTGCCTTCGCCTTGGACACGGGGTGGCTGCGTGCCTAGGCCTTGGCCGCGGGGTGGCTGGGTGCCATGGTCTTGGCCTTGGCCGTGGGCTGGCTGCGTGCCATGGTCTTGGCCTTGGCCGTGGGCTGGCTGCGTGCCTAGGCCTTGGCCGCGGGGTGGCTGGGTGCCATGGTCTTGGCCTTGGCCGTGGGCTGGCTGCGCGCCTAGGCCTAGGCCGCGGGGTGGCTGCCTGCCTTGGCCTTGGCCGCGGGGTGGCTGGGTGCCATGGCCTTGGCCGTGGCCACGGGGTGGCTGCGTGCCTTGGCCTTGGCCGCGGGCTGGCTGCGTTCCTCGGCCTTGCCCTTGGCCGCAGGCTGGCTCCGTTCCTTGCTCGAAATGCAGCACATACTCGCGACCAAGGCATGTCGCACACTCTCACGCACACACAACACACACTCGGGCGCCCCGAGGCAAGGATAGGGAGCTCGGCGTGGCCTGTGCCTTGGCCTTGGCCGCGGGCTGGCTGCGTGCCTTGCTCGAAATGCAGCACATGCTCGCGACCAAGGCACTTCTCACACTCTCGCGCATGCACAGAACAAGCGTGGGCCGCGCTCACGGGGCTAGGATAGGGAGCTCGAGCATGGCCCTGAGCCCTGGCCTTGGCCGCGTGCCTTGGCAGCGGGTGGCCGCGTGCCTTGGCAGCTGGGTGGCTGCGTGCCTTGGCCTTGGCCTTGGCGCGGGCGACCATTTGGCCAAAAATGTGAGCACACGGTCTCGCCGTTTCTTCGTATTCTTGGACCAAAACTGAGATCCACACCTACCTTCCACTTCTTTCTCGGTTTGCCTGAATCGGACGAGTTGGCCCACCCATTTGGGCACCCGTTCTCTTGCGGTAAACTGGCCGAAACGAGTTTGGGAGTTCGAAT
>JASUUG010000551.1:0-70786 GCA_030449905.1 Luvunga scandens
AAGCCGTTTAAAGTTATCGGATCGTGTTTGCTTTAGAGACTTGCAAAACAAACTTAGCTTTCCGTTTTTGCTAAGCGGCTCAAGGTTAAAAAACTTTCTCCTTTACGTAAATTATCGGTTATCCGTTTTCAAAATAAGCGGTTCATCATTAATTTTCAGAATCTTCTCAAAAGCGGTGCGGGATTACAAAGGCGGTTTCCTCTCTGAAAATTATCGGTTTACCATATTCAAATAAGCGGTTCACCGTTAATTTTCATAATCTATATTTTTGGCAACTTTTGTTTAGAAAAAGGTTTTCCAACTCGAGTTAACAACCATTAAGCTTTCTTTAAACATGTCTGGCTTTAAGAAATTCATTTTAATAGCGCGATATTTTAATCAAGAATATATAAGTTTTGTTATCATCAAAATCAATAGTATAAGATCAACAACCTTCTCACGAGCTTAAACAAAATTCTTCCAAAATTAAATTTATGATTACGGCTTGTTGGTTAGTTATACCTTGCTTTAAAAGCGAATCGTATGAAAAAAGATATGGGTTAGCGGGTACCTTGTTTTAGAAAGCGAATGGGTTTCCAACTCCTTGATGACGGCCCTTACATGGATGCACGGCCCGAGGCAGCTCGATGCGCCATGAAAATATCAGGAGGATAGGATCCACTTAGGCGATCCCATGAAGTTGGGGGAGTGTAAAGGAGTGGGTGTTTCTCAGCCCATGAAATTTGCATTTCATAAGTAGTGATACACTCGTAGTAGTGCAATAAAATCGGAG
The DNA here is from genome assembly GCA_030449905.1 of Luvunga scandens. Lineage (NCBI taxonomy): Eukaryota > Viridiplantae > Streptophyta > Magnoliopsida > Sapindales > Rutaceae > Luvunga > Luvunga scandens. The sequence goes on from JASUUG010000551.1 coordinate 773, forward strand.
GGTAAGCCAACTTTAAAGTAAGCATGCTCGTAAATAAATCCCACCTCGACCGATTATAAGCCTTCTCACGAATCAGCCTTAATAGCCATAATGAACCCCACTTTGCCATTTTTCTCCTCGTTGATGAATGATTTCTTGTGCCATGACAATATTTTTACATTATATTTTCCTGGAAGAAACTTGTTTGGTTAGGGCGATAAGGTTAGAAAGGATAGCTTTCGAGGCAATTGGCTAGAATTTTGGTAACTATTTTATAAATGACGGGACAAAGGCTTATAAGTTGAAATAACTTAAAGTATCCAAATTGTTGTTTTTAGAGATAAGGATAAGGAGGTTTTATTCATTTCAGATTGGGTAAAGGGTTGGCCATCGAAGAATGTTCTTATGACTTTACACACGAGTTGCCCCGTATTCCATTGGCTTTGGTAGAATAAGGCATGTAACCCGTCAATACGAGGCCTTGAGGATGCATGCCAAATATGGTGCTTGAATCTCTGCATCCTTGACAAGTCTCATTATTTCACCGATAAAGATCACCACTATCGATGATGGAAACATCCCGCGTCGGGTAATTTATAAACTTGCCACCATCATCCTTAAAGATATTGTATGCGGGTATGATTTTTATCTCTTCTTTGTCATGTAACCATCACTCCCCCGCTTATTTTTTATTGCTTCCACTTTTGTTGTGTTCTCCTCGCTAATGGTTTCTATTATAAAGAAAGGCTGTATTTCTATCCCCACTAGAAATCTAATCACGCCTTTGGATTTTTGAAACCATAATAATTCTTCTCGAGCAAGCGCAATCTCCAACTCTTTTAAGCATGGTGAAGTTGCATAAGGTTGGTTGAACTATGCCGCTCAAAAGCCTTTTGAATGCCACCTATACGTCCGAAGTCTTTTTTTACGGTTAAAAATATTCCCAAATGTCTCCCAGCCCACCCCTCACGCCTTCTTGTAAAATTTTTCACCGCATGAAAATAATTATGTTTGCAAAATAACCGTGATAAGCTCAATCTTACTATCATTACCGAAATGTATCTATAACCAATCTAGTCCATAAATCATACCAACATAGGATCAAAGTAGCCTTCATTACATCTATCGTAACTTAACCCTCAATGGTCACTATGCCAATATAACTTAATAACATGGATTATGATGTGGATGTGTAGCATGAAAATTTTATGCAATGTGATCTTAACATGCCTATTTCCAATTAATTTCACCTTAAAACCCTCATTTGAGATCAAACCATACTAAAATCAGGATTGTTAACAAACCAAAACTTTATTTGGAAAAATAACCTTAAATATCTATAAACTAAAAACAACCAAAAAATGTCAAATTACGAGAAAGCATCTAAAATCACAAACTCCTACTAAAACTAAATATCCTTAAATAACATGACACCCATACGAGTAATATGCTCATGAAACATCTTGGGTGGCAGTCCCTTAATAAGCGGATCTAATTATAAAGTTTGTGCCAATGTACTCTATAGACAACCCATCACCACTCAACTCTTTCTTTAACAACTAGGAACTTGATGCCTATATATTTTGACTTCATCAAGCTCCTGTTATTATTAGAATACAAAGATCTGTGACTTATTGTCACAAAATAACCTAAGCCGTCTATCAACACCATCTACTATAATGCTTTCTCAGTGACAAAAATTTCATAGCCATATCTTATGATTGGATGCCTCATAAAAATGTTCTCAACTCTACTACCATCATGGAATGGCTATAAGCAGACATTTAGCACTTTTTCAGAAATGTAAGACTCCAGCTAGTAGATAGATGTAATAGGAAGTGGATTTTATATTATCTTGGCATCTAGCAAAATCGAGTCAATATACCAACAATCTCAATCTTATTGACCTCAGGCATGTGATGCATGTAGTCTTTTGCTCTCCAAGTATTATAAAACCGGTTTTTACTACTTTCCAATGGTCTACTGGATTACTTAAATATCTCTTCCAACATCCTAGTAACATACGTTATATCCGATCACGTCTGAGCATACATCACTTCTTCAACCGACGTAAAGAATCTTCGTATTTTCTTCTTTCAAAGTCATTTTGAAAAGATTGACCACTAAACTTGTCTCCTTTAAATAGGTGGTATCGCGGTTTACAATCTTGCATGCCATATCTCTTTAGAACTGTTTGATATAGCTTTTTTGCGGATAATCTCATAATACAATACCAAGTACGATCTCAGATATCCGTATCCCTAATACTGAAAGAGGTGTCACAAAGATCTTTCATCTCAAAATTCTTAGTTAGAAATCTTTTGATGTCATGCTTAACAAGCTTATATCATTTCATTATTAGCAAGCAAAATGTCATCGACATATAAAACTAGAAAATATACTTACTCATTTAACTTATGATATATCAATCATCGATGAAATTCATCTCGAAACCAAATGAGATGATCACTGATGAAACTTCAAATACCATTGTCGAGATACTTGCTTGAGCCCATAGATGAATTCTTAAGTTTGCAAACCACATTCTTTAAGTCTCTAGACACAAAGTTTTCTACTGCACCATATAGATTGTAATCAATGTATGCTATTGAGAAGCGTTCCTTACATCCATATGATGTAACTCAAGATCGAATGCGCCTTTAATGCCATTATAATCTTAAAAGAGTCTTTAAAAAAACCGGAAAGAAATTCTCTTTATAATCGATGCCTTCTTTCTAAGCAAAGTTTTCGACAAAAGACGCGTCTTGCACTTTTCTCCACATTGCCTTTCAAATCTTTTGGTATTAAATATTCATTTACAACCAGGTTTCGTCCTTATGGCAATAAGATAAGATCCCATTACATCATTATCTTTCATAGACTTCATCTCCTCATTCATGGCATCAATTCACTTTTTCGGTAGTTAGAACTTTCTATACCGGGCGGAAATTGATTGGATCATCTTCCATCACCCGATGTCTTCCTCATGTTCTTGGGAGAAATAATATAGTTATATGGCAATGCACTTCTCCTTTCTCTCGTGGATTTTTCTTGTGGGTATAAGTTCTTGAGATGGTAGAGTTTATTCTTCTGGAACAACTACTTCTATAGGGGGTTCTCCAACATTGTCTTGATTTCTTATGTCTTGAACAAAATCAGGAATGAGACCCTGATCAATGCCAATAACACCTATGAAAATATCAACATATTCCTCTTCAAAGATAAAATCCCTAATCAGATCTCCCGCAAACTCAACATCCTCAAAGAATCGAGCATTTGCGACTCAAAAATCAACTTTATCATGAAATCATAAAACTTCAGACCTATTTGATCATTTTGAGTATCCAATAAAATAGCAACTCATCGTTCTTAAGTCTAGTTTCTTTTCATTAAGCCTATAAGGCCTTGCCTCAGTTGAACATCCCCAAACATGTAAGTGCTTAAGACTAGACTTTTTACCTATCTAAAGCTCATAAGGGGTTTGCGATCCCATCGTTTTAGTTGGAACCCTAGTAAGGATATATGTTGCGATCTTAAATCTTATCCAAAGTGATTCTAGTAAGGTAGAATGAGAAATCATACTCGCCACCATGTCTTAAGCGTCGTATTTCATCTTTCAGCAACACCATTCATATGTGTGTGAACCCGACATAGTGTACTATGGGGACGATACTACATTCCTCTAGGAATTTAGAAATGACACAGAGCGTTGTTCATCCGAACCAAATCATATCTCCCATAGTATTCACCACCCCATGGTCGATCTAATCTTTTGATTCTTTTGCCAAGTTGGTTCTCAACTTAAATTTTAAAGTTTTTGAATATATCCAATGATTGTGCCTTTTCTTGGAGGATATATACGAGATATCTAGAAAAATTGTGCATATGAACATCATAAAATATTATTAACTATTCCAAGCGGGTGCAAGGAATGGCCCACAAATGTCATATGTATGAGTTCTAAGACATCCAAACTCTATCGCTTCAAATCTCCTTTTATTGGTTTGTTTCCATTAATACAGATTAACACATATGTCAAAATCTGTGAAATCTAGGGAGTTGAGAATTATGTTTGACATAAGTCTCTTTATTCTCTATTGGAGATATGGACCAATCTCTATGCCATAACACAACCGAATTCTCATTGGTTACTTTCTCTTTGAACCTTGCTCTTATGCAAGTATTCATTAAATGAAACAATTGTATCAAGCGTATAAAGATTATCATTACCTAATAAAGAATCAAAACCAACTAATTTTGAATCATTAAACAAAATAAATTTTCCATTTCTGAATGAACAAGAATAACTAGATTTGTCCAAAGCTTAAAATGGAAATCAAATCCCACCTAAAAGACTAACAATGAATGTTTCATCAAGATACAAATAAAATACTGGTCTTTAATAAAAATCTATATTTTTCAATTCGCTTCAACTTCAATAGTTTTCACGTCACCAGCATAGATGTATCTTTCACCATCATTGGGTTTTTCGGCAATGAGGCGACCTACATGTAGACACAATGATGGTGGTTGTACCAGAATCTATTCACTTTATGTGTGTCTAGGTGCCGAAGTTAAATTAACCTCAACAAACCATGCAATGGCTTGACAACTGAAGAGAAACTTGTGTTAATGTCATTGGATCATTTGATTTCTTTTGTTCTTTTTTTGAGGTAGTGATTTTGTAGCTCCCTTTATCCTTATTTCTTTTGTTGCCCTTGTCCTTACGCTTATATCTTATTAAAATTAGGTTTGTCAAAAGGGTACCAATTTAACCTCTTTCTTCTTGATAAACCTTAATCGATGCAAGAGAAACTCTTAGTCGTGATTCTTTCACAATCATTGAGCCACAAATGCTTACGAAATGGCCTTCTTCATGATCATGATACATATGCGATTTGATCTCTCCCACCTTTTCATTTTCCTTTTATCATCAAGGGTACTCTTATCTAAAGAGGAGGGTAGAATCAACGCTTTAACGCAAGATCAAGATCCGTGATTCAGGAAGCTATAAGAGATTCTCGTGCCATGATTTGAAGTTAGAGCCATTTTTGCATAAGAATGGAATTAATGTTGGCGATAATATTAGTAGCAGACATAAGTGAAGAGGAACAACAAACAAATAAAATAAGCTCATATTAGTTTTAAAACAAAAATAAATTCAAAAAGGATGTAAATCTCAAGATACTATGTACTCCCATTAATATTCTATCTTTGAACAAAATATTAACTTGTAAGTGATATCTTAGTGTAGTAATCAAACAATGAATCTTCCTTTGGCGGATTTATTGTTCACATACAAAACAAATAATCATCACGTGTTTTATTACTACGGTGCACATGAAATTCTATTAAATATGTACCTTCTTTTGGGTTGATCGATATTCTGAAATTACATATACAAACCGTTTGTATTCTAAAACAAATTAATTTCCATAAGAGAGAAGTCACTCGGCGACATGTTGCTTTAATCAATTCATCTCAAAACAAACCAATATTTGAATTTAAAATTACACTTCAAAATATCCAAAAAATAAAAAAATTAGGTCAAAGTCAGACGATCAACATTGACTTTTGATCGTGGCCAGTTATTGACAGTTTAGAGAGCTGAACCCCGGTTTGGGTCAATCTTAAACCCGCCCACCAAATAGGTCATCCCTTTTTTTTTTTTAATGGGCTAAACTTATTTTTAACCTTTTACTTTAACTTATCAAGCCCAAAATATTAGGCAACAAATTTAACTTTTATTAAGCTGACCAAATTCAAGACTTAGATGAAAAGCCTTTTAATAATTCTCCTAAAAAGAAAATTTTAAAAATTGTAAGGACCTTAATGTTATAAGCCATGAAACAATGGCACCTTTTTTCTTTTCTTCTTCCTTCACGCAGCAGCCATGCCGCCACTTCTCCTTGCTTGTGCACGGCCATGGCTTCTTTACTATAACAAATGTGCGCTGCGCCTTTATGGCTTGGCAGCCACCATGCGAGGCCAACGGCCACACCTTGGCCATCTCCTCTTTTTGTTGTTTTGTTTCCTTTTATTTTTCTTTCTTTTTCTTGGCCATTCCACTTTCTCTACCATGGCCTTGCTATTGCTCACTTTTGATGGTCGCGCCTTTCCTAGGTGTCGGTGGGCGGGCTCGCTACCAACTTTAAAACCTTAAACCGAATCATATTTTTTTTTTTCATGAATAATGAATTTTTTAAATATTGTTTTCTATATTTCCGAATCCAATTTAAGAAAAGAAAAAAAAATTGTTCTCAAATTTAATGATACTAAATTAAAGAACACTAAAAAATATTTATTCTTTAATTTGTTCTCAAATTCAATAATTTTAATAATTCTGGTATTATTAAATTCGAGAACACCCAATATTAGTCATTAATAAAAAAATAAATTTAATTCTCAACGATTGAACATGAAATGGCTCTAATACCACTTGTTGGGACAATAAAACTTTTGGTAAAAACAATTACCTATAACCTAGAAATATTTGTGTTGTATCACCAAGAATAAATAACAAAATTATGCGAAAGCATATCTAAATCCATAACGTTTAATTTCTCCCTAGGGTTATGTGGTTGGCCTTCCAGATCTACACGATATCCAAGAGAGTCCTTTAATTCTCTCTGCTCTCTCTCTGAAGATGAGATATCATAAAGAATGGAAAAATTACGTGTGACCTGGGGACCATGACCACTTATATAGACAATTGTTTCCTATTGTCACTAGGTATTCCTAATCCCGCCCATCATAGAATTAGAATATTATTGGGTCTCTACACATTAAAGACCCACATCCTATTAAATACATTAAACCCCATAATACTGTAAACCTTAATAGATCATTTCTAATTGGGCTTAACCTTATATGATAGTCTGCAATGCATAATTATTCACATATAAGACTAATGTTGGATTAAGGATCCAACAATGCTGAATTAAAAACTCCAACACTAGTTTTATCGGGTGATGAGGACCCATTCAGCCCCTCGATGGACTTGTTGGTAAATACTTTTCATCTCTACCTTCTTAAGTCTTAAATGTTAAGTTAATTGTATTGGAAGGAGTAGGATATTGTCCCCATGACGATAAACCCAAGTTGGTCCATGAAAAGTTGCTTCCTTGGTTGGCTGAAACATTTAAGTGCTAAGGAATTTACCTTCTCATCATCAAGTTTTGATGAGCATTATATATTATTCCTATTGTCAAAAGGCGAACAAATCTTGTATTTAAATTGTATATATCATTTTTGGGAAAGGTTTGTCATTAATTCACAATTAGAGGTAGCTTAGCTAAGTTATTAATTCAACTTTTATTTATTCTTGTGTAGAGTTGAGGTGGGATTGGAGTGGAGCTCTCCATCATTACACAAATCAAATTTCAATAATTCACGTTTATGGTTATTGGTAGGCAGCTAAACCCTTAATTGCAAACGCACAAAGAAACATAATAATACAAGTAATATTTAACCTAAAAATTCTGTATGTATAGTATACAAATTGACATATAAATTATGCTTACAAATGATTATGGAAGTTGTCGTGGCATTTACAATTTATTGCTGCATCATCTAACCACTATTGTTTTTTCTAATCATTGTCATTCTTTAATTAATTCTAGGACTCATCAATTCGAGGGTATATGAATATATTTTATGAAGTATGTAAATGCTAGAATATTCCAAAATAATAATCCTGACAACAAACTTCTTTGCATGATATGTAAGAACTTCATAGATATCCTCATGATGTCTGACCTACTAGTTTTCAGGATTAATCAATTCTTGTTGAACAATCTAAAATCCTATCTAGGCTACCCAAGAGGGGGGGTGAATTGGGTTTTTTAAAATTAAGCCAATAAAATTGCACAATATTAAAACTAATGTCTTAATCAAAATTAAAAGCAATAAATTCAACAATGCTCAAAATTAAAAAGGATAAGGGAAGAGAAATCAAACACGTGATTTTTACGTGGTTCGGCCAACCATACCTACGTCCACGCCTCCAAGCTCACCGGGCTTGAGGATTCCACTAAGCAAGCCTCCAAGGCTTCAAAACACTTACAATTGACTTCCAAGGTGTCAATGAACCTTTACAATAAGAGATTAACCCCAATCTCTTAACCCAAATATTTCCCAACACTTACAATCACTTAATGATAAAGATTTAAAACAAACAATCTCTCACACAATCTAAATGATTACAATTACAATCTTAAAGTGTGAGGAAATAAAATGAAGCAAGTTTGAAGCACAAAGAAGATTGTTTTCTCAGTAGGAAACTCAAATATCAAATGTTGGATCACCTCATTTTTGAATTTGATTGAGCCTTTTTATAGTTGTAGCTGAAAACTAGCTGTTATTGACTTTCTTAGAATGATTGGTTTGCCGGTTGGCTCTATTAGTTAGCCGTTTTGACTTTTCAACTAGCCGTTGTTCTTTGATTTTAAATTAACGGTTTACCGTTTACTATTATCAGATAACCGTTTATTTTCAGAAACCAGCAAAACAAACTTAGGTCTCCATTTTTACTAAACGGCTAAAGATTAGAAAGTTTTCTCCTTTTTGTAAATTATCGGTTCACCGTTAGTAATAAACAGTTCACAGTTAATTTCCAGAATGCTCTGAAACTTTTCTGTAAATAAACGGTTCGCCATTTATAATAAACGGGTCAAGGGTAATTTCCAGAATTTATATTTTGATGAATTTTTGTGGAAAAATAATTTTCCGACTCAAGTTAACGGTCATTAAGATTCTTTAAACATGTTTATGGCTTTAAGAAATTCATTTTAATAACTCAAACATTTTAATCAAGTACATATAAGTTTTGTTATCATCAAAATCAATATTTTAAGATTAACACAATCTCCCTACCCAATTCTTGTAGTAAATCATGCATTGTTATCTTGTTGTATAAATGTAACATACACACCTTGATTTCTTTAATCGAGTGTATTATATATAAATATATTTTAATTTAATTTCGTCGTTAATTTTTTTTTTAAATTCGTCGGATTGGTTACAAATCATTGCGAGTAATTAGACGCAGTTATAAAATTGATTGTTTTTTAATAATTTAAATTGTCACGAGATAAAATCGAGACAATTTAGACACGATTCAATGGCCATATAGTTGGACTTTATTTTTGCACTCAGGTTCGGTATTAGCTTAATTTGTATTAAGCTTAAAAAATAAGAAAAAGAAAAAGAAAAAGGGAGCCATTTCTATAAATGGAAAAGGAGAGGGAGAGTTTTATTGCTAAAAATAGAAGAGAGAGAGAGAGATAGAGAGAGAGAGGTTGTTGACCGTTTGACCTGACTCAGATTTGATCCGAATCTGCGCGACCAACCCGGATGAATCTCGTGATTCTAACCATCTCACCGATCAAGCAAGGTACTGATCTAAAGCTTAGGAGCAGACCGTTACATCCCTGTCGTCACCGTCCCCAGAAACTGACCAGAACTCCAACGATTAATCTCGAAAAGCCCCAGCTCAACTTGTTCTTCTTGTCATCGATCTCCCGGGTTTTAGGCCACCCCACCACTTGGATCTTGTTCCTTAGCTCACCTTCATCAATTTTCTACCAACCCCGTCACCTGAAACAGTCGGATTGCCGTCGATTGACTGCTAGAAAATTCACAGCATTGGGGAGTTTGATCCACTGCCATCACCACACGTGGGAGGTCACCCCCGGCACCATGGGACTCACCGAGGTAAAAACTATTAGACTTGAGCTTCCTGTCACCATTGACTGAGCTCCAGTCACTGTTGACCATTAGGGCATTTTGATAATTTCATATACTTTAGGGGTAATTCTATAATTTTAAAAATTAATGGACTTTTTAGTAATTTCATATTAGGGAAGTTAGGTAATTTGAGATTTTAGGGATAATTTGGTAATTTGTGTTGGGGGTATTTTGGTAATTTTGTAATCGAAGCGAGGGTAGTTTGATAATCTGTGATTCGAGGATAATTTGGTAAATTTTTATATCGAGGGCATTTTGGTAATTTTATGGATTTGAGAACAATTTATTTGAATAAATGTTGTTTCAAGTTTATTAGTTATAATTCGCATTTACGGAGAGTCATTATTTTATTTCCTTGAATTAAGAGGATGCGCAAATGAGAACAAAAGCTGCAGGCATTGTCAATCGAATTTGGACATTATTCTTTGTGAGTGGAATATACAAAACCTGTTTTCATAGTTATTTATGATAGTAAAGCATGTTTATGAAATAAGTTTCAAATGCTTCGATTTTAAATGATTTCGTAGAAATGGATTTTATCCGCGTATTGGTATTTATTACAAAAAATGTGTATGATTAATGATTTTGTTTACCGATTTTGAATATGCATGATAATATTTTTAAAGAAAAGAAAAATATATCTAAGGCATGTTAAATTAAAAAGAAATGAGATTTTGGATGAGATTAAATGTTTATGTATATGTGTACAAATGGTTGTTTGCAAAATCATTAGACAGTATCCTTCCCCTCCAGATACAGTGATATATATGAGATGAGATATGCATGTGGTATGATGAATACAGAGATACTGATATTGAGATATAGATGATACAAATGATACAAATGAGATACATGCTTTTGGGGCCGTTTGAGTACACACAGAGGCTTTGGGCCATGTACTCGGGCGACTTTATCTTTTGGGGACCAGGAGTTATGCATGCGAGAGATATGATGAGATATGAGATAACATTTTCCAATCTATCCGAGAGATATGATGAGATACCCAAATAGATAACATTTTTCCAATCTATACGGATATGATGAGATATGAGATGATACTTTCCCGTCTATCCACGTAGCTTCGGGGTGTGATTGTACCTAGATAGTATGACATTGCTTGTTCGTTGAGTTCCGGATATGATGAGATATGAGATAGTACTTTTCCTTTTATCCGTGTCGCTCCGGGGCGTGATTGTAACCAGATAGTACGTCATTCCTCTTCCGTCGAGGTCCGAATATGATGAGATTACTCCCCTAGGTTCTTGTTGGTGATAGTTTCCGGCATTCAGTAATAATATTATAAGCGTTATGATTTTATTGATTTTATGCAGTATTATGTGATATTGTTATTTCAGTGCATGATTTTAATTAAACAAATTTATTTAAGTTCTTATGATATTTTGATGACATTGTGTTTAGAAATGATATAATTATTTTATAGTGAAGTTATTTTCTCAAAACTACTATCCACTCACTGAGCTCACTGAGTTTTATACTCACCTCATTTTTATTTTATTCCCCCCTTCACAGAAGATTCGCAGGTACAACAATCGACTCAGCAAAGATAATTATTTTAGAATTATGGTCACGTGATGGTGTTAGAAGTTGTAGATGTTTTATTGAGATATTTTGGGATTGTATAATTTGATACATTTCGGTGATTGTGGACAAATCTATGTATTTTATCTGATATTGAATATTTGAGCAATTTGGTATGTCTGTTGAGGAGATTGATGAACGAAGTTGGTAACCAAATAGTAGCTCTAGGGCATGATTGTAACCAGATCATACGTCATTCCTCATCCGTCGAGGTCCGGATATGATGAGATTACTCCCCTAGGTACTTGTTGTTGATAGTTTTCGGCATTCAGTAATGATATTATAAGCGTTATGATTTTATTGATTTTATGTAGTATTATGTGATATTGTTATTTCAGTGCATGATTTTAATTAAACAAATTTATTTAAGTTTTTGTGATATTTTGATGAAATTATGTTTAGAAATGATATAATTATTTTAAAGTAAAGTTATTTTTCCAAAACTACTATCCACTCACTGAGTTCACTGAGTTTTATACTCACCCTATTTTTATTATATTCCCCCCTTCACAGAAGATTTGCAGGTACAACAATACACTCAGCAAGGATAATTATTTTAGAATTATGGCCACGTGATGGTGTTAGAAGTTGTAGATGTTTTTTTGTGATATTTTGGGATTGTATAATTTGATACATTTCGGTGACTGTAGACAAATCTATATATTTTATCTGATATTGAATATTTGAGCGATTTGGTATGTCTGTTGAGGAGATTGATGAACGAAGTTAGTAACCAAATAGTAGCTCCGGGGCATGATTGTAACCAGATCGTACGTCATTCCTCGTCGATCGAGGTCCGGATATGATGAGATTACTTCCCTAGATACTTGTTGGTGATAGTTTTCGGTATTCAGTAATGATATTATAAGTGTTATGATTTTATTGATTTTATGCATTATTATTTGATATTGTTATTTCAATGCATGATTTTAATTAAACAAATTTATTTAAGTTCTTGTGATATTTTGATGAAATTATGTTTAGAAATGATATGATTATTTTAGAGTAAAGTTGTTTTCCCAAAACTACTATCTACTCACTGAGCTCACCGAGTTTTATACTCACCCCATTTTTTTATATTCCCCCTCACAGGAGATTCGCAGGTACAACAATCGACTCAGCAAGGATAATTATTTTAGAATTATGGCCACATGATGGTGTTAGAAGTTGTAGATGTTTTATTGAGATATTTTGGGATTGTATAATTTTATACATTTCGGTGATTGTGGATAAATCTATGTATTTTATCTGATATTGAATATTTGAGCGATTTGGTATGTTTGTTGAGGAGATTGATGAACGAAGTTGGTTGTATTTGGAATTATTTGGGAAGTGTTTATTTTATTAATTGCAGGTTTAGTGATGTGATAATTTTAAGGGAGACTCTACTAAATTTTCAACAGAATCCTTATTAATTAAATTATGTCAGAATGATTAAATAGATTTAGGTATACTTGCCTTGGGGGGTTCGGGGCGGGTCGTGTCAATGAATCAATAGCAATGAGAGATTTATCAACAAGAACACTTATTCCTATTTCTGGGTAGAAGCCGCTTGCATCATAGAATTTCATCACTAGATTTACACCCTCGCCTTGAAGAAACAAGCAACATCAAGGGAAATATTTTTCTCTTTATCGTCCAAACCACCGTAACTTGTTTTCAATATCTCTAGGATACTTGGATGGAGGATTCTTTGCAATTTATGTATTGCACTTTCACAGACTTCTTTTGCCCTTTCATGTAGAAAGCAACCCAAAACTTTAAAAGCTAAAGGAACACCTTGAGCATATTTCATTACCTTGCTTGAAAGTTCCTCATAACCAACATCAGGATCGTTTTGTTTGAAGGCATGTCGACTAAAAAGCTCAAGAGCATAATGATATTCTAATGCCTCCATCTCATATATTTTCCTCACCCCTCAATTTCTAAGCACTTGTTTATTTTTGGTGGTTATTATGATTCGACCCACAGGCGTCAACCAATCAAGACTTCTAATTATAGATTTTAATTGGCTGAAGCAAGTCACATCATCAAAAACGATTAGAACCTTCAAGCGGTTGAGCCTTCCAAAATTGAGGTCAATATAAGGAATCACATTTTTATCGCAAGCAAGCTAATCCTCTGGGTCTTTTTGACTCTTTTCTAACATTTTCAAGGAAGCAAGAACCTTCAAAATCACTATAGATTTTGTTGAAAATAGCTTTAGTGATTGTTGTTTGGCTATACCACCAATGCCCCAAATCCCTAAAGCGTAAACATCTTTTGACTTAACACCTAATAGAGATTCAATTTCCTTAACTCTTGATTCTGCTCCAACCAACTAACTTTTGTTATCACGGGGCCTAAACGCTTCAGCCAGTCTCTTCAAAATGTGATTAAGGACTTCCTTTATAAATTCCGATTCAGGCCTAGCAAATACATAGAATTAACAGCAGTGACTTCGAATAGGAGGAATTTGCAGCAACTATGACATAAAGTCAATTGCCAATTTCCTATTGAAATTAATATATACCACTTACTTTTTTCAATAAGGATAATATTATAAAATGATAGTAAGAGAGTTAGCAAATATTATAAAAATAATCAGAATAAATGGCATATATTAATTTGAGTATGTGAATTGTAATTTCCCTATAAATCAATAACTCTTAAATTGTAGGAAATATGTTATATGTGGGAGAGATTTTATTATTATTATTATTAATGGTATATGAGTGAGAGATTGAAATTGCTTAAAAAATGACAGAACACCATTAATTTTGTTAAAATATATTGCAAACTTCTGGAGCTTTTATTATTAATTCTGCAAAAAATTCTTTTATAAGAGTTCAAAAGTGGGGAAGTTCAAGAAGTCCAGAGTTTGATGCCTAAAAAAATTGAAAAGTGTAGTTTAGTATCTGGAAAATTTAACTAAGAGTGCTGCATAAATTTTATTTACAGTGTCAAATATTAGTATGCGAAATTAAAAGTAACTTTTCACTTGATCTTCTGAGAATTAAAGCGACAAACTGGCTGCTTCCTTTAAAGCATTCCTCCAAGTCTGCAGCTTCCCTGAATTCTCCTTAAATCTTTCTTCAAGCTTCAAAAGTGAATCCCCTAAACTCCCTGTTTGGTTTCTCACGTCTGATGGTTTAACCCGATAGAAAACTAGAATCATAATCTGTGCATACTCTTTCTTGCATTCGAGGATCTTTACAAGTTCATCGACACACCATCTGGAAGAAGCTGAGAAAATGATAATAAAAATGGTTGATGTTGCAAGCAAGCTAATTGGGCCACGTGCAAAGCAACTATCTAGAAGTATGGAGTTTAGTGGACAATAATGTGAAGATTTTATTTTAAATTTGTTTAGAGTGTGTAGTGGGTGAGAACGAGTCCAATGCTTTCCTAGATATTATTACCTTGTTTTTTGGCATTTAGTTAGTAGATTCTTGTATTTAATTATCAATTGATTATTGACTAAAGAGGAGAAGAATTCAGAATAATAACTTGAGTCTTTAGAAAAAGATTAACCCCTCGAAGTGTCATTGCTCTTTATTTTCTTTTCTCTGTAAAACTAAACTCCGCATTTTACACAAAGTGACTGTAACAGCTTGGTATCAGAGCCAGGCTCATGGAGCTTAACGACAGAGTTCAACAACTTGAGGAAAGCATGGAGAACTTTCAAAAAAAATATTGAATCCAGTTACTGAAAAGCTAGAACAGCTTGCTCAATAATTTACTAGCAGAAGAACTACCAAAACTGATGAGATCTCATTCAATGAAGGTGCAAAGGTTCACACTCCGCCAAGAGGAATTGGAAATTTCAACAACTTTATGCCACGAATAATAAAATTGGATTTTCCTAAGTATGATAGCAAGGATAAGCCAACAATGTGGATTTGTAGGGCTGAAAAGTATTTTAGTCTCCATGAGATGCGAGAGTCAAAAAGGTGTCATTAGCTTCTTTTTATTTAGAATTAGATGCTCAATTATGGTTCCAAATGTTGGAGCAAGAAATGATTTATGTATCGTAGGGTGACTTCAAAGCTGGAATTTTATCACGCTTTGGACTTAATCAATTCGAAGACCATTTTGTTGAATTGATCAAGCTGCAATAAACAGGAACTGTGACTGATTATCAAGCTCAATTTGAGAGATTACTGGCAAAGGTAGTTTCACTTTCTTAGGATAAGAAAGTGAGTTGTTTCATTGCAAGGCTAAAGGAAAGTATCCGAGTCGATGTTCAGACAAATTTTCCAACAACGCTGACTATGGTAATTGGGTTAGCTCGACTTTATGAGGCAAGGGACACGCATAGAAACGAGTGACGACAGCACAACCTTGTCGAGCAACAAATTCTTGGCATTCGGTAACATAAAGTCAACGACGTAGCTCTAACTCAATCCCAAATATCAAGAAAATGATACCGGAAGACCTAGCAGACGTTGAAAGAAGGGCTTTTGTTTTCATTGTAACAAGTACAGCCCAGGGCATAATGGTCCTAAACTTTTCAAGATTGAAGCATGCTGAGAGGAAGAGGACAATGATGTGGAAACGGACATTTAAAATAGCAGTGAGGATGTGGCTCCAGAAAAATATCATTTCATGCTATGACCAGGATAAGAGCACCTAAAACGATGCGTATTTGAGGTAGCTTAATGGGTCAGCAAGTGCTGGTTTTAGTTGATTCAGGAAGTACTCACAATTTGGTGAGCTCTAAGGCAGCAAACTGGGTACTTACAACCTAATTCAAGTGGAAAGCTGGAGGTATTTATTGCTTCGGGAGAAAAACTTGTTAGCCCCGATCAGTGTGCCCAAGTTCAGGTGAGGCTTCAAAAGTCTCTTTTGAAATTGATTTCTTTATTTTACCACTGGAAGGTTGTGATGAGATGCTAGGAACACAATGGCTAAGGACGTTAGGGCCAATTCAATGGGATTTTGACAAGCTGCTAAGAAGTTTTCCAAGGGAAATAAAGAAGTTACATTGCGTGGCATTACTAATAAAAGCCACGATGTTGTTACTTCTCCACCTGTGACTCAGATAACAAAATCTCAACATGGTGTAGTTCTACAACTTATGAGCAGCAATATTACCAACGTGCACATTGACTCAATTCCCACTCAAATTCATCAGCTTTCTAAGAAATATCCTTGTATGCTCACTCAACCTATAGGATTGCCTCCACAAAGAAGCTATAATCATTGAATACGTTACTACCATTATCCCTACCTTCAAAAAAATAAAATTGAAAGATTGGTCAAAGAGATGCTAGCTGCAAGAATTGTTCGCCCCAACACAAGCCAATATTCATCCCCAATATTACTTACCAAAAAACATGACGAATCATGGAGAATGTGTGTGGACTATCTAGTATTAAATAAAATTAGAGTAAAAAACAAATTTCCCATACTTGTAATCAATGAATTGTTAGATAAATTGGCGGGTGCACAATATTTTTCCTAACTAGATTTAAGGTCAGGCTATCACCAAGTTCGCATGCACCCCAACAACATTGAAAAACCAGCCTTTTGAACACATCAAGGCCACTATGAGTTTCTTGTAATGCCTTTTGGGTTACTAATACTCCTTCAACATTTTAGGCACTCATGAATGAGGAATTTCAAGACTATTTGTGAAAATTTGTATTAGACTTTTTTGATGATATACTTATTTATAGCAAAAATTAGGATACTCACTTAGAACACTTGAGAGTGGTTTTTCATATCTTTCATGCTCATAGCTTGAAGTAGAGATGGAGAAATGTCAGTTCAAAAAACAGGAGGTACAATATTTGGGTCATCTAATCTCTTACCATGGAATGGTTGTTGATCCTTCAAAAATAGATGGCATTCTCTCCTGGCCTAAACTAAAAAATATTAAGGCTATGCGTGGCTTTCTAAGATTTACGGGTTATTACTAGAATCATACAAGATTGTGGCAAAATTGCAGCTCCCTTTACCAAGATGCTGAAGAAGAATTCCTTTAAATGGAGCAAGGCAGCAGACGAGGCATTTGAAACACTTAAGTTGGCAATACCAAGGCACTAATATAATCTTTGCCTGATTTCTCAAAAACATTTATTGTTGAATGTGACTCTTCTGGAATTGGTGTAGGTGTAGTATTGTTCCAGGACAAAACAATATCTTTCTTTAGTCAAGCACTTCAAGGAAAAAAAACTTCTCCTTTCAACCTATAAGAAAGAAATCCTTGCCTTGGTCTTACCCATTCAAAAATGGAGGCCATACTTATTAGGAAGAAAATTTATTATGTGAACTGATCACCATAGCTTAAAGCATTTGTGGACACAAAAAATTAATACGATGGCTCAGCAGTGTTTGGTTATATTAACTATTGGGCTACTATTTTCGGGTGGAGTATAAAAGGGGAGGTGAGAACATAGTGGCTGATGCGTTATCTCGAAAGCATGAGGTCAAATATAGTGAAGGCTCATTGTTTGCGCTAACTCGATTGCTGCTGCATTGGTTAGATGCAATCAAGGAGGAAGTAGTGACAAATTCTTCTCTTCAGGCACTACGTGTCCGAGTTCAACAAGGTGAGGCTGTTGGACCATGGAAGATTGCTGATGGAATCATCTTGTTTGAAGAGTGTATTTATCTGGTACTTAACTCAAAGATTACAACTTCAATCATTACTGAATTCCATTGAAGTACCCATGAAGGTTACATGAAGACACTTCAAAGAATTAAAGCTAGTTTTTACTGGAAGGAAATCAGGAAACAAATTAAGGAGGTTATCCATAGCTGTGATAATGTCAACAACATAAAGCTAAACACATGGCACCTATTGGTCTATTATAGCCATTCTCTGTTCCATAGAGGATTTTGGATGATATTTTAATGGACGTAATTGATGGGCTACCTCCTTTTGGTGGTAAGACAACTATTATACCTGTAGTTGACATATTATCAAAATATGCTCACTTTATTCCTCTTTCTCATCCATACACGATTGTTGAGGTAGCAAAATTATTCTCTAATATGTGTTTAAGCCGTATAGGCTACCAAAATCTCGTGTATGTGATCAAGATCTAATAACTCTATGAAATGAGAGTTATCATAGCACTTTTAAACTTAAATCAAGATTACTTAGAGAGTAAATGACATGCTTTTATTGCATTTTAGTTATATTTTGCATAATTACCTATTTTAGTTATTTTTAATAAATTATGTTATTTTAGAATAAATTGTGTGCTTAAATCATATGCTTAATTGTAGGCAATCTGAAGTGCAAATTTCAAGGAAGGAATGTTGTTCAATAGGCTTGTAAAAATAAGGAAATAACTTGGCTGCAGAAGAGTGGAAACGAGTCTGGAACCATGCAGATGTTGCTGTCATTGTTGTAGCAATCCTAGAGCATCGAAAGAGAAAATTTTGCATGAATCTCAGAAAAAAAAAGACGCGATCTGCAGTTTCCAAATCTGAAAGATACGCGCCCTAGACTTTTAATTGCTTTAATTTTCATGACACTACAAATGAGTGTCGCTATTTTTCTGACTATCAGATTATTGACATAATTAAAAGTATCACTACAAATAATTACTAACACTATTTCAATGCTAGTAAAGACCATTTTTCTAGTAGTGTTAATATATCTTTTTTATTTAATGATGCATCCATTCATGGTGCAATATTTTAATTTGAAATAGTGATGGTTTATTTTGGATGAGTGATGATCTAATTCAAATTTTGATTAAATGACCATGAATGAAGAGTATCATGAAAGGTGACAACTCAAATGAAGGGTCACGTGATCATCTATAAATAAAAGTCATGACCATTTTGTGATCCATGTAAACTTCCTACACCACTTTTTTTTTTAACTCCTTTTTCCTACAATGAATTTATGCATAATACATTTATATTTTATGCATTGAATCTCTAATACATTTTTTTTTGCAGAAATAATTTATTGATTTTTGGTAGGCTTGTAACATTCAAGGATATTCAAGTTTGCTTTAATTGGTGCACAATGCAAACAAAAATTAAAAAAAAAAATTTCATTGTATCCTAAAGGCATATTTGCTTAACCCATATGTATCAGTTAATTGATAGGGGCAAAAAAAGTAGGCAAAATTTGACACAACTCGATTACCCAACATGAACACGACACAAATAAATAGGTATGGGTCGTTAAATTTAGCACGATTATTAAATAGATTAGGTCTGGGTCGATACAATTTTTTTTTGTGTCAGGTTAGGGTTAAAGTTCTTGACCCATTTACCCAATTAATGACACGATTATATTTTCTATTTTAAAATAATTTCCAAGTTTTTGTCTTTAAAACTCAAATATTAAAGATGATTCTCTCGTTTATTTTTATTTTTTGAAATGATGAATATAAACACTGTTTTATTTATAAAATTTTATATATATTTAGAGTTTCAATAATGTAAATATGTAAAATATTAGTAAACATATATATTTTATAATATCGATATATAATATTATTTATATATGTGTAATTAGAACTCTCATAGTGTAATATGTGTAATATTTTGGTAGATATGTATATTTCATAATATCGATAAAGTATGTATGTATGTGTATATGAATGACAGTGTACAAATGTTTGATGTAAATTTTGTTTAATATATAGATATTAAACAGGTTATTGGGTAACCTAATTATTTTTCTGTGTCGGGTTTGGGTCTCAATATTTTGATACAATTATTAAATATGTCAGATTTAGGTTGACCTAAATTTTACACAACACAAAACTGACACAACACGAACACAAACCAATGACCCATTTTTCCAACTTTATGGGCAAATAACATTCTAAAGAAAGTGACATTTGTAATGTGTTTCAAAGCATTGTAAATTCTTGTAGTTTATTACTTCTGTTACTACCATTATTACTATTCTTTATAATATATTTTAGTTAAAATAAAGTTTCATCAATTACTTCTCCAATTTTCCATAATAGTGGTGCTATTGACACACCGCTAATGTTCTCGTAAAACCACTCTAGCAAATAAACACCATTAAAAAATTTAAAACATCGAATTATTTCCATTAAGACCTATATAAATTTCAAAATTGGCTCCAAATCATAAACCCCATTCACAAGTCTTGTCTTTTCTTTCTCAACTTTCTCTTCCTTATTGTGGTTATTATTATTGTAACACCCCAAACGAATCCCACATTAGCAAAGTACAAGAGAGATTTTAGGTTTATAAGGGGTGATCTACACCATAATTGGCAAGATATATTTTGGGGTGTATAGGCAACCTAGAAACAAAACCTCAACAGCTTTGTGAAGGTCCAAAGTGGACAATATCATGTCAAATCTGAGTTGGATCATGATAGATGGTATCAAAGCGGCTTTGCGTGTCCTCTTGAGTGATGGTGGGGCAAACCTTAGCGAGGACGTTGAGTCCCTAATAGGGGTGTATGTAACACTTTAGGTCAATCTCATATCGATAAAACATGGGACAGATGCTAGGTTTATAAGGAATGATTTATACTTTAATTGGCAAGATGCGTTTTTGAGTGCATGGGCACCCTAGAAATAAATTCATACAGACCTTGTTAAGGCCAAAGGTGGATAATATCTTGCTAAATCTCGGTTGGGTCAAGACAATTACTTTTATCAGCATCATCAGCATCGTCATCATCATCATCATCATCATCATCATCATCATCATCATTATTATTTTGTATGTTTAGCCAACTCATGCGTGATGTTGTTAACAAAACTCTCTATATCCCTCTCTTACTGTTTATCCCTCTCATGAACAAGACGTTTTTGAATTTTTTGTCTCTTTATGAATCAACTGACTGGTTATAACTAAAAAATAATGCTTATTTAATTTTTTTACAATAATTTTCATATAATTCAAAGTCCTATACAATGTTCTCTTTATCTTCACATTAAACATAATTGAAAAGGAGAATTTGTTTCAACATTTTTCAATATGAACCTTTGAGGCTTGTTTTCTCAATCGTCATATGAAAATTGATCTGATGTTGGGTTCCAATAGTGCCAACTTCCTCTTACTTATCCAGGATGCCAGGTGTATATGGTTATACACAGGTATGGTATTTTGATGATATGATCCATAAAATTAGAGATCGGATTTCAAGGCGGGTCAACCAACTCCTCTCTTTTAAAGGAAAGCTTGTGCTTATTCAGCATGTTCTTTCTTCCATGCCATTACATATCTTTCAAGTCCTCCGACTATTTACTTCAATCATTCATCATCTCGAGCAATTGTACCCCAATTTCTCGTGAGGAGATACTGATTGAAGGTTGTACATCTACTAGTGCAAATGCCCATCTATTTCCTTCTTTGTGGATGAAGGCAATTTGGGAGTTCTTTCTTTTTCAAATCTAGATGATGCATTTGAGCAAAAAATATGGCAAAGATTTCAGGATCAGTAATTTCTTTGGGCTTATTCATGAAGTCCAAGTATTATAAAACCGAACATCCCAGTATGGTTCAGTTTCACTATTTTATTTCCATATTTTGGGGATGTTTTTACTACATTCGTTGTGTTCCTAAGCCTCATATGCACTGGTTAATTAGATTTAGTAATACTAATTTTTAGTACGATTGCTATTTGGGCCTTATGCTTCTCTTTCTTTTTAACCCTACTGTTATTTTTATGGTTCTTGTGTCATTCTTCTAACAAAAGAGTAGTTTTAGATAGAGGTAGACTATTGTCAGTTCTATTTACTTTAATATTCAAGTAGAGTTTTTTATCTCTATTTTTGGTGTTGGACTAAATATTCTTTGTTGGACTTTATTTAGGGATGGGAATTTTTCTATGAAGACTGCTTGGGAGCTTGTTCATGGGCCTCAAATCTAAAATGAGGTTTTTACTTATATTTGGCAATCACATATTCATTCTAGGGTTTCTTTTCTATTATAGTGGTTACTGTATGGTTTCTTGGCCACAGATAATGCCTTAAGCTTGAAGGGTTTTTGCATGATTTCTTAATGTCATTGTGGTTAGGCTATTGAGATTGCCAGGCAGTTATTTTATGGATTGCAAATCCGACAATGGTTTTATTCGATGATTGGTCTTCGACACTTTTCTTTTTATCTCCTCATGCGTTGCTTGTTCATTGGCGACATTGTGCGCATTCTTCGAGATATATTCGAGTCCTTCTCCTATGCTTCATCCTATGGCATGTTTGGAAGGCTCGAAATGCTTTCAAATTTGATTTTGGTTCATTTCATGTGGATGTTATTGCTTTTCGAATGGTTTTGGCCCTCAGACTCGCTAGCTCTACTTTTGGATTTAAGCCATCCCAATTAAGGGGTGTTTCAAATACTCATATTAGAAAGACTTTGTGGATTATTTTGCCTCCTCGTAGGCCAATAACTTGGTTTCCTAGTTGAGGCCACTGTTTGGGTTTATGAGGTTAAGTGTTGATGATTGCTCTAAGGGCAACCCTAGTATATCTGCTGTTGGAATGTTCTGCGTGATCATTAAAAAGTAGTATTAGTTGCTTTTGGTTTTTTATTGGGACACCAGTCAATACTATTTGTTGAGCTGATGGTTATGCTTAAGGGTAATCTCACTACTCAGCTTGAGTTTACTATTTTGGAGGTGGGATCTAACTCAACCAATGTGGTTTCTTTCGCTACTTCCCATGGTTTAGTGTGGTGGGAATTTGCTTATCTCCTTGCCTGGATTCATTCTTTATCTTTTGGGCCTTTATTACTATCAAATATGCCTTTTGGGAGGCCACTTCTGCTGCTGACTTTATGGCCAACTGGGAATGTACTCATTAGACTCATCAGCGATTCTTCAACTCTAAAGATCTTGAAAATGGTTTGTCTGTCATTCTTCATTTGGATGCTCTTGAGTTCCCACATGTTCGACATTGATTTCCCCTTATTGGTTTCTTTTATAGTTTTTTTCCTTTTTTTTAGAGGTTTAGTTTATGTTCCCCTCCTCATGTTCCTTTCATTATTTGATTTATATTGTAGGTACATGTCCGACCTAAATGCCCAACTTCATCGTGGTTTAAATTAAAAAAAAAAAACTGATTTGATGTTGGGTTTCAATATCCAAACTTGAGGGGGATTGCTCAAGATCCTTTGATAATGAGATTTACAAGATTTACACACAAATCAACTCGAATAATATCGATTTGTCATCCTCACAAATGGTGGAAATTTGAGATCCACTTTTTTGTATGGTTAAAGTTCTTGGGTTGAAAAATAGCACCAAGTTAAAAATGTGTTATAATTTCTTCCTTGAAAATGTTATAAGATTCTTTTATAGTTTTACCCTTTTCACCATTCCTTTTTCAAGGAGAAAAAACTACAAGTTAATTTAAGTTAGTTTAAACTTTAAAGAATTTCAAATGAAATCATTTCCACATTCAATTAGACTGTATCTACTTGGTTGCCTATTATCATAATTTTAATTTAGTATATAATTGTATAGGTCCTAGGAGGGCTTTAAGATGTAAATAGAGGGGTGTTAATAGTCCAATTGTTTCCCCAATTATTATTATTACCCACGAATATTTCTCCAACATTTTATTTCATAGTTGACTTTTGCGACAATACTATAACAAAAGACTCCTTTTTGAACTACATCAATCTCTAGATGCATTTTATTGATAAATTAACCAAACGCATCATTCATTGTTTAATTTATGGGTCACATAACTCATGGGTAGTTGAAATAATTTTTTTTTTTTTGGTAGATAATCTCAATTTTAAAACAATTTAAAAGATTTTCAAACATAAGATACAATAGTATACAATTAATGCCTAAGTCAACATAGATAATCAAATAAAATTAATTTTCATTACTGATACTAACATAGCATTTATTTTTTTATTTGAAATTTAAATAGATCTAAATTTAACTGGAGTATGAATGGATCTAAATATAAATATCTAAATAACATGCTTATTTTTTTAATATCTAAAATTAAGAGGCATATTTTTTGTTTTTATAATAAAAAAACATATTAAACAAGGTTATTTGACATTGATATCCTTGTAACACCCCAATTCCACTAACAAAATACTAAAGTGAAATTGGCATGAAACTGCGTTTCATCACTCTTGTCTCTAAAATCATCAAATTAATATCCAACAATAAATGTTCTAAACCTCCAAAAGATAATAAGTAATGAAATACAAATCCTCAAGTGAATATCATCCCAGAGAAAACTAAATTGTTTATAGATTATTAATGTAACAGAAATCCTTAAAAGAAATCAAGCTCTTATTCTTCCTC
The DNA here is from genome assembly GCA_030449905.1 of Luvunga scandens. Taxonomy (NCBI): domain Eukaryota; kingdom Viridiplantae; phylum Streptophyta; class Magnoliopsida; order Sapindales; family Rutaceae; genus Luvunga; species Luvunga scandens. Next base: position 25,314 of record JASUUG010000551.1, read on the forward strand.
CTAAAACCCCAAGTTCCACATTGTCTAACTCTATCTACAAAAATGTGATAACGAGAGGTGAGCCGTCAACTCGGTAAGTAAACTCCTGCACAATGCTAAAAACTATTAAAATATAATTTAATAAAATTTCTTAGATATGCATAATAATAGTAATAAGTGAATATACCTTTGTATATCATCATTTCACAAAAATAAATCAAAATATCATAAAGTCATTTAAATCCTTTAAACATAACAATATCATTTGAAACACATAAAACATAGTTTAGCTTTTTAAACACATAAAAAATAATTTAGCTCATGCCACATAGTATCAATTGTAAACCTGATGACTCAGCCATATAAAATCATTCAGTCAGATCTTGCACATGAGAATCATTAACATCAACATCGTATGTGCATATAATTTGGCTAGCCTTTCGTAACATAACATAACTATGGACAATGAGCAAAAGCATTTAAAACCATCTTTGAACTTTTAATCGTTTGTAGGATTCATAAGTTACATTTAAATAATTGATAATTATTTCAAAGTTTCTGACTTAAAACAATTTAATAAAAATCTTCATCTTTAAGACAATTTATAAAACAAGTTTTTGATAAATAAAGTTTTGTTATAAATAATTTTAAAGAATGATTTTACTTAACAAAATATTGTAATAGGCTAAACAAATCAGTTTCATATACTTTTCTTTTAACATAACACATACCTTAAATCAAAAGTAATTTAACAGTAAAATATATGTAGGGAGATAAGGAAGAGTTTAGGTTTTATAAAAATTCTTACTTTTGTAAAAAGACATTATACGATTATAAGATAAAGATGATATCCTTTGATAATTTATTTATTTAAAAAAATATAAATAGATAAAAGATATATACTTTATCTCAAATAGTGCTAATTAAAATTGATTAACACAAACAAACAGCAAATGATTAAATAGGTAATCAATCATAAATAACAAAAAAAGAATGGGTATTACAATCCTTACAAGTCAAAACAAACAAAGGGATCATATTTTAAAATTTAGGAAATAACTATATTTAATAGAGATAATTTTGAAATATAGTATTTACTTTCTATTAAGACATTTTCATATGTCAGATAAAAGTGACAAAAGTTTACTTATATAAATAAAAAAAATTAGGCTTCACATGTTTAACAAACAACCTAAAGGAGCATGAATAATAATTATTAAAACAAAAATGGGAAACAAGGATAATTTTAAAATTAAATACAATTAATTAAGAGATGATCACTGATTAGAAAAATTGGCGGGCAAAAATTAAAATATCACCCTACTACTCATCGTTGACAGTCATGACCTACTCAATTTCAGAATTAAAAGCACAAAAGCCATGTGTTGAAACCTATGGTATTCATGGGGAAATTTCAGCTAAAAGTCCATAAAGCAGTGAAATTACCGTGCAGTGCATGCTGCTTGGACAATGCGATGAAATTGAAAAATTATCACGAAACTTCAAGGAAGAGTGCCAATAGTCTTACTCATAACGCCGTGTCTAACTCATAACATAGAGTAGGAGTTTTATGAAATTAACAGAAGAGTGCCAATAGCCTTAACTCATAACGCCGTGTCTATAATTTCAACTGAAAAAATCTGCCAAGTCAACAAATTAGGTGGGCATTTCAATAAGACTTGAATATTTCATGAATCATTGTCCAGAAAGCTTGGAAAATGAGAGATCAAATCAATATATGCTGCAGAGTCATGCTCATTTTGGCAAAGTAATTGTTTTCATCTGATTCAAATCTCTCTCTAATCATTTCAACTACTTCTGTTGATTATGGCTTATTCTTCTCGAAACAACAAGAAGTATGATGTTTTTGTAAGTTTCAGAGGAGAGGATACCCGCGATAACTTTACTAGACATCTCTATTCAGCTCTCTCTGGAAAAATATCCAAACTTTCATTGATGACCAACTCAACAGAGGAGATGAAATTTCAAAGTCACTTGTGAATCCAATTAAAGCATCAGCCGTTTCAGTCATCATCTTCTCTGAAGACTACGCTTCGTCCGGATGGAGTCTTGATGAACTTGTGGAGATCCTCAAGTGCAAGAAAGAGAATGCACAGATTGTGATACCCGTTTTCTATCGCGTTGATCCATCAGACGTGAGAAACCAAACTGGGTCTGTTAGGATTTCATTTTCGAAGCTTGAAGAAATATTTAAGGAAAATCCGGAGAAGCTGCAGACCTGAAGGAAGGGATTGAGAGAAGCGGCTGGTTTGTCTGGCTTTCATTATCGTCAAATCAGGTGAAAAGTTACTTTTAATTTCTCATGCTAATATTTAACGCTGTAAATAAAATTCACGCAGCACTCTTAGTTAAATTTCCGGATGCTAAATTACAATTTTAAATTTTTTTAGGCATAAAATTCTATTAATTTATGGAGAGGTTATAGTGGTATATGTGAATTTCAATTCGAAAATTAGCAACCTCCCTTATTTCATATTTGATGCAAATCCCTCCTATTTCAGGTTACTGCTGCTAATTTTTGTATTTGGTAGGCCCTAATCAGAACTTATAAATGAAGTTGTTAATCACATTTTGAAGAGATTGGATGAATTATTTCGGCCGCGTGGTAACAAAAACCAGCTGGTTGGTGTTGAATCAAGAGTTGAGGAAATTGAATCTCTACTAGGTGTTGAGTCGAAAGATGTTTACGCTTTGGGGATTTGGGGATTGGTGGTATAGGCAAAACAACATTTGCTAGAGCTACTTTCGATAAAATCTCTAGCAATTTTGAAGGTTCTTGCTTCCTTGAAAATGTTAGAGAAGAGTCATAGAGACCGGAAGGATTAGCTTGCCTGCAAAAGAAACTTCTTTCAAATTTATTGAAGGAAAAAAATGTGATTCTTGATATTGGTCTCAATTTTAGAAGGCTCAGCCGCATGAAGATTCTAATTGTTTTTGACGATGTGTGTAACAACCAAAATTTACCCAAAAATCTGAAAAGGAATTTGGAATGAAAGCGTATAACATTAATTTTATTACTATTCCTGAACAAAGTTGATGTTGTCCGTTGACAAAGCTAGTCTCTAAAATAATAAATAACTCAATAATGTTCCAAAATAAAATCCAGCTTTAAGCTATAATCAAAGTAGCTACAATTAATTCATTTAGACAATGCCAAAGTTTTTCAGCTAACAAATCCTATTCACTAGACCAAAAGCCCACATCACTAAAATCAATCTGCAAAATGATAGAGACAAGGAGTGAGCTGTCAACTCGATAAGCAAACTCATACATAAGGTTACCAATGAGAAAAAAGTATATAATCATTATTATGAAGTACCATAAGTCAGGAAACAAAAATTATTTTATAATCATATGTGTGAGGTAAAACTCATAATCAGTTAAGTCATAACATGATAATCATTTTCAATAAATAATCGCATAAGAAATCCTTTATCAATAAAACTTTTCTTTTTTTCAATTTGCTCATGCCACATAATGTCACTTATATCCCTGATGACCTAGTCTATAGTTCAATATGTCACTTATAATCCCAGTGACCCAACCAATAGTTCACTATGTTACCTGTACTTCTAGTCACCAAGCCAATAGTTCAGTTAAGGTACTTTACCCTGTAATAATCATCAATAAGTGAGCACAATACAGCTAGCTATTCAATCATATCAGTAATAGTAACTACAGACAGTGAGCCAAAACCTTAAAAAAAAAATAGTTTGCAGTCTTTCAACTTCAATCATTCAGTAATATTTCGACAAAACGCTTATAAAACATTAAATTCACAAAGATTTACAATATATTTTTCAAGAAAATATTTTACAGAAAAATAAGTATTTTAAAGTTATTTTTAAAACTAATTTAAGAAAAAAAAGTTTAAAATAACGTCAAAATCATAACTTGCCTATCCATTTGAACAACATTATTCTATTCATAAATATTTACATATATACTTATAATAAACATTATGCATGAATTCACTTACCTTAATCCAAAGCAATCAACAATAACCCCAGTCAAATGAGCTCACTCTTGACCTATAATTATCAAGACAATATTCTTATCAATATCTTATTCAATCCTTACCTAAATAGGAAAATCCAAAAATCCTTAAACCATACACTCTTACTTAAGCACATCAATTCACTAAACTATACTAGACCATCATAGAGGAATTGATTTCTAATCATGTATAAATATGTCAAAAAATCATAAATATCATAAAAAAAATGATTGTGAACATGTTGGCATTCAATATAAAATTTAACAAGATTAATTAGAATTCATAATCATCTCCGAAAATTGATTTTCCACAAAAGCATCAAAACTGTCCAATGACAATATAAATAGAGGAGTGGTGATTCAAAAATTCATAACTTTAATTATATATATTCAAAAATAGTGATTCTATTTTTGACAATTAGAGGAAACAATAAGGAGTCGAAATTAAAATTTATAATACATTACAGGTGAAAAAGTAGCCCAAACTGACCTAAATATCAACCCTCACAATTCTAGAAAATAGTTCCCAAGATTGTGGCAGTCCAACTCCATGATTTTTAATGATTTTTATAGAAATCCAAAAATTACGAAATTAAAAACACAGAAACTAGACATATGTGTGTACATTAATACGAATTTTCAGAAGCTGTTTACATTATGAAATAAATTATAGAATTGATAATCGCTACTAAAAATTAGAATTTTCCAGCACCAGTGTTCCAACTTCGAAAGATCAAAACAATAAATACACCATGAGATTTTGAACAATAAACATATGGATAGAAAGATAAAGATGTCTAGTTTAATAATCTATAAATTTTTATGCAAGAAACTTAATGAAAATAGCAATCGTATGATGTTCAATCTATACTGTTCATAGTTTCTAGGATTACACAATAACACTACTTTTATTCAGTAACACATAAATCAATACATGATCATGCGTTTCACAATTGTATTAATATAATACACATAAAATCATTCAATCAATCACATAGAATCACAAATAAAGTCATTAGCTCAAAATTTTATAATTTCTTTCCTACCTTCACAACAAAAATCAAAGCTCAAGTACTTCTTTAATGGAAAATAGAAACACAATCAAAATCTTCCCCTCCTCTTATTCAAAAGCATGAGTTTCTTGTTGCGTTTGCTATTGTATTTTCCCTTTATTAGCCTCTAGGGTTTTGAGAAACAAAATAATGTAGAGGAACTTTATATAAGCTAAGCCTTTTAAATACCCTTACCCGTTAAGGAATTTATTTCCTTTTTAAATAAGATATTTAATAAATAGGAAAAAAGTTGAGTGATTTCAGTCTTTAAAAAAATAAAATAAAATACAATAAAATAAAATACCCTTAAATACATTAACCCTAAATATTATATCCTATGAAATAAATATAATAATAATAAAAAAACGACGGGTGTTACAATGTGACTTGCTTCAGTCAATTAGAATCTTTAATTGGAAGTCTTCATTGGTTGACGCTTGTGAGTCGAATCATAATAATCACCAGAAATAAACAAGTGTTTAGAAATTAAGGGGTAAGGAAAATATATGAGATGGAGGCATTAGAATATCATTGTGCTCTTGAGCTTTTTAGTCGACATGCCTTCAAACAAAACGATCCTGATGTTGGTTATGAGGAACTTTCAAGCAAGGTAATGAAATATTCTCAAGGTGTTCCTTTAGCTGTTAAAGTTTTGGGTTGCTTTCTATATAAAAGGGAAAAAGAAGTCTGGAAAAGTGCAATAAATAAAGAATATTATTTTTCATTTTTCATTTTTCATTTTTCATTTGATTTTGACTTTATTGTTTTTTATTGATTATTAGGGGACTGAAAAAGTTGAGGGCATCTATTTGAATATGTCCAAAGTAAAAGAGATTTGTCTAAATCCCAATACATTCACAAAGATACAGAAATTGAGATTTTACAAATTCTGTAACTCATTATTCAATGAAGAGAACAAATGTGAGGTGTCTTACTTGCAAGACCCTAAATTTGCTGAAGTAAGTATCTCCACTGGCATGGACTTCCATTGAAGTCATTGCCTTCAAACATTGGTGTAGAGAAGCTTGTGTTTCTTGAAATGTCTAAAAGTAGCATTGAACAACTTTGGGATGGTGTGAAGGTATGTATATCTTAAATACATATGTGTGCAATCTTTCAAAAATAACGTTAAATTATCATACATGGTAATGATTCATCTTCGCCTCTTTTTAAACAATCAGCATCATGGTAAGTTAAACCAGATAATCCATGCTGCCTGGGTAATGATTCGTCTTGGCCTCTTTTTAAACGAGCAATATCATGGTAAGTTAAACCAGATAATCCATGCTGCCTGCAAGAAGCTTGCTAGAAATGTGTCTTAGTTGCTTCAATAATAGATTTGCTAAATAATTGGTCAATAGACCAAGTCCTTAGGAATATTTGGTTAGATATGGCTTAATATTAGGAAGATATTTTGTTTTTCTGTTATGTTTTTCAGTTCTATATAAAAAATTATTGTAGTAAATAACATTTGTATTCTGAAAAAAAAAAATCTTTCTTCTTTTCTTTACTTTCAAATATTTCTCTTTTGTAGTTATAAATTTTCTGCCTTGTTCTTTGTCATATATCAACAAATTGGTACCAGAGAGTTTTTCTTTTCTTGAGGGACCTGTGAGTTGAGTGAATCCAAACAAAAAACAAAAACACAAACTCAAAAACCACAATATAATTACCTTCAACAATGGAAACTGAAACTAATTTCTCCCATATTACACCACCAATTTTTTATGGTGATAGCTATCAAGCCTGGGTTGTTAAAATGATAGTCTATCTTAAGGCATTAGATCTTTGGGAAGCTATAGAGGAAGACTATGATGTGCCCCCATTGTCGGTGAATCCTACAATGGCTCAGCTTAAGACCCACAAAGAAAAGATGACCAGGAAGTCCAACGCTAAAGCTTGCCTGTTCTCTGCCCTTTCAAGCACTATCTTCACAAGAATAATGAATTTGAAGTAAGCAAAAAGTATATAGGACTACCTCAAAAAGGAATACCAAGGCAATGAAAGAACCAAAAATATGCAAGCGCTCAATTTGATCAGGGAGTTTGAAATGCTGAAAATGAAGGAGACAAAGACAATTAAAGATTACTCGGATAGGCTATAGAGTATAGTAAATAAGGTGAGGTTGCTTGGTAAGGACTTCTCTAATGAATGAATTGTGCAAAAAATTCTCATTACTTTGCCTGAAATATAAAAGTCTAAAATTTTTTCATTAGAGGAATCTAAAGATTTGTCAAGAATATCCTTGGCAGAATTGGTGAATAGATTATAGGCACCAAAGCAAAGGAGAATGATGAGAAAAGAAGAGACAATGGAGGGTGCTCTTCAAGCAAAGGCAAAATGTTCAGGAAAAGGTAAAGACAAGAACAACAACAATAAGAAAAAAAAGACTGGCAACAACAACAGAAATAAAGATGAGATGTACCTAGCCGCGCTATACACACTACAAAAAGACAAATCATCCACAAAGGAAGTGTTGGTGGAAGCCTGATGTCCAGTGTAGAAAATGTAGTAAGATTGGACACATGGAGTGGGTTTGCAAGTCTCAACAAAATGAAGAGGCAAACACTTCTATGAAATAACATGAAGAGGAGCAACTTTTTTGTTGCAACATGCTTCACGACAAGTAACAACTCTAGGGATTCCTCATTGATTGACAGTGGCTGCACAAACCACATGACTAATGACCAAGAGCTCTTTAAAGAGCTTGATAAAACAATCATTTCCAAAGTTAAAGTTGGAAATGGTGAATTTATTTCAGCCAAAGGGAAAGGAATTGTGGCTATAGAAAGCTTAACAGGTTTAAAGTGTATTACTGATGTTCTATATGTGCCTAGTATTGACCAAAACTTGTTTAATGTTGGCCAGCTAATTGAAAAGGCTTTAAAGTTATATTTGAAGACAAATGGTAGAGACGTATTCAAGGTGAAAATAAAAGAAAAAAGCTTTGCTTTAAATATATTGGAGGAGGAGCAAATAACATTTTCAAGCACCGTAACCAATGTAAAATTATGATACAAAAGGCTCATGCATTTCCACCATGATGGACTTCTATATATGCAAAAACATAATTTGGTGAAAGGTGTTCCTTTGCTCGAAGACAAGCTAGCTGATTGTGTAGCTTGTCAATATGGCAAGCAAGCTAGAAAACCTTTCCCTCAAACAACATGAAAATCAACACACAAGCTGCAACTCATACACACAGATGTTGGAGGACCTTAGGAAACATCATCATTAAATAGTAGTAAATATTACATTATATTTATTGATGATTATACTAGATTTTTCTGGATTTAGTTTCCCAAATTCAAAAATGAGGTTGCCAATATATTTTGGAAATATAAAGCATTAGTGGAGAATCAAAGTAGTTGCAGGATGCAGAAGATAAGGTCTGATAATGGGAAAGAATACTCAAATGACACTTTTGACAAGTTCTGCGAAGAAGTTGGCATTGAACACCAACTCACAACTCTGTACGCACCATAACAAAATGGTGTAAGTGAGAGAAAAAATTGAACTATTATGGAAATGACAAGGTGCATGTTTTTTATGAGAAGGAGTTCCCAAATAAGCTATGGGCAGAGGCTGCAAACACTGCAGTTTTTTTACTGAATAGGCTGCCAACAAGGGTTTTGCAAAAAAAAAAAAACTCCATTCGAAGTGTGGTTTGGTTATAAATCAAATTTGCAGAACGTAAAGACTTTTGGTTGTCTTTATTTGTCTTATATGCCATAGGTAAAGAGAGGCAAACTTGATAAGAAGGCAAAACTAGGAGTTTTTATTGGATATAGTGATTCTTCAAAGGCTTATAGAATTTCCAACAAAAAAATGGAAAAATTCTTGTAAGTAGAGATGTCAAGTTTATAGAGGATAAATAGTAGAACTGGGAACAATGTATAAAGAAGAAATTAGCAGAGCCACCACAATATTTTGATGATGACATAGATGATGTCCCAATTAGAGGTATAAGGTCTTTATCTTATGTTTATGAAAGTAGCAATGTCGCTATTTTTGAGCCTGCAGAATTTAAAAAAGTAGAGAAGGACAACAAGTGGGTTGAAGCAATGAAAGAAGAGCTCAGAATGATTGAAAAAAAATTACACTTGGGAGTTGGTGAATAAACCTCAACACAGAAAAATTATTGGAGTCAAATGGGTTTACAAGACCAAACTTAATGCAAATGGTTCTATGAATAAATACAAAGCCAAATTACTGGTGCAGGTGTATAGTCAAGTGTTTGGAGTAAATTTCTCAGAAACTTTTGCTCCAATGGCATGCTGGGATACAATCAGGATGTTATTTGCTTTGGCAACATAAAAGGGATGGAAGATTTATCAGTTAGATGTAAAATCTGCTTTTTTAAATGGTTATCTTCAAAAGGAGATTTATGTAGAGCAACCTGAAGGATTCCAAGTCAAAGGACAAGAGGAGAAGGTCTACTTGTTGAAAAAGGCCTTATATGGTCTTAAACAGGCTCCCAGAGCTTGGTACAGTAGGATTGATGAACACTTTCAAAGTCTTAGATTTATTAAAAGTCCAAGTGAAGCCACATTATATGTAAAAGGAACAGATGCTAACTCAATTAGAGTTTCTGTTTATGTTGATGATCTCCTTATTACAGGAAGTAATGAGAAACTAGTAAAGGAGTTTAAAGCTGAAATGCTCAAAGTATTTGAGATAACAAACCTTGACTTGATATCTTATTTTTTGGGTATGGAGGTGAAGTAAGATCATGATGGAGTCCTTATAAGCTAAAAAAAGTACGCAAGGGAAATACACAAAAAAACTTCTCGTGGAAGATTTTGCAAAAGTACCAGCACACCAATAAATCAAAAGGAGAAATTTAGCAAAGATGATGGAGTAGAAAAAGTTGATGAAAGCAAATATAGAAGCTTGATTGATTGGTTGATGTATCTTACAGCCACCAGACCATACATAATGTTTGCAGCAAGCTTGCTCTCAAGATTCATGCATTGCGCCAGTGAAATGCATTTTCAAGCTACCAAAAGGATTGTAAGATATATTAAGGGCACAACAAATTATGGCATTAAATATCCTTACTGTCAGAATTTTAAGCTTCATGGTTTTTTTCACAGTGATTAGGCAAGCTCTATTGATGATATGAGAAGTCCAACAGGTTTTTGTTTCAGCTTTGGATCAAGAATTTTTCCATGGTCTTCAAAGAAGCAAGATGTGATAGCTTAAAGTACAACAGAGGCAGAATATGTAGCAGCCAATGCTACGATAAATCAAGGAATTTGGATGAGAAAAATACTTGCAGATTTACATACGGAACAAAATGAACCAACACAGATTCATGTAGATAACCAAGTAGCAATTGTAATCTCAAATGATCCTATTTTTCATGGCAAGACCAAGCATTTCAAGATCAAGTTGTATCAATTGAGAGAAGTACAAAAGGGTGGCAAAATTAAACTGCTTTATTGCAAGACTGAGGAACAAATTGCAGATATCTTAACCAAGGCTCTACCGAAAGCTAGATATGTTAAGAAACAAATTAGGCCTCCGCAGCTACTAAGACAAGGAGGAGTGCTATAAATGTGTCTTAGTTGCTTCAGTAATAGATTTCCTCAACAATTGGTCAATAGACTAAGTCCTTAGGAATATTTGGTTAGATATGGCTTGATATTAGGAAGATATTTTGTTTTTCTGTTATGTTTTTCAGCTCTATATAAAAGAGTATTGCAGTGAATAACATTTGTATTCTGAAAAACAAAAGAAATCTTTCTTCCTTTCTTTACTTTCAAATCATCCTCTTTTGTAGATATAAATTTTCTGCCTTGTTCTTTGTGATATATCAACAAAGCTAATTGTCAAACCTCCAAACCCCATGTTGATTCCACATTTGAACAAGCTAGTTATCTTGAATCTAAGAGGTAGCAAAAGCCTAAAAACTCTTCCAGCTGGAATATTTAATTTGGAATTTCTTACAACACTTGATCTTTCGGGGTGCTCAAAACTGAAGAGGCTTCCTGAGATCTCATCTTATAATATAATGACACGACCAGCCCCCAACCCCCAAAGCGAGTCTACCTAAATCTATTTAATCATTCTGACATAATCTAATTAATAAATATTCTGCCAAAAATTATCACATAAGCAAACATGCAATTAATAAAATAAACACTCCCAAAATAATTCCAAATACAACCAACTTCGTTCATCAATCTCCTCAACAAACATACCAAATCACTCAAATATTCAATATCAAATAAAATACATATATTTGTCCACAATCACCGAAATGTATCCAATTATACAATCTCAAAATATCTCAATAAAACATCTACGACTTCTAACACTATCACGTGGCCAAAATTCCAAAATAAATATCCTTGCTGGGTTGACTATTGTACCTGTGAATCTCCTATGGAGGGAAAAATATAATAAAAACAAGGTGACTATAAAACTCAATAAGCTTAATTAGTGGATAATAGTTTTGGAAAAATAACTTTACTCTAAAATAATTGTATCATTTCTTAACACAATTTCATCAAAATATCACAGGAACTTAAATAAACTTGTTTAATTTAAATCATGTACTGAAATAACAATATCACACAATACTACATAAAATCAATAAAATCATAACACTTATAATATTAATATTGAATACTGAAAACTATCACCAACAAGTATCCAAGAGAATAATCTCATCATATCCGGACCTCGATGGACAAGCAATGATGTACTATCTAGGTACAATCACATCCTAGAGCTACACGGATAGATAGGAAAGTATTATCTCATATCTCATCATATTTGTACCTCAATGGACAGGCAATGATGTACTATTTAGGTACAGTCACGTCTTGGAGCTACACGGATAGATCAGAAAATGCTATCTCATATCTCATTATATCTCTGCATGCATAATATGGTCCCCAAAAGAAAAAGTTACTCGAGTATACGGTCGAAAGCCTCCGTGTGTACTCAGACGGGCCAAAAAGCTTGTATCTTATCTTTGTATCATCAGTATCATCTATATCTCAATATCAGTATCTCTGTAATCATCATATCACATGCATATCTCATCTCATCTATATCACTATATTTGGAGGCAAAGGGTATTGCTTAATGATTTTACAAACAACCATTTGTACACATATACATAAACATTTAATCTCAGCCGAAATCTCATTTCCTTTTTCATTTAACATACCTTAAATTTGCTTTTCTTTTCTTCAAAAATATTATCATGCATATTCAAAATCGGTAAACAAAATCATTAATCATACACATTTTTCATTATAAATACCAATATACAGATAAAATCCATTTTTACGAAACCATTTAAATCAAAGCATTTGAAACTTATTTCGTAAACATGCTTTACTATCATAAATAACTATGAAAATAGATTTTGTATTTTCCATTCACAGTGACCATGTCCGAACTCGGTATCAACAACGTCTGCGATTTGGTTCTCGTTCGTGGATCCTTCTAATTCAAGGAAATAAGATAATTACTATCCGTAAATGAGAATTATAACTAATAAACTCAAAACAACGTTTATCTGAAATAAATTATTTCTGAATCCATAAAATTACCAAAATTTCCTTGACATCAAAATTTACCAAATTATTCTCAGAATCACAGATTATCAAACTACCCTCAGTTCCGATTACAAAAATAACCACAAGTTCTGAATTTATGAAATTACCCTCAAAAATGCAAAATTACCAAAATGCCCCTAACATAAATTATAAAATTACCCTCGAAATCTCAAATTATCTAACTGCCCTAATATCAAATTACTAAAATGTCCACTAATTTCTAAAATTATAGATTTACCCCTGAAGTTTATGAAATTATCGAATTGCCCCTAATGGCCAATAGTGACTGGAGCTCAGTCAACGGTGACGAGAAGCTCAGGCCTGATATTTTTAACCTCGGTGAGTCCAATGGTACCGACGGTGACCTCTCATACGCAGTGACGGCTAGAGATCGAGCTCCCCAAAGCCGTAAGTTTTTCAGCGGTCAATCGGCAACAATCTTGCTGTTTTAGATGACAGGATTGTTCGAAAAATGATGAGGATGAGCTGAGAAACAAGATCCAAGTGGTGGTGTGGCCTAAAACCGATGAGTTCGACAAAGAGAAGAATGGATTAAGCCACATGCTTTTGAGCTTGATCGTCGGCATTCTGGTCAGTTTTCGACGGCGGTGACAATAGAGATGTGATGGTCGGCTCACAAGCTTCAGATTAGTACCTTGCTTGGCCGGTGAGGTGGCCGGAATCGCAAGATCCGACCAGGTCTTCGCGCCAGGTTAGATCTGGGTCGAGTCAAATGGTCAACAACCTCTCTCTCTCTCTCTCTCTCTCTCTCTCTCTCTCTCTCTCTTCTTTCTAGTTTTAGCAATAAAACTCTCTCTCTCCCTTTCCATTTATAGTAACGGCTCCCTTTTTCTTTTTTTTTTCTTTTTTTAAGCTTAATACAAATTAAGCTAATATTGGACCCGAGTGTCGAAATAAAATCTGACAATGCGGCCATTGAATCGCATCCGAATTGTCTCAATTTTATGTCACAACAATTTAAATTATTTAAACATGATCAATTTTATAACTGCGTGTAATTACTTGCAACGATTTATAACCAATCTGACGACTTTAAAAAAAATTATCAATGAAATTAAATTAATATATATATAATACACTTGATTTAAAGAAATCAAGGTGCATATGTTACATATAAGCTGCCTATTCTTAAGCGGAACTGCAATTGAAGAACTGCCCTCATCAATTGACCTTCTACTTAGGCTGGGCCGCTTGGACCTTTCAGAGTACTGTAAAAGGCTTAAGAGTCTTCCAAGCAGCCTATGTAAACTGAAATCTCTTGAAATTCTTGATCTTAATGGTTGCTCAAATCTTCAGAGATTGGCCGAATGTCTTGGCCAGTTGTCCTCTTTAGGAACATTGCTATTAGAGAAAACCAATATTGAGAGAATACCAGAAAGCATCATCCAAATTTCTGTGTTGACTTACCTTCACTTAAGCTATTGTGAGAGGCTTCTATCCTTACCAAAGCTTCCATTCCTTGTAAGATGGTTAGATGCCGATCATTGCACGGCACTGCACTCATTATCAGGTTTATTCTCAAGTCCTGAATCTTATATATAGGTAGTGTTTTTTGACTGGAGCAATAATTTTAAATTGGAAGGTAATTCTACTGCAGGAATTGTTGAAGATGCCCCACAGAGAATTCAGCTTATGGGAGCCGCCCGTTGGAAAGAAGTGCGGGTAAAAGTGTGTCTTTTAACTCTCTCTCCTTTTAATTTATACAATTTTTTTGTAATTTTGATTTTTTCATAAACGGAGGTCATGTCTTACTACCTGGGAATGAAAAACCAAAGTGGTTTAAGTTTCAAAGTGAGGGATCTTTTATAACCTTGGAGATGCTACCAGATTCCTTCAATAATAGCGGAGTACTACTGGGCTTTGCATTGAGTGCTATTGTAGCATTTTCAGACCGTCATGCAGATAATGGCCGATGGTTTTCATTTTCTTGTGAGTTCAAAGTGAAAACCAAAGATTGTGATCCGCATGTCACACAGATTTCTGTAGCACCTTGCTTATGTAGAATCAGATCACTTACTTTTGGGGTCCTATTTTTTCAATGAAGAGGATTTGAATGGTTTTTGGAAATACAATTGCGTTCCTGAGGCAGTCCGCCTCTTTTTTGATGATTTTGATGGTTTTCCGCCTTTGGAGTGTGAGTGCTGCAGGGTGAAAAAATTTCGAATCCGTCTATTTCACATCCCAGATTCTACGCATTCAATGGAAGTTCCAAGCAGATGTTTCAACTGTTAACGAAGAAGACTGAGATTTTCATGAATGTATTTTTATTATTTTTCTTTTTCTAATCACTGTTAATAATAGGAGAAAAAGCCAAGATCAGTTTTGGAAGTTGGAACAAAATATGCATGTAATAACTTTCAAGGGATGCGGTGCATGTAACACAAATTCAAACGAGAGTATTGAACTATACCTTCTTAGATGAAGGGCATAATTTACGGAAAGCGCGTATTTAGCTTGTAAAATTACTGGCCTTCTTATCCTGCAAATTTAATCTACTTGGTGTGTTTTATTGTTCCTATTTTTTTTTTAAATGCTAGTGTTTCATTCATGATATTTCTGAATTTTTATCCATGATTTTTTAATTTTATTTTTATTGATTGAATTAAGTTTCCTTAACAAATACCCTCGGGCCTTAAGCGGATGTATGTATTGCGGTAAGGTATATGTAGATAGGAATTTTGATTAGGTGCGCGGCGGGACATGCAGTGATTTCTTATTGGCGCAGCTGTGTAGTGGGCCACACGGCTCTGTCTAACACACCACTTGTGCACTATATCAACCCTCATGTACATAAATTTTCAACTTTCTTAAATCTGAATTGTTTAATTTGGGAAAGTTTCATCATGTGGAAGCAGCAAAAGCCATAAAGAGGCAACAGTCAAAACACTGTCAAATCTTATATATTTTAAAATATATATATATATATATATATATTGATTGAAAAAAGAATAGGATAGGTGCCATTTTCACTCAACTCATTTGTGTTGTGAATCCATTTGCTTAAACATGTTTGCACTTTTTCAAGTATCTATACCAATTCCATATTTGGAATGGTGCATTTGATTCCATTGTTGACGTGGTATCGTCTATGGCTAGAATTTATATTAACAAAACCGACTTGTAAGGAAAGGATTGAACATGCGTGTGAACTTATATTTCTATTTAGATTATTGTATCTTTTTCATGTATAAAATTGGATCTTATCATTTTCATATCATTAACATGAGCAATATAGATTACTAAATCATTGTTCTTTATTATTGTGCTGAATTTGACTTTTTGTTGAATAATTTGATACGTTTCTTGAACCAATTTGGAGCTTCTAAAACTTGTCAGGGATCAGTTTCTCTTACATTCCTTTCGGCGCCAAAAGATATTCATGCGGTTGAAGAAGAATTGATATATACAATATAAATACAAGAGTTGTTTGCCATTTTACAATAGGAATAATATATAATGCTTATCAAAACTTGCTGACAAGAAAGTAAATTCCTCAGAAATTAAATGTTTCAGCTAACCAAGGAAGCAGCTTTTCACGGACCAACTCAGGCCTGTCGTCATGGGGGCAATGTCCTACTCCTTCCAATACAATTAACTTCACATTTGAGAGTTGAGAAGGAAGAGATGAGAAGTATTTGGCATCAGGTCCATCAAGGGGTGTGAATGGATCATCATCGTCCCATAAAACTAGTACAGGTATAGAGATTGACGGCATCAATTGCACTGGGTTCGGCCCTGGTGGGCCTGTCACCATCGAAACAAATGCATCAAGTGCCCCTTCATCATTGGCGGGTTCTCGTATAATCTGCAGTTTTGAGGTCAGTACATGAATTCTGAGTAGTCTTTTTTGTAAGAGGCTAAAATGGCACAAAGTGGAGAACATTAATACCGCCACCAGTGTTTCATCCACAGATCCCTTATTTGCATCGCTGGACGGTAAAATGTTCCTCAGTGTTTCCCTGCTGCTCCAAGATACACACATCATAGAATTTTTTACTCTAGTGTTTAAGGATAAAAATGGACTGAATAGAGATAAGTAATTGATGATATAAGTACAGGAGTTATGATATTTGACCATCCCATTATATCTTATCAGTCCCATTAATCACTTTTATGTAAATACTTATGTTATTCTTATATGAAATGATTTAAAAGGATAAATAACTAATGATCCTTAACATTTGTGAATGCCTACAATTATATGTACTCAAAAATAAATAGTACAAAAAATAATACATTATCTAAAATCTAAATAGGTATAAATTTGATTAAAATCTAAATAGATTTAGATACAAATGTCTCAATAACATATTTATTTTTTTAATATTTAAAAATTAAGTGGCATCATGTTTATTTTATAATAAAAAAACATATCTAATTCAATTATTTGATATTTTTGTCCTTATAAGTCAAAACAAGTAAAAGGGATTACGCTCCGTAGTTTAGGAAATAACTATATTGAATAGAAATATTTTTAGGATATAGTATTTATTTTCCATTCAAACATTTTCCCATTTCAGCAGAGGTCACAAAAATTTATCTTTTAATTCAAATGTAAATATCTAAAAATCAGACATAAGTAACAAAAAAAAAACAACTATTTTTTTTTTAAAGTTAGATTTCATAAGTTTAACAATCAACCCTAAGGAACATGAATAAGAGCTATTAAAAAAAAAGAATAATTTTGAAACTAAATACAATTAATTGAGAGACGAGGACCGATAAGATAAATTGAGAGATAAAAATTAAAATGTCACCCTACTTATTGCTGACAGTTACGAGTATGAAAGCACAGAAGCCGTGTGTTGAAAAGTATGGTGTTCATGTGGAATTTTCAGCTAGAAGTCTGTAAAGCAGTGGAATTAATCAATCATCGTGGTGTGCACGGTGCTTGGACAATGAGATGAAATTGAAAAGTCATCACGGACCTCAAACGAAGGTTTATGGCATCGATTTATTCTACAGAGTCATGCACATTTGGTTCAATAATTGTTTTCATCCGAATCAAAATCTGTCTCTAATCAATTCAATTGTTTCTGTTGATTATGGCTTCTTCTTCTCGAAAAAACAGGAAGTATGATGTTTTTGTTAGTTTCAGAGGAAAGGACACCCGCGACAACTTTACTAGCTATCTCTATTCTGCTCTGACCCGACAAAATATCCAAACTTTCGTTGATGACCAGCTCAACAGAGGAGATGAAATTTCGGAGTCACTTGTGAATGCAATTGAAGCATCAGCCATTTCAGTTATCGTCTTCTCTGAAGGGTATGCATCTTCCAGATGGTGTCTCGAGGAACTTGTGAAGATCCTCAATTACAAGAGAGAGAATGGACAGATTGCGATTCCAATTTTCTATCGGGTTGATCCATCAGACGTGAGAAACCAAACAGGGAGTTTCGGGGATTCATTTTCGAAGCTTGAAGAAAGATTAAAGGAGAATACTGAGAAGCTGCAGAGTTGGGGGAATGCTTTGAAGGAAGCGGCCAGTTTGTCTGGCTTTCATTCTCTTAACATCAGGTTAAAAGTTACTTTTAATTTCGCATACTAATATTTAACACCGTAAATAAAATTCATGCAACAGTCTTAATTAAATTTCCAGATGCTAAACTATAATCTTAAATATTTTTAAGCATCAAATTCTAGACTTCTTGATTTCCCCACTTTTGTACTCTCGTAATTATAAAAGAATTTTGACAGGATTAATAATAAAAGCTCGAGAATTTTACAATATCTATTTAACAAAATTAGTGGTGGTCTGTGTTTTTTTAAGCAATTTCAACCTCTCACTCATATACCACCATTAAAAAAAAAAAAAAACTCACACATATTCCTGTAATTTAAGAATTATTAATTTATTGGGAGATTGTAGACTTGTGGTAGTATATATTAATTTCACTAGGAAAACTGACAATCCCCCTTATTTCGTATTTGATGCAAATTCCTCCTATTAATTTGAAGTTACTGCTGGTAATTTTATGTATTTGCTAGGCGTGAATCGGAACTTATAAATGAAGTTGTTGATCACATTTTGAAGAGATTGGAAGAATTATTTCGGCCGTGTGATAACAAAAACCAGCTGGTTGGCGTTGAATCAAGAGTTGAGGAAATTGAATCTCTACTAGGTGTTGATGTTTACGCTTTAGGGATTTGGGGCATTGGTGGTATAGGCAAAACAACGATCGCTAAAGCTACTTTCGACAAAATCTCTAGTGATTTTGAAGGTTCTTGCTTCCTTGAAAATGTTAGAGAAGAGTCACAAAGACCCGGAGGATCAGCTTGCTTGAGACAAAAACTTCTTTCAAATTTATTGAAGGATAAAAATGTGATTCCTGGTATTGACCTCAATTTTAGAAGGCTCAGCCGCATGAAGGTTTTGATTGTTTTTGATGATGTGACTTGCTTCAACCAATTAGAATCTATAATTGGAAGCCTTGATTGGTTGACGCCTGTGAGTCGAATCATAATAACCACCAGAAATAAACAAGTGCTTAGAAATTGGGGGGTGAGGAAAATATATGAGATGGAGGCATTAGAATATCATCATGCTCTTGAGCTTTTTAGTCGACATGCCTTCAAACAAAACCATCCTGATGTTGGTTATGAGGAACTTTCAAACAAGGTAATGAATTATGCTCAAGGTGTTCCTTTAGCTCTCAAAGTTTTGGGTTGCTTTATATATGAAAGGAAAAAAGAAGTCTGGGAAAGTGCAATAAATAAATTGCAAAGAATCCTCCATCCAAGTATTCTAGAGGTATTAAAAATAAGTTATGATGGTTTGGACAATAAAGAGAAAAACATTTTCCTTGATGTTGCTTGCTTCTTTCAAGGTGAGGATGTAAATCTAGTAATGAAATTCCTTGATGCGAGCGGCTTCTACCCAGAAATAGGAATAAGTGTTCTTGTTGATAAATCTCTCATTGCTATTGATTCACACGACAAGATAACAATGCACGATTTACTACAAGAATTGGGTAGGGAAATTGTTCAACAAGAATCAGTTAATCCTGGAAACCGCAGTAGGTTGTGGCATCATGAGGATATCTACGAAGTTCTTACATATAATACGGTAAGTAGTTTGTTGTGGATTATTATTTTCGAATATTCTAGAATTTGCAAACTTCATATGAATATATTTATATACACTCGAACTGATGGGTCCTAGAATTAATAAAAGAGTGACAATGATTAGAAAAAACAATAGTGGTTAGATGATGTACCAATAAATTATAAATGCCAAGACAACTTGTATAATCGTTTGTAAGCATAATTTATATGTCAATTTGTGTACTATACATACAGAATTTGTAGGTTAAATATTACTTGTATTATTATGTTTCTTTGTGCGTTTGCGAGTGAGAGTTTAGCTGCCTACCAATAACCATAAGCATGAATTGTTGAAGTTTGATTCGTGTAATGATGGAGAGCCCCACTCCAATCCCACCTCAACTCTACACAAGAATAAATAAAAGTTGAATTAATAAATTAAATAAGCTACCTCTAATTGTGAATTAATGACAAACTTTTCCAAAAAATTTGTCTTGGTGGGGTTGAGGTGCGATTCATTGGTGGAATAGACATATCATTTTTCATTTGATTTTAACTTCATTGTTTTTTCAATTGATTTTTAGGGGACAGAAAAAATTGAGGGTATCTATTTGGATATGTCAAAAGTAAAAGAAATCCATCTAAATCCCAATACTTTTACAAAGATGCGTAAGTTGAGATTTTTAAAATTCTATAACTCATCATTCAATGGAGAAAACAAATGTAAGGTGTCTTATTTGCAAGACCCCGGATTTGCTGAAGTGAAGTATCTTCACTGGCATGGATATCCGTTACTAAAGTTGTAACAGAACTTAGAGCATTCTGGAAATAAAATACAGCCTTATTGTTTTCTTCATCATTTCCAGATCCAAAATTCTTTCATGGTATCAGAGCCATTAATGGCAAACAATGGAAATCAAACTTTCAGTAATGGAGCATCAAGCTCAGCTACAAATGCAAATTCAAATTCTCTCATAAACTCCTCTGTTCTCAGCTCTTTGATTTTCAACAATCCAATCAAGTTAACCAACAACAATTACTTGCTGTGGAAATCACAAGTCTTAGCATCCATCAATGCTAATGAACTTGAAGATCTAATCGACAAAACAAAAAAATTCTCCAAGTCAATCTGTGATAAATGTTGATGATGATCAGACAACTGTTACTTCACCGAATCCTCAATACAAGATCTGGAGGAGAAATGATCAACAGTTGATGAGCTGGATGCTTTCAACGCTAAGTGAGGAAGTTCTAAGTACTGTGGTTGGAGCAAAGACTTCTCTAGATGTGTGGCAAATCCTTTCTACTCAATTTGGCGCCAAATCCAGATCTAGAGTTCTTCATCTGAGAACTCTGATTCAGACAACTAGAAAAGGATCAATGTCAATTCATGAGTACTATACCAAAATGAAGACTAATCTGGATGCCTTAAGAGCTGCTGGTAATGTCATGAATGATGATGATTTTGTATTGTGCTTGCTTGCTGGATTAGGATCAGAATATGATTCTATTGTTACTACCATAAATGCAAGGTCTGAAATAACAACACTATCTGATGTGTATGAAATGCTACTGAATCATGAAAACAGAATTGAATATCAACACTCTGTTAGTCATATGGATTATCAGGCAAATGTTGCTTATCACAGAGGAAATCCAAGAAGAAATTGGCAACCTAACTTCAATTTCAATGGAAATGCAAATAGTTCTACTGCAAAACAATTCAGTGGTGGTAATTCAAATCAGTTTGTGGCTCCTCAAGATAGAATCAAAAATAGAAATTCAGTTGAAGAAGAAGAACCTAAGGGACCTTGTCAGATCTGTTTTAGGAAAAATCATATTGCTGCTCATTGCTGGTTTCGATTCAAGAAGAATTTTGTGCCAAATTCGGCAAAATGAATGAGTGCTTATATTCTTTGAGAATGGAGGATCTAAAGATGGAGCTTGGTATCTTGATAGTGGTGCAACAAATCACATTTCAAATGACTTCAACAATCTCAGCATCAACTCAGAGTATAAAGGAAATGATCAACTGGCAGTAGGTAATGGAGCTAAACTCAAAATTGATTCTATTGGTCATTCTTTGCTTAGCACACTTGAACCACACACTTTACCATATATTAGACTTAATCACATACTTTATGTGCCTGAGATAACCAAAAACTTAATAAGTATTTCCAAACTGCTGCATGATAATGATGTTTACATTGAATTCAACAAAACATCATGTGTTGTTAAGGACAAGAGAAGGGGGAGTACTCTAATGAAAGGAATGGCTAAAGATGGACTGTACAAGCTGCTGAATTTACCTCATGATTCCAGTCAAGTCAAGTCAATTCTGTTATCTTCTAATACAAATCCTAGCTTACTCACAGTATCAAAAATAAATAAGCCTGAATCCATGGTGTCTGTAAGTTGCAGTGCAAATAGCACAAGCAATAAGATTCTTGATCTCTGGCATATGAGGTTAGGTCATCCAAATGTCATTGCTCTCAGAAAAACTTTGTTATCTTGTAATGTTCCTCTTGGAAACAAAATGTCAGATATATCATTTTGCAAAGCTTGTCAATATGGAAAACAGCACAGACTACCATTCAAAAATAGTGAATCAAAGTCTTCCATTGCTCTTGAACTCATTCATAGTGACCTTTGGGGTCCTGCACCTACTGTATCAAACCAAGGTTATAGATACTACATATCTTTCATTGATGACAAAACTAGTTACACATGGATTTATGGATTAACTCAGAAATCAGATGCACTCACAGCATTTATATCTTTCAAAAACCAAATTGAAAAAGGCCTGGATCTTAAGATAAAATCTCTACAGTGTGATATGGGAGGAGAATATAAAGCTTTTCAACCATATCTTAGAAATGAAGGGATATCTTTGAGATACTCTTGCCCTTATACTCACCATCAAAATGGAAAAGCTGAAAGAAAGCATAGACATATTGTAGAAACTGGACTAACTCTTCTTGCTCAAGCTGAATCACCTCTTAAATTCTGGTGGGAAGCATTCTCTAATGCTACTTATCTTATAAACAGAATCAGTACACCCACTTTGAAAGATAAGACACCATTTGAAGCTCTTTATTCAAAGAAACCAAACTATTCTCTGATCAAAGTCTTTGGCTGTGAGTGTTATCCTTTCTTGAGACCTTACAACAATCAAAAGTTTGATTTCCATACTTCAAAATGTGTAAACTTAGGTTTCAGCAATTTTCACAAAGGTTATATGTGTTTGAGTCAAAATGGAAGAATATATATTGCTGCACATGTTAACTTCAATGAAGAGTCATTTCCCTTTCAGAATGACTCTAACTTCATAGGTACCAAATCGATTCGACCAATCAATTCTTAAACACATTCAAAGAAATTCTTAATCGTGTCTTTTCCTTCTGAGAGTCAAGATCATGAGGTAACAGCAACTAATACAAACACATCTGAAAATACATTCAGAAGAAGTACTTCTCCTAATGATCAGATTTCTGATAACACCATTAACCAAACCATCTCAGAAAATAATCATAGTGCTAATACTCCAACTCAGATCACTCAAAACCATTCCCTACCATCTGAAAATCTTAAACCACAAAACCAAGTTTTAGAATTACCTCAGCTGACACCTCAGACTAAACCAACTCATCCTAAATCAACACATCCTATGATAACCAGAGCTAAGGATGGCATTTTTAAACCAAAAATCTACAACTCAGAAAAAACCCTGTCACTTGAAATTCCCACAAGTGTTGCTGAAGCATTGAATGATCAAAATTGGAAGTCAGCCATGCAAGATGAGTTTAGGGCTCTAATGAAAAACCAGACTTGGTGCTTAGTCCCTCCAGAACAAAATATGAAGCTTGTGGGAAACAAATGGATCTATCGAGTAAAACAGAACTCAGATGGGTCAATTAACAGATACAAAGCTAGATTGGTTGCAAAAGGGTTTCTACAAACTGAGGGTGTTGATTATCAAGAAACTTTCAGTCCAGTGGTAAAGGCAGCTACTATAAGAATAGTTTTGAGCCTTGCTGTCACTAATAACTGGAAGTTGAGACAAGTTGATATAAATAATGCATTTCTAAATGGGGAGCTTTCTGAAACAGTGTACATGCCTCAACCTGAAGGATTTGAGGATCCTAATCATCCAAGATATGTATGCAAACTGAAAAAGGCTCTATATGGTTTGAAACAAGCCCCCAGAGCATGGTTTGACAAACTGAAATCAGTTCTTGAATCTTGGAAATTCACTAGTGCGAAATCAGACACATCATTATTTTATAGAAGAAATGAGAATGAGTTAACCTTGCTGTTGATTTATGTTGATGACATTATAGTCACTGGGAGCAATAATGTTGAAATTGAAAAACTTGTCAAAAATCTGGATAGCTCTTTTGCTCTTAAGGATTTAGGATGACTTAATTTCTTCCTTGGTATTCAAGTAATCGGGAATGAAGATACATTGATTACATCTCAAACCAAGTATATAAAAGAGTTACTTGACAAGTTTGATATGAAGAATCGCAATGGAGTGATACACCACTTGCAAGCGGTGAAAAACTAAGCAAACATATGGGGGATAAATATCTTTGATCCAACACAAGTATAGAAAAGTCATTGGAGGATTACAATATGCGGTGTTGACAAGGCCGAGAGATTGCATATACGCATAAATAAGCGAGCAATTCATGTCAAATCCATTACTGACCCACATTGGATAGCTTTGTAAAAGAGTGTTGAGGTACTTAAAGGAAACTATTGATCTTGGATTAACCTTCAAAAATTCAGAACTATGGATCCGATAGCATACTCGGATCTTTGATTGGGGAAGTGATCCGATGATGATGAAGATCTACTAGTGGTTATTGTGTATACTTGGGAGAGAATTTAATCACCGGAGTTCTAAGAAGCGAGTGTGGTTTCAAGATCATCATTTGAATCGAATCTGAGCTATGGCGTTGGCAAGTGCTGAAATAACCTGGATATGTTCAGTTCTTAAAGAGCTAGATATAAGACTTGAAAATACACCATTATTGCTGAGTGACAGTACAAGTGCAGCTGCAATTGCGACAAATCCAGTACTCCATTCCAAAACTAAGCATATTGAAATTGATCTTCACTTTGTTAGAGATAAAGTTGAAAAGAAGGAAATTGAAATTGCTTTTATGTCCAGTAATGATCAGGTAGCAGATGTATTCATCAAGCCTCTCACATATCGTAAATTCAGCTTCTTCAGAAACAAACTTAAAGTCTCTTCAAGAGACTTAAGTTTGAGAAAGGGTGTTGAAAGTATGATGGAAGCTGAATCAAACTCTGATCATATTGGTGTGCCAGCTGAAGTTCACTTGGCAACAAACTCAGCAGCTCACGTGGAATTAATTCAAGATGTTAAGTGTGCCAAGTTAGAAAGTCTTAGATGGCAAAACAGTTATGCTGAGATTCCTTTGTTATTAAGTAATAGTCTTGGTTTGTTGTAATTGATTGGATCTGATTTATAGTTAGTTACTGAGTTGTTAGTTTTGGAATCTTTGGAAAGAGCTGGGCAGTGAAGGCTGAGAAACAAAAAAAAGCTTCACTATAAATACTAAAGTTGTAACAGAACTTAGAGCATTCTGGAAATAAAATACAGCCTTATTGTTTTCTTCATCATTTCCAGATCCAAGAAGTCATTGCCTTCAAACCTTAGTGCAGAGAAGCTTGTGTTTCTTGAAATGCCTGGTAGCAACATTGAACAACTTTGGGATGCTGTGAAGGTATGTATATCTTAATATATATGTGCAATCTTTCAATAATAACATTAGATTATCATACATGGTAATGATTTTGTGTTGGCTTCTTTTTGACCGAGTAGCATCATGGTAAGTTAAACCAGATAATCCATGCTGTCAGCAAAAAGCTAATTGCGAAAACTCCAAACCCAACGTTGATGCCACATCTGAACAAGCTAGTTGTCTTGAATCTAAGAGGTAGCAAAGGCCTGAAAAGTCTTCCAGCTGGAATATTTAATTTGGAATTTCTTACAGAACTTGATCTTTCGGGCTGCTCAAAACTGAAGAGGCTTCCAGAGATCTCATCTAGTAACATAAGCTTGCTGTTTTTAAGTGGAACTGCAATTGAAGAACTGCCCTCATCCTTCGGGTGTCTCTCTCGGCTGTTACTGTTGTTTCTTAATAATTGTAAAAGGCTAAAGAGTCTCCCAAGCAGCCTATGTAAGTTGAAAGCTCTGGGAACTCTCAATCTCAATGGTTGCTCAAATCTTCAGAGATTGCCCGAATGTCTTGGCCAGTTATCCTCGCTAGGAGCATTGCTTCTAGAGAAAACCAATATTAAGAGAATACCAGAAAGCATCATCCGACGTTTTGTGTCGCGATACCTCCATTTAAGCTATCGTGAGAGGCCTCAATCCTTACCAAAGCTTCCATTCCTTCTGCGATGGTTAGAAGCCGATCATTGCACGGCACTGCAATCATCATTATCAGGTTTGTTCTCAAGTTCTGAATCTTATAAGCAGTGTTTTTAGACCAGAGCAATAATTTTAAATCGGATGGTAATTCTACTGCAGGAATTGTTGAAGATGCTCTGCAGAGATTTCAGCTTATGACAGCTGCCCGTTGGAAAGAAGAATGTGAAAAGGTGTGTCTTTAACTCTCTCTCTCTCTCCTTACAATTTATACAATCTTTTTTTAAAAAAAAATTAATGATTTTTTGGTACAGAGAGAATTTTTCATAAACGGAGGCAATGTCTTACTACCTGGGAATGAAATTCCAAAGTGGTTTCAGTTTCAAAGTGTGGGATCTTTTATGTCCTTGGAGATGCCACCAGATTCCTTCAATAATAACAGAGTACTCGGCTTCGCTTTTAGTGCTATTGTAGCGTTTTCAGACAGTCATGTAGATAGTGACAGACAGTTTCAATTTTTTTGTGAGTTCGAAGTGAAAACCAAAGATTGTGATCCGCATGTCTCACGGATATTTCTGAGCCGCGTTAATTATGTAGAATCAGATCACTTAGTTTCGGGGTGCTGTTTGTTCAGTGAAGAGGATCTGAACGGTTTTTGGAAATACAATTGCGTTCCTGAGGCAGTCCACTTCTTTTTTAATGATGCTGATGGTTCTCCACCTTTGGAGTGCGAGTGCTGCGGAGTTAAAAAATGCGGGATCCACTTATTTCACATTCCAGATTCGACGGATTCAATGGAAGATCCAAGCAGACACTTCAACTGTAACGAAGAAGAGTAAGAATACCCCCAAAAGACTGAGATTCTCTTGAATGTAATTTTATTTCTTCTCTTTTGCTAATCACTATTAATAATAGGAGAAAAAGCCAAGATCAGTTCTTGGAACAAAACATTTGAGGGATTTGGTGCATGTAGTAGCACGAATCCACGCCGGAGGATTGAACTTTTACCTTACTAGATTGAGGGTGTTACGTTTCATTGTAAAATTATTGGTCTTCTTTTGCCTGCAAATTTAATCTACTTGGTGTGTTGTTATTGTTATTATTATTTTTCTATTTATTTAGATGCTAGAGTTTCATTCATGATATTTCTGAATTTTTATCCATGATTTTTTATATGTATATTTTGCGGTAAGGCCTGTGTATGTAGGAATTTTGGTCAGGTGCGCGAAGGGACGTGCAATGAAGGGCCCCGCAGCTCCACCATTGAAAGCACACCACTTACACTATATCAAACCTCGTGTATATAGCGCAATCACATTGACAATTTTCTACTTTCTTTAATCTGAATTGTTTTATATGGGAAAGTTTCATCATGTGGAAGCAGCAAAAGCCAAAAAGAGGCAACTGTCAAAACACTTTCAAATCTTATATATTTTAATATATATGTATATATATTGACTGAAAAAAGAACAGGAGAGGTGCCATTTTCACTCAACTCATTTGTGTTGCGAATACATTAGCTTAAACGTGTATGCACTTTTTCAAGTATATATGCCAATTCCATATTCGGAATGATGCATTTGATTCCATAGTTGACATAGTATCGTTCATGGCTAGAGTTTAGCTTTAAAAAACCGGTTTTGCGAGGAAAGGATTAAAGATGCCCGTGAACTTATATTTCTGTTTAGATTATTGCATCTTTTTCATTAACATATCATTAACATGAGCAATATAGATTACTAAATCATTTTTTTTTTGAATTATTGTGCTGCATTTGACTTTTTATTGAATAATTTAGTACATTTCTTGAATAAATTTGGAGCTTATAAAACATGTCAAGGGTCAGTTTCTCCTACATCCCTTTTGGCGCCATAAGATGTTCAAGCAGTTGAAAAAGAACAATATATACAATATAAATACAAGAGTTGTTTGTCTTTTTACAATCAGAATAATATATAATGCTCATCAGAACTTGATGAGAATGTAAATTCCTCAGCACTTAAATGTTTCAGCCAACCAAGGAAGCAGCTTTTCATGGACCAACACAGGTCTGTCGTCATGGGGACAATGTCCCACTCCTTCCAATACGATTAACTTCACATTTGAAAGTTGAGAAGGTAGAGATGAAAAGTATCTACCAACAGGTCCATCGAGGGGGGTGAATGGATCCTCATCACCCCATCAAACTAGTACAGGTATAGAGATTGATGGCATCAATTGCACTGGGTTCGGCCCTGGTGGGCCTGTCACAATCGAAACAAATGCATCAAGTGCCCCTTCATCATTTG
Source organism: Luvunga scandens (assembly GCA_030449905.1). Classification (NCBI taxonomy): domain Eukaryota; kingdom Viridiplantae; phylum Streptophyta; class Magnoliopsida; order Sapindales; family Rutaceae; genus Luvunga; species Luvunga scandens. The sequence continues at coordinate 53,696 of JASUUG010000551.1, forward strand.
CGGGTTCTCGTATGATCTGCAGTTTTGAGGTCAATTCATGAATTCTGAGTAGCCATTTTCGTAAGAGGTTAAAATGGCACATAAGTGGAGACTATTAATACCTCTACCAGTGTTTCATCCACAGATTCCTTGTTTGCATAGATGGACAGTAAAATGTTCCTCAGTGTTTCCCTGCAGCACCAATATATACACATCATAGAGTTTTTTAATTTTGACTCTAGTGGTTTAAGATAATTAACAATGGACAAATTAGAGAGAAGAGAATACCTTTGTTTCACACGCTCAAAGATTGCAGAAGCAATTGGCCTTTGTTTCAACAAAAAATCAATGAACCAAAGCAACGGCAACAATAGCTTGATTCTCCAATCATCAACAATTGCCTTGTTGTTCATACCACCAGCACAATTCAACAGAGCAAGCCCTCGAACAAGTGTCTGACTAGATTCTTATGATAGAAAATGCAGCAGGTTTATCACAAACCATAGATATCAAAAAGGCTAATTAGGGGCAAGTGTTTTTTTGCAAGCAAGATGAAGAATATCTGATGTCCAAGAGGAAGTTAAAACAAATATACCTGAGGCCGCAATAACACAAGCAAGGCTTCCAACAGAATTACCTATGAGCACAGTTGGCTTCCGAACAACTTCATCCAAGAAATCCAATATTAGCTGTATCAGTGAGTCTCACTCAAGTTAGGAAGGAAAAAGGAAAATAACTAAAGGTCAAGTGATTGATGACATAAGTACAGAGAAAGATCCAACTTCTGGCTCAGGAACATTGCATACCTGAGCCCATGCCTCCATGGTATATGAAAAACCAGCGGGCTTATCAGAAGTACCAAAGCCAAGAAGGTCAATGGCATAAACCACATAGCTCTTTGCCAGGGTGCCAATATTCCTGAAATTACCTCAGAGTTGACGAGAAAAATATCAATTCCTCACATTATTTAATAGGATAAAGGAGTAGTAAGCACGCAAATTGGCAAATGTTCCTTCCCCTCTTATACAGAGCAGTAAAATGACTACTTTTTGACTAGATCAAGAATCAGGAAAAGGAAGAAGCCTATATCCATAAAGGGGTAATAAGCAATGGAACGCTGAAATTCAGATCACCGGTTTGTCATCATCCAGGTGCAAGAAATAGAACTAGGGGTTAATGCCAATGCGCCAGGAAATAAGTATACTGGTGCAGCGGTGAACATGGGTCATGGCTGGAGCTGTGAGGATTGGGGAATGAATAGATTTTACTTTCATTATTCTTTTGCTTCATTGATCTTTATTAATTATCAGAAGTATAGCAAATATAAATGCATTCATGGAATTTATAATACATAACAGAGTCAGAGATTTTAAATACAAGAAGGTAAAGGCATGCTTTGAACCCATACAAAAAAATTACAGTCGAAAATACCCAGAACGTAAGATGAACTGAATTCACAACAAAGGAGCTATATTTTTATGTACCCAATAATCAACTCGCTACACAATTCACAACAAGAAAGAGCAATCTTATCTCGCTAACCTGCGCCAGTGAGGAATGGAGGCACCAAAGCCATGGACAAGGAGTAGAGGAGGAGAATTGGGATGTGAATTTGGAGTTGAAGAAACCAAGTAATTGATGGAGTACTGACCCTTCCATTTCCACATTTTGCAACTCTCCCTTATCTCATTAACCTTCAATTCCAGTGCAGCAGAAGCAGAATCCCCTCTACTGCTACTGTTGGCATAACTGACGGTATTATTTTGTCTCTTCTTCTTCTCCTTATTCCTCTGCTGCAACTGCAACTGCAACTGCCAACTCTTATTGCTCAATACGGGCAACAGCAGGCCTTTCCCATTCCCATTTCCATTTCCAATCCTGATGGTTGTTATTGGAATAATGGGAGAGCGAGGCCGAGCCCTTGCTATCCACATGCTCATTCTTGCTTTTTCAATTGAATATTTTCTGTGGCCTAACCTGGCCTGGCCTGCCCCTCCCCTGCTTCCACTTCTATTGAGACTATGGCTATGACAAAACTTTTTATTTATTTATTTATTGAGCTTATTCCACTATTATATGAAAATTTTACTGATATTCGTCAAAAATCAAAATAATAACACTCCGCCAGAAAAAGAATATCAGGTGATTTACTAAAATGCTCCGGGTGATGGTATCTTCACCCAAATAAGTTTCGCAAACCCATCCCATTTTTAAAAAATAATTATAAAACATACATACTATTTTTAAAAATTTTTAAATAAAAAACTTTGCAAAAGTAATTAACTAAATTAATTCTAATTTACTTTCTTATGTCTTAGATTTTTTTATTATATTTGACTATAAATATTACTTTGGCATAAGTTTAAATTGACTATTTTTACCCTTATAAAATGAAACAATCAAGAATTTACTTTAGTTTCAATACTATTCTAATTTTACACCAAACTGGTTGTTTTTAATACTACTTTATTAGTACGAGTTTTAATCTTTAATTAAACTAACATAGTATCTTTATGGCATGATACTCATATAAATGATCATGATGTCATATTTATGTAAGGTAGTGAAAATAATAATTATATTTTAATTAAAATATTAGATTATAAGTCACAAAATTAAATGCCTAAATCATTAAATACAATAACTCTTGTTTATTGGGAGTATTTTAGTCGCTATATATCATAATAATAAAATATTAAAATAAAACTTGTACTGAAGTTTATGATTAAAGATGGTCAAAAAATCTAAGAAGAAAATCAATAGAAGACTTTAACTGATTAAGTATACAAAATTTTTATTGATTTGGATTTTTTAAAAAATATTATGAATTCATTGCAATTAGTTTCTAGAAACAAAGTGGATTTGCAAAGATAGTGGGTGTAAATATCTTTACCCAAATACATAGAAAAAAGTTTACTTTTTTCTATGTACTTTTCTTGAAGTTTATATTCCCAAAGCCAATTTTAATTCATCCCCAAATAAAATAATAATATTTAATTTTCTCTCAATGTAAAATTGTAAACCTTAATTTATTCTTCATTTCCGTCCAAAAGATGAGGGTAGATATCGAGTGTGTTGATGATTTTTTTTTTTAATCTTCGTAACAATAAATGGGGGTAAATTGATATTTTTATACTTTTTAGGTGATAAATTAAAGATGGTAAATTAAAATTTATCCTATTTCTAAAGGCACCACATGATTTGGCGACATAACTAATTAACTATAAAGATATTTTGTTTTCGGAAAAGATCATGCATGTCTCTTTTGAGATATACAAACTCTCTTTTAGATGAATATTGGGGTTTGTGTGATTATTTCTAAACCAAAAAGGGTTTTGTGTTTGAAAAAAATGATTATGTGACTATTTTGCCTAACCAAGAGGGAGTTATTATTCAAACGCCAATCACATTTGTGTTTTAACAATTACCCTTTCATTTATTATTTAAACTTTTTTTAACAAAAATGATGGATAGTTATTGAAAATTTTGTTTTCATATATTTTTATTAAAAAATGAAAAACATCAAATATTAACGTTCTCTTCTCCATACTTTTTCACCTTATATTACCTTAATTTTATATCGTTTTCTTTATTTTTATTTTTATAGTACAATTGTGAAAATATACTATTAGTCGTATTTTTAAATTCGAACACACAAAACATGGTGCATCATTTTCATTATAAGCATTAACACTTGACGAACACATTTGCCAAATGAGATTAACGGCCGAAAAAAAGAATGGTGACTCCTTCACAAATGAAGTTGCACAATTAGTGTGAATTGAGTCGATACAGAGATGTCTCCATTGCGTCATCTATTTGACCGTCTTGTGCAACCTTATTCTGTACCATTAAGATTCCCGCATGGGCTACGTATACGCTTAGTTGCTGGCTTGTTAACCCCAAAACACCGTCCACTCGATGTCAACGTTTTTTATCGTATCGGTTTGTAACATTTTAAAGGTTAGTCTTATGTTATAGGTTCGCAACATTCACACAAAATTTAGAGTCAGCTAGGGCGAAAATTTTGAGAACGCCATGATTAGCGCAAACATTTCAACAGTAGAAGATGCAATAAAAGCTCGTTTAGTTGAAAGCAAAATTAGGGCAAGGTCACTTATTTAAAAGAACACGACAAGAAGCACGGCAGGATGCACCAGGGACCAAGCCTCAAAAGATTCATCAAGCACAGTATTTTGCTTGCCAAGGCATAATTACACTTGGCTTCCCAACAAATAATTGTTGGAGCTCGGACAATGCAAGTATTCAATTTAACTACATAAATATCAGCCGGAGCATAATTACACTTGGCTCCCTAACGAATAATGCTGGAGCTCGGACATTACGAGTATTCAATTTAACTGTACATAGATGTGCGGGGTTTTGGTGGTAAGTAAAAAGACGTGCCACTATCAGTTGAAGAGTTCATAAGAGGATTACATCTATCAAATACTATTCGGCCCCCTCGGCCAATTCTTCCATGAAATTTGTGAGTTCGTGCTATAGTGCCATTCCTTGTAGAAGAATCTGATGGCGGAACAATACCTGCAGCGTCCAATTTTTCTGGCACAAGGGGTTTTGTGAACAACAAAACTGGCTCGAGAGGATCCTGAAACCCCACAGTTATATTTTCAAAATGATGCATTGCTAATATTCAGAAATAAAACAAGGATGAAACATTTTGAAAGTTTACTTAAATCATTTTTCTTTCCAACCACAGATAAGTCAACAAGTCAAATATGTGAGGAAAAACACTAAAGAATCTGGAGCTGACAGAGCGCTGGCAGAATTAACTACAAACCCCACCAGATTTATCGTATTAATTGATTGTTTTCAATTAACACGGCAATCCAGCTCGGGTGTAACCTCTGTTCCTGTCAGTGCTCTGTTGAATATTTCTGTTTAAAAATCAGCACTCATATGTAAGTAGTATGGCAGCAGCAAAATATCATGTGTAATAATTGGGCTACTGGTTCTGGGTCCAGAAATCGAGATAATCAGATTAGGTGCAAAAGCTATATGTACCAATTTATGTAGCCATGCATGTGGTACATGTCGCCTCCTGAACTCTTGCTTCATGCTTGCTGTAGGAACTGGAACTAGGTTGGATTCTATGAAAGGCTGATTCTCAATTGCAGAAGGTTGCGCGTGTGGATGGCTAGGTGCAAGATCATCTGAGTCCATAAATTCATCCTCACTTAAACCGAACTTGTAAGAGACAGATGGAAATCCAGGAAGTGCCACATCTTCGAGGAGCTCAATTTCATGCTGACAATTCATAGGAGTCATGCACAATGTGACAGCAGAAATCAATAGATTGTATATGCAACATCGTCCAAATGCAGAGACCACTTGAAGTTTGGGCCAAATAGGACTTAAATTTTAATATGCAACAATTAATATATGAATTAAAAAACAAAAATTCTTGCTTAATGTTTTTTGAAACTCCATTGATATATCATTTTGCCCATAGAATAAGAAGGCCACGTGCAATCTGCCCCCCAGCACATTCACCACAAAGATAAGATCCAGTCTTTTTCGTCGTGACTAATAAATCTCTTCCATCTTTTATTGTTAGCACAAAACAGTTATTGCACAAGTTCCTAAAACTTCCTAAAATAGAAGGCTATTGACAACATTTCCAACAGCGATGCAACATGATGTGATGTAACATCATAGCATACCTTGTATTTCATTTGGATCCTTTGTAGGTTAACTTCCCCCTCCATAACCTCTCTCTTTTTTTCTTCTCTCTGCAGACATGACATTCTAAAGTAATAAGAACTCCACATTCTGAAGCAATGAAAACTCCAAAAAAATATAGAAATTGGTACTACCGGAAAAACAAAAGATCAATGAAGATATATTTTGCTATGTCAGTTAAAAAGAATACCTTTATCAAAGCCTCAAGTATACTCTTTGCTTGGTCAATGTTGCGTCTGACCTGAGAAGAGTAAATCCAAAAGAGAATATTTCATTTTTTAATGAGAATATTAAAAAATTTGTGCAACGCAAAATTTAACCACCCCCCCCCACAAAAATAAAAAGACAGAAAGAAAGAAATGTGTTACTGGCATGTAAAGGAAGACCTTTTGGAAAATAATAATACATTTTTGTTTCTTCAGCATCATCACAACAATAATTCAACAGCACAAAAATGAAGGACAATCTTGTCATCCAAAGCACCGGTATACCAGGAAATAAGCAAAGTAAATTTCAGCTAAGAAAACTGCAGACAATATATAGTCATCGTCTTCATACTATTGTTCAGGCCCTTATATATTAACAAAGACTTTAAGGTCAAGTAGCAAATTTATTTCCCATAGAGCTAGTTTAAACCATGAGGTCCTGTGTTCAGCTTCTCCCACGCAATTGCATTGGTATCTAATTCTACTTCCCGTGTCTATTCCTGTGATTGCATATTTTTGCAATTGTCTCTATTTCTATGTTCTGTCTCTGCTTAGGCTTGATCCATATGACAGGTCCTTTTGCTAGTAGTCTCACGTTTGAGGGCCTGTTAGAGATTTTAATACTATTGTTTTGGGCTCTAGCCTACTAGCTTAAGGTTTTAAATCAAGCTATATACAAATATTCATAAATAAAATTGGAGATTAAGAACTATTAAGGCAAGAAGGACATAAATAATACAACATTCATTTTTAACAAGTTACAGTCTTGAATAAAAAAGAACTTGGTACAAAATTATCCTTTATCTCAATTTTCTTCAAGTCTTTTAATTAGAATGCAATAAGACAAGCATTTACGCAGAAAAAGGCATAGGCTCCTCCAAGGGAATACAATGGATCAAGCTTGTGAAAACGACTTCATACAAATGAATTTAGTATGTTGTTTTGAGTTACACAACGTCCATAGCGAGGAATCAGGTTTGACATTAAAATAAAGATATAGTGCTTACCTGCCGAAGCTTTTCAAATGATTGCACATTATTCTCCCTCCTTTGCATCTGATCAAAAGATTGGCCCGCGTTAGCATATTTTGCCAATTCAGTAGCGTCCTTAAGGTCTACAAAATATGGGAAATATTACTTCCTGCATCCCCCCCTCTTCTATTCTGTGAACAGCCCCTTCTTTTCTCCTTTTGAAAATAAAAAGTTTCCAAAATTATATACAAACACAACTATCTCAGCCACATACCCTTCGTGTGTGGAGCCTGTGAGCTTTCTCCCTCGGTCTGAAGACATTATATGGGTTGGTATCATTAACCGGTGGAGGAGGCTGTACACGTAGTTAAAAAAAAAAAAAAGAACTATCATTGTCCAATCCAGAATGCAAAACAAAAACAAATTATATTAGAGAGATACATGCACAGAAAACACACACAAACTCAAAGGTACAAAAAGCTGATTCTACAATCACCAGCCTGCCCAAAACAGTATTTGAAAGTACAATATTCAAGTTCTTTTCTTTCCAATGGTATTGAGACAACATTGTAAGGGCTGGTTCAGACATATATAGGGGTGGATAGGCATGCTTTGTACAGAATGGTCCTTATCTGTTTTTGAAAATTTGTATAGATTTTGAATCCCTCCCTTGGGCTTTTACCGTTTTAGAGAACAGCTGATCCACATTTCTGATGTACAATTCTTCATCTAAATCATCTCTAAAACATTCTGGCTTTTACAAGGGGAAAAAAAATTCTAAGAAGGATACAACTTTATGTACTGATGGTGAAATTTACTATTTTGATAAATGAGAACGATGGAAAAGAATTTGATGATACCATATGTGTCAAACTGCCAAGCAGTGATCAACATAAGCACTCTCCATACATAACAAAGTGATAACACTAACCTGCAAACGCCGCAATATAGGTTTCTGCCATCGTTCACGCTGGCCTCAAACATGAAATAGCACAAGTGAAAAGCACGTACAAGTACTCACAGTACAGTAAAAAATTACTTAACTTGGTTTGGACCAATATTTATTAATTGATACATCAAGTTCAATGTAACATTTAATTCGTACCTTCTCTTTCCAATAGTGATAAACAGACTGGAAAACTGCATATCCGACAGTGGTCTGATCTTTTAAGGCCTGACATCAAAAGCGGACAGGTAATAGCAATTACCACAACTTCTTGTATCCTTAATCAACAAAGCTACATGGTAAAAATAAATAAAAAAAATGCAGAGACAACCAAATATTTTAGACATGGCTCTTTTTCTTTTTCTAGCACTAAAAACTAACAGTTCTAGGCTCAAGTGACTAATTTTAAAATGTCATGCAAAGGAAGGAATATACCAACTAAATCATATGAATCACTAAACAGACAGTAAAATCACCAGAGACAGACATTTGTATTGACTCTTAAGCCCTCTGCATTCATAGGTGATTGAAACAAGACTAAGTTGCATGAGTCCATACAATTCCACAAACAGCAAATAGTTAGCAAATGATCTGGACAAATATGTTTCGTCATAACTACCCATGTCTTAGGTTAATCCACAGACACAAACAACCTTTAAAATGGAAATAGACAAAAAGTAACTGAGTAGGTTCCTGGTGACATGACAAAATAAACAGTTGTGGAATGTCTATTGATAAGTGTCAAATAGCAGAAGCAAGAAATGCACTAATTTACTAAAAGCTCCACAGACAAGGTCCTTAATCCTTACCTGTTAGTTCTCAAAATCTGTAGAAGTCAGGGTCTGTTTCATTACAGTGCACAGAAAGTATCTTATAGTTTTTGTTCTTGTTTAGTGCTTAGTACTCTTATGATATATATATATCTTCCTATTTCTTAACAAAAGGCGAGTCAATCTAATAAAACCCAGGACTTAGCAACAACTATTTGCATCAATTAATCATTTAAATAATTTTCTGATCACAGGTAACTCAACTAACTAGTATTTAGGAACAAACAATCTCATATGATCTAGCTAGTCAAGGAACAATGTGAGGTTGAGCGATAACCAGCACTGAAATTAGACAGCATTCAAACAATCAAAACAAGGTATCACCTCAATAGCAACACCTAGTTGGAGTAGTATGGGAATGGGTGAACCAAGAGTGGGTGTTATGAGTCCTGCTCTTTCCCGAGCTTTATGATCCAACACCTCCAACTTAAACAGAAGAGTCTCAAATCTGTGGTTCACGCATACAATTGAATGAACGAACTGGAAATGTATCATCTTTTAACCCGAATTAAATAACATAAGTTAACATTGCACCCGCATAAAAATTATTAGAGAAAAATTATATTAGATAGATATGGTAAACTACTTTTCAGGGGGAAGAAGTTTTGATCTCTATTGAATTCGTCAAGCCAATCCTCGTCTTCATTGTCTAAGTCATACTCAACAAAATCCCCAAGCTCAGCCCGAGCTGCCAATGCCAATAATTGAAATTTGACAAACAAAGTTAAGTTAAACAAATGTTATAATTATTAAAATAATCTGGATAGAAAACTTTACATCAAAAACAACAGACCTCCTCTTGCACGTAAATAGGAAGTTGGCTGACTGAATGTCTGAGAATAGTCCCGTTCATATGTGTCAACCACCACAAACTGAGGTGTAGGTATCTCAGAAGCTGACTTCTTGCTAGGGACCTGATGCACCTGATATATATAGACAGTAAGTTAATGGTGAAATCAACAAAATGAACCAGTTTTAAGTATTTTCTAAATGCTGAAAGGTACCTCTTGACTGTCATGGTCGAATGAAGAGGAATTGAAACGGAGGAGGTGTGAGTTGCGTGTGGTGGTTGCAGAGGGAGTATTATTAGCAGCAATAGAACTAGTAGGAGGATTCGTGTCATTGTTGTCGTCTTCGAAGTCCTTGAATGACTTAACTATGGGCAGTTTCTTGTGTATGTCTAGTGGCCGTGGTCGAATTGATAGCCTACTCATTTTTCTTTACCACTTGATCTCATTCAAATATAATCCTAAAAAGTGCATTAAAACCAAACAATGATGATCACAACAATGACAATAACAACAACATTAATAATAGCCCATTTAAAATTGAAAAGACAAGAATAGCCACAAAAATTAAATTATATAACAAAAATTTTGTATATTGTGGTGATGCCAAGATCTCTGATATTAAAGTTATCTGGTGCTTATGTTTTTTTTTTTCCGTTGGTCTATTGGAGATGTTGACTCTTTGAACCAGAACCATGCTTTACAGGTTTTCAATGGATCACAAATAACCTAGATAATCTTATATAAAAGAAAAATCTAAAACAATTCCGTCTCTAAACCTAAATCTACTTTGTAATCATATCAGTTCACAACAATATAAGCTGGAAAAAAGAAACAGAACAAGCAATGAGCACAAAGATCAAAGACTAAAGCTTCCTCCCCAGTAATATTATAATATAGAACAAACTAACCGAAGTATATTGAAAGAAGATCAAAACAGAAGAAAGGAAAAAAAAGTTAAAAAAACAATATTACTTCTGGGATGAAGAGCCATTTCAAATCACACTTACAGAGCATAAATCAACATGCATTAACATAGAGAAATTAGCAGCTGAAAAGGGAAAAAGAGGAATCATCTTTATCGCAATATTAATCTCGGGTCAAGGGCCATCGACCCGGCAGTGCTCCGTTGGTCCATTTATTTGGATCCTTGTGAGATTTTTCTCTTTTTTTTTCCCTCCTCTTTCTTTTGAGATAAAGGAAAATGAATTTCACTTCATTTGCAGAAAACCCGTTTTCGAAATGTGAAAAAGAAGCTTTGAAAGAAAGCTTAAGATACTCACCATACAGCGAAATTCAAGGGCTTTGAGGCACTATCAGTGAAGGAAAAAAAAACGCCAAATGTAAGCTCTGTTCACTGGATTGTAGGGTTTCTCCCGCGAGAATAGCTCAGTGAAATCGCCCATTCGTTTACCCTGGTATTAAAATGTTTTGACGGTTTGGTGAACTTGTTGGATACATTTGGAAAACTTCTGGTTTATTTGATAAAATTTCAAATGGGCTGTTACCTTCAATGACTACGTAAACAGTGTAATAAGTGGTGGGTTCATATGATTTTTTATGGAGTTGTAAATTACATTAATTGTAATTTAATAATTTTTAATTTTTAATAGTGAGAATAAAATTGTATATTCTTGGTGATATTATCTAAGTAGTGGTTGAGAGATGGTACAATTTAAATTCAGATTTGAATTCAGATCTTAAGATTCACATTTGCATTCGGATCTATGAAAAAATATTTAAATTTAAATGTGAGTTATATCTGTGCGGATTACAGATAGATTTTCTAAGTATCTAGATCTGCATAATAAATTTAAATATAATTTAAAATTCAACAAATTTATTTCAGAAAATCAAATAACATTTAATCATAATTTAACAATCAATAATTCAACATCTAAAATAACATATAACACCACCATAAATCTACAAATAAAAATATTACAACATAAATCAAACATAAAAATAATATAAATTTAAATCTAACAGTAACACAAATCCACAAATAAAAACCCCACATATTCACATAAATTCCATCTAAATCCATTACAAATAAAGACATCACCATAAATCCACATAGATTTATTTGTTCATTTAACTTATATAATTTTTAATTTAATTTCAATCTAATAAATTAATTAATTAAAAATAATAAAACTCAAATATTCAATTTTTCTATACACTTACATCTAGATCCAAATTTACATGAATTTTTAATTTTAATATCCACACCTGTGTTTTTTAATATGTAAATCTTTTTTTTTTTTTAAATTCGCATCTTCCAGATCTCTTTGCTGATCCGTACCGAACCCAATTTTTTTTCGCAACCTCTAGTATTGAAGGCATAAACATTTGTGGCAAAGACAGCCAATCGGCACATCAATCAGTTTCCTCATCTACAATTTCACCACGTCATATTGTCCTTTAATGGTGTTGCTGTTTTTGTTCTTATTCTCTCCTTCCAATTTTCTACTCTCACTCCCATACCTAAAGGTAGATTTTTTTCAAAAAAACAAAAACCCGGAATCTCTTTTGCGGCAACAGATCCAGATCCACATGGAGCTCACGGCAGCTGCGCCGTTCGTGGCTACCCTTGATCTCGTGTTCGTCCTGTGCACAACCACGTGTGTACCTCAGACTCGCAGCACATACTTGGGCGCTAGCCACCGCGGCGCAATGCTCCTACACAGCCAATGTAATTGGCTGTCAAGATTTGTAAACACCGAGTTAGTTATGAGGTATCTCTTCAAATTTCATGCGGTGATATTGCAGTAATCTCAAAAGTTATATTAGAAACAAAATTTGGACCGCTCCTAAAGACCACTGAGTAGATCAGTCCAACATGGTACTCCTAACAAATCCAAAATTTATCACATTAACATTATTAGATTGATGTAAAAAAGAATAAAATAGAATAAACAAATCAGACTAATTCCACATTAATCAATCCCAGTGATCTTGTGTTGTCAGTTGTGTGCCATCTTCATGTCGACCAACGTAGTAGAACCAGGCCAAGCAAATTAGGATGTCAGTGAGAATAAGACCAACCACATCGAAAACAAACTTCGGAGCAAATAAGCCCCACACCTGCAAGAAAAGGATGATGGATGGTCGTCAAACAGTCACAAAAATTATGAAGTTAGAAAACCTATGTGACCATGAAAGAAAATCATTACCATTAGATGCCGTCTTTGTATGATGACACAAATGATGGTGGCTATGACTGTGGCGGCAGTAGTAAGTCCATACATAAAATACATCTAAACCATCATTTGTAAAAAGAAGAGAGGAGAAAAAAAAAAACTCAGTAAGTCTTGCTGCCAATCAGACAAGTCAAGCACACGATAATCCAACATAGATGGCCATAATACCAAAGAAGAGCAAAAAATGATACATTTGTGACAACATTTGGCTGATAACCTTACTTGAGACAACTGCAAGAGAAGGAGTCTTCTATCCTGGTCAGTATGACTCAGCAATTTTTGTTGTGCAACTAGAAATGGAAGCCCAAAGACTGGAATGATGTGAGAAAACCCAAAGGTATCAATTGTAAGAAGGATTGCTTGTCTAACGAGGACGAACTCATCATACCTGAAAGTACATGCCCTCCAAAATTATTATCTACAGAACCATGGAAACGAGCCCCAAAATGGGAACAGCAATAATGATGGTGAAATCATTGCTAATGACATTATATGTTTTAAGAAATATAAAATTTAACACGTGATTTACGTATGCTACTTTTCCATTGGATTTAATATTGGGCTAGCTAGTTCACCTATATACAATGCAAAAGATGCAAATATCCAAGACTCACCCAATAAACGCAGCACCATAACGGAGTCCATCAAAAGCACACCTGAAGAGAAAGTTGTTACAGGTTATGGATCATACGAATGCGCAAATGACTTAAGCTTTCCTGAACCAATTACGATATAATAAGATCTCCTTGTACTTGAAGAATAAAGCTATTGAGAAATAGGATAAACCAGTTATATAAGTTTGTTGGTGCTAGGTTCTGAAACCAAAGACATAGTAGAAGAGATAAATCCACAAGTATAGATAGACCTAAAATAACAAGCATTTTACCAGTGTCCAGTGGCGAAGAAAAGACAAGTGGCTAACAGACTCCATTGTGTCACAGAAAGAGGGTCAAAAGTTAGAATTCCAGCCACTTTATCACTAGAATCCCGTTCTACGTTTCCCAATCTCATAATACAATAACCTGCCGAGGGAAACATGATCAAATCCTTTTAGAAAAAGTGCACAACAGTGATGCTCATGAAATCTATAAAGGAAAATGAACATTCTTTAACTTGATTAAGAAAACAAAAAATCAAAGGCAAGAGCTAAAGGAGCACAGAAGAGTCTAAGACAATGTCTAGTAAAGATGTGATAAATATCAAGTTAACAGTGCCAATATATAGAGATAGCAAAAGTCACCTCCAGCTATGGTTGCTAAAGCAACCAAGGGCCCTTGCTTTCCAGATAGAACAATGATTGTAGAACTGCAAGAAGAGAACATGGCCAGTGCCTTAATAAGCAAATGCATTTTGCTTTCTAGATCTCTATCCTTATGAAAAAGAGGACTAAATGCCAGCAATAAAAGTTGTCCAAGTCCAGTGGCATATATGATCCTTGGGATACAATTTCTTCCGATCCCTTGAAGCATCAGCATTGAACTCAATACGTCACTTTCTGATGCCCAATGTACAGCTATGAGGATATAACATAATATAGTACCCAATACAACATACTTCCAGATGCTGCGACAAGAACTCCTAGCCATTGTAATGTACAGCAAGTATGCCAAAAAAATGAGAGCCAAAATTGGTATAATTTCAGCCACGTATATCCACACAGGATGGTCTGGGTCAATTTCAACCAGCCATGAAGAATGGGTACTCATAAATAGAGAAGTTGCAGCCTGCTTTGACAGCCCAACTTCAATTGTAAATCGTAGAATGGTAATCAACAAAAGAAAGACGATAGCCTGCAAATATATCGAACTCAACATCACAATAACTTTCAATGGATTATCTCATTAAACCCCAAAATCAATACATATATCAATAAACTAAAACTAAGTTCGATTGTAACTTATTAAAATCAAGTTCAAAGCAAACGGATACCTACCTCCATTAGCATTTTCTCTCTCTTGATTGAATTACGCAATTTGAACATGGCAGTTGTAGCTAACAGAAAATTTGCCACTTTCCCTTCTTCCACTGAACTCAAAGTATAAAATAATACATATTAAAGAAAAAAAAAAGAATCAGTCGTCAAAATAGAAAGTGCACTCATGGAGCCAGAAGTCAGACAACTTACAAATGTAACTATTTGACAGGAAGCTGCATGCACGGATCACCACTATAAACAAAGCAAAAACTAACTTAACAGATGTCTCAGAATCTCCAAACAAAAGAGGAGAAAAACCGTTCGCACTTTTAGTAGTCATAGCAAGGAAATAGATTGATAATGAGATCAAAATAATCGTAAAAACCGATTCCCATCATCTTCAAGTCAAACTCAGTCCATTTTGATCGTGCCAGCTCAGCAACATTCAGTAGGAATTTAAAATAAGCATCAATTTTCCTTTTAAGAGGTAAGGATGAATCACAGCTCTCATCTTCAAATGACAACAAATTCTCACAGCTGCAAGACCGATTCTCCTCTGCTTGAGCATACATATCTGATATGTTTAACAAGTCTTCAGAGGAAAATCCAATGACAGATGAAGCTGAATAGACGTCAATGTATCTTTTTACCTACACTAGCAATGCATAACTGGTGAGAAAGAAGAAAAGAACCAAAAAATAAATCAAATAAAATGCTGCAGTCTGCTAATAATTCAAAAACCCAGGGACGCTTAAAATCACCTGCCAAGAATTGATACAGAGTACATTGCAATAGTTCTGCATCCATTCGTTCTTGTTTTGATTTGGGCAATTTCCCTCGATGTTGTTCTCCAGATTCCATGCTCCAGCACCCAAAGCATATAGCTCAGGGCTGACACGCCCAATACTGAAAAGAAGTTAACCTTAAAAGAATATCATTTCTGATTTTTTTTAAAAAAAATTATGAACCAACAAGAAAACAAATTAATGACACATCAGGATAGCAACAAGCTAAATAACTAACATGGTTATGTTTTCTCTCTTACTGGAGGAAAAATCAACACATATCTTAAGAAAATGGAAGTTAAAATAAAAAATCTACGTATTATTATTATTATTTGATACCCAGGAATCCCTCAACATTTCTATGTTCACCGAGTTTAAGTTGGGGATTACTGCTAGAAATATCTACATATTAATCCTTAAAGATGTAAGAAATTTATTTCAAAATTGAGTAAAATTAAACTACTCTGTCCAGTGTACTAAAAAGTTTCTTTGGTTCTTAAGAATTTTCTAGGACCTTCTTTGCTGGTTTCAACCAACTTCTAACTCTCCTAAACTTACGAATATCAAACTGAAACTACATTTTGCTCATGTCTTGAAAGAAGGAAATAGTACCTGTCTGATCAAATTTTGTAATTATAAAATAAATAAATAAATAATGAGAGAAACAAGAGGGTAAGTGCTATTCTTCGTAAGCTCACTCAAGATAAAGAAATTATATCGAACTTCATGAAGAAAACAGATCAAAGCGCACTTTGGGGATATTGATGACAGAAATCTTAGGGCTACATGCAACAGTTTTGTACCAACATCACTAGCCAGCCCACAACATATTATGGCCGGACTTTAAAGGAAAAATTAAGTCAAGATATCATGTTCATTATAAATTTTTGTAGCAGTTAATAAAAAATAATGACTATAACAACAGTAATGGGATGCTTACACGGCACCTTCCAAAGGAAAGGGACACCAAGCAAGAGCTGACACTGTTGCTGCAAAATCAAGCTGTAGCAGATTTTACTCAATACATTGTTTTTAAGAGGGGGCCAGTGGGTGCAGAGAGAAACCCAAATGAGCCACCCCAGGAAATATAAAATAAAAATAAAACAACCATTCTGACCTGTTGGAAGGAGCTGATGCATGTCTTTTTCTGATCCTGAAATTGGATGATGAAAAATGAAAAATTGATCTAAACAATTAGCATCCTAAAGGGTCTCTAAGACAAAATGATGCTGCAAATATGCAGCCATCAGAAAGTAGAAAAATATGCAAATCTATTTCACAAGATGAAGTATCAAATTCAGATGGTATGGTGGATGGAGGCTTTAAAACTCATGGCAAAAACAGATGTTTCAACCTGCAACATGCAAGTCAGGATTAGCATGACTGAGAAATTAGACAATTAACTCAATTTCCCATTCTACAAACGAGATTGACATTACACCTCTTCGGCTTTTCCTCCACCATGATCACCATTAATAGTTTGCCCATGGTCTGCCCCATCACAAGAAGAAAGTATTCTCATGCAAGCCACCTGGTCCAGACTGGTTACCCAGCACTTCAATTACTTTCTGAACAAAAATAAAAAGTCGGTTCAAAAACATAAACAGAAAAAGGTAACAAGAGATATAAACTCAAAAATAAATTCCTATGCAACAAGAAAGGAAACAGACAAGGTGAATGGATATGTCATTTTTTGTATTGCCTAAAGAAAATGTTTTCAATAAATCCCTTATCATGGAGAAACCAACAGAAAATTAATCATTAA
>JASUUG010000552.1:0-55725 GCA_030449905.1 Luvunga scandens
ATATCTTTTTTGCAAATGCGGATGTAGAAATGTTAATGTGGATTCGGATACGCCAACTAACTCATTATATTTTTCAAAATCAACTATAGAATGAAATTTTAACAAAATTGATTTTAATTTTGCAGCCAAATCCTAAAATTAAATTTTATATTTTAAATTTACTTTTAAGCCTCTTAAAAATAATTTCAAATAAACCTTTAAAATGAATATAAAAAGTACAGCTGTTTTTCAAATTCATATTTAGATAGACTTGATTTGATTCGCTCGACCCACAGCACCCTTTTTCAGATTTTGTCATGCATGCAATCGCTCCATTGGATGCACGACTGTTTCATGTCCAATCGGTACTCTATATTTGGAACTTGTAAATTCTTTTCGGAACTTATGCAAAAATTTCCCAGTTAAAAATTTAGGATATTATCGATTGTTCACCTAAATCTTTTATATATTTATTTGCCGCTATAAAATTCTAACAATTAATTTTATCCACCTAACATTTGATTTTATCATTTTGGCACTTGATCATTAAAAGTAACAAAATATTTAACAGAATTTATGTTAAAATGCTATATTACTCGTAAACTACTTAAAAGTGTGTACAAGAATAATTTTGCACTCTAAATGAGAAAAAGAAAAACAAAATCAAGTGTATAGAAAATTACATATTTTTATCCTAAAACTTTTTAAATAAATTATTATATCAAGAAAATTAATTTTATCATAATTGTCATTTTAGTATTTATATTTATATCGATTTTAATAAATACATATCAATTACAACAGTAAATTTGATAAAAGCAAATAATTATTTTAAGAAACTAATTTTATCTTAATTGCTTGTTCTTTTAACATTTGTAGTCATATCAATTAAACAAATATATCTATCAATTACAATATTTTAATTTAATAACAGTAAAAAATTATATTTTCATTGAATAATTATCAATTTACCACTTGACTTATTGGGAAATTATCAATTTATCACGTGACTTTTTTTAATCAAAATACCATTGTTGTTTAAATTTATAAGATTCTTTAAATACTCCTATGACGCTGCTATTTCTGTTGACGCTAACATTTTTTGAATATAGTTAATGATTTTATGGCAAAATAATAAATTTAAAATTTTAGATTGAAAAGTAATTATTAATAAATTTTGGTGGTAAAATAGTATTTAAAAAAATTAGGTGAATATTTGATAATACCCCAAATATTTATATATTTACAACATATCTAACTAATTTCAAAAGCTAGATCGATTGGCATGGTTAGTTGGTGATAATTTTATGCACAGAAAAAAAAAACTATGAACATTTCGAAAGAAACAAAAAATCGATGACTTCCAAAAGTCAGATCCAGAGCTTCAGCAATCGAACCTGCCAAAGATAATTCCAATATTCTTTTTTTTGTTATGAATTTATTCAAATAAATGTGGATGTTTATAACATATACCTATTTATCTCCCCACTATCTCCCACTAACAACCTTTAGCTTTCCTATAACTCCCATTATCTCACAAGGAATTATGATCCATAATTTCTTTATTAATTTCATGAAATGATTATGTAACTATAAAAGGAGAGCTCATCTCTTTATTTTGTAGATACTTTTGGAATGAATAAAATCACTCTATAATATTTTGCTCTCTTATTTTATTCTTCATCTTGGGTTGTTCCTTTTATTTTTATTGTTGGCTATTAAGCTTTTCTAACACGTTATCAGAATGAAACTTTGATCAGGTATTAATTCTTTTATTTCTTATATCTAGTAATTTTTATTATTATATAACTATAATCGTTCATCACAAATAACATGTCATATAAGCTATTGTTATCATGTTTATATTTGCAATATCATTGACTTCTCAAAATTGTATGTATATTACTTTTCTTTGTTATATCTCTTAAAATTTGCATAATTGATGGTATAAGATTTAAAATTTATTCCATGACGCCAATGGTATGAAATGTGATGATTATAAAATTTTATAGTTATATTACCATGAGTGATTATATGACATATATAATATTTATTTGTTAATAATGAATTAATTTATTTATTTTTATATTGTGTTATAGCTATTTGAAAATGTCGAATCTTGCAAAACTTGAATTTGTGGCACTTGATATTTCCGATGATAATTATCTATCATGGGTCTTGGATGCTGAAATTCATCTTGATGCAATGAATCTTGGAGATCTTATTAAAGAAAATAATAATGCATCAACCCAAGACCGTGCCAAGGCAATGATTTTTCTTCGCCACCATCTTCATGAACAATTGAAAAGTGAGTATCTTACGGTCAAAGAACCATATGTCCTTTGGGAGTGTCTTAATGAAAGATTTAATCACCAAAAAACTGTTATACTTCCAAGAGCTCGTTATGAGTGGATGCACTTACGATTACAAGATTTTTAAATCTGTTAGTCAATACAACCGCATTATTCAAAATAGTTTCTCAATTAAAATTATGTGGAGTGGAGATTACTAATGCAGATTTGTTGGAAAAGACATTTTCTACTTTTCATGCTTGAATTTGCTCTGGCAGTGAGAATATCGAGAACGGAGATTTAGAAAGTATTCTGAATTAATCTCATGTCTTTTAGTGGCTGAAAAAAATAATGAACTTTTTCTTTGAAAAACCATCGGTCTCATCCAGGCTAGATCAGACTGTTATCCCTCAAGTGAATGGTACTTGACCTATAATCGTAGTGCTAATCGAGGTCGTGGCGAGGCCGAGGTTACAAAAATAATCAAAATCGTGGTGGCTATAATAAGAAATATCGACCAAACCACTCAAAGTGGAATAACAAAGAATGAGAAGCAAGAAAAAGATCCACAAAAGAAATCACCAAAGGATCATGAAAATGTTTGCTTGAGATGTGGTGCAAAAGGACATTGGTCTCGTGTTTATCATACACCAAAACATTTAGTTGATCTTTATCAAGCATCCAAAAAGGCAAAAGGGAAAGAAATTGAGAGAAATTTCATTGATCATGAAGACCCAATTGATATAACTCATTTGGATGTTTCAGATTTTTTTAAAGATCCAAATGGTAAAATTGACCATTTAATTGGTGATGGACATGTGAAGACTGATTGAAAAGTATTGCACTTTGAAGTGTATTATTATTACTATTATTTTTAAAGATTTGATGTGTTTCTTTACAATCATGGTGTGTTTAAGTTTATGTTGCAAGACTATTTATTATTTTGAATGTTTTATAAATTTGGTGTGTAATTTTTCATTTTCTTTAATAAAACTTTTTCTGTAATGTTTTCTTTATACTACTTGATCATTCTTTATATTCAATTGACTTATTTTATATGCATATGTGAAGATATACAATGAGTTTGAACAATGACTTGATGAATAATGAAGATGGATGTTTGGTGGATAGTGTGACAATACACACAATTTTGCGAAATAAAAAATATTTTCATAATTTAATATTAGCTAAGGCTAATGTTAATACAATATCTGGTTCTGCTAATCTAATTGAAGGCTCCGGAAGAGCTAATATTATGTTACCAAATGGTACAAAATTACAAATACATGATGCTTTATATTCTAGCAGATCAAACAGAAATCTGCTCAGTTTCAAAGATATTCGTCAGAACGGGTACCATATTGAAACATCCAGTGAAGGTAATTTTGAATTTCTTTGCATCACTTCAACTATTTCATGCCGGAAGCATATATTGAAAAAATTACCTTCTCTTTCTTTTAGGTTGTATCATACAATTATAAAAATAATAGAAATAAATTTTGCAATGAACCAGAAGTTCTCTGATTCGAAGATTTTTAAACTTTGGCATGATCGACTTGGGCATCCTAGATCAATCATGATGCGTCGTATTATAAAAAATTCACATGGACATCAATTAAAGAACCAGAAGATTCTTTTACCAACTGAAAGTCCATGTGCTGCTTGTTCTCAAGGAAAATTAATAACTCGGCCATTCCCAATGAAAGTAAGTTTTGAATTTCCTACATTTTTTGAAAGAATGCAAGGGGATATATGTGGCCCTATACATCCAAGTTGTGGACTGTTTCGTTATTTCTTGGTTTTAATAGATGCTTCAACTAAATGGTCACATGTCTTTTTACTTTCTAGTCGCGGTGTTGCATTTGCTAGATTTCTTGCTCAAATCATTAAACTAAGAGCACAATTTCCTGATTTTCCTATTAAAAAAATTAAACTTGATAATGCTGGTGAATTTACATCTAAATCTTTTAATGCTTATTGCATGTCTATTGAATTGACGTTGAGCATTACATCGCACATATTCATACTCAAAATGGTTTAGAATCTTTGATTAAGCGTTCGATTAATTGCAAGACCATTAATTCTTAGATCAAATTTATTTTTTTCATGTTGGGGACATGCAATACTACATGCTGCATCATTAATTCGCATTCGACCAAGTTGTCATCATACATATTCACCTTCACAACTTGTTTTTGGCCAACAGCCAGATATTTCTCACTTGAAAATTTTTGGATGTGCTGTTTATGTCCCAGTTGCTCCTCCACAAAGAAACAAAATGGGTTTGCAACGAAGACTTGGAATTTATGTTGGTTTGATTCTCCATCTATAATTAGGTATTTGAACCTTTAGCGGAGATGTTTTTACCGCACGATTTGCGGATTGTCATTTTGATGAACAAGTTTTCCCGTCATTAGGGGGAGAAAAAGTAAAAACAAATGAACGACGTGAAATTACATGGCATGCATCATCATTATCTTATCTTGATCCCCGTACAAATCAAAGTAAACTTGAAGTTCAAAGGATCATTCATTTGTAAAATATTGCAAATCAAATTCCTAATGCATTTAATGATTCAAGAAGAATAGTAGAATCACATATTTAGAGAAAATGCCAAAGACGTGTTGAGATCCCTGAAGGACAACACGATAAAACTAATGAAAATAAAGTACGTCTAAAACGAGTAAGGCCAATTGGCTCAAAAGATAAAATTTCCCAGAAGAGGAAAACACAAGAAAAATTACAAAATGAAATTAGCACTCCCGAAGAATCATTGACTACTAATCAAATAACAGAGATTGATCAATCAAATGGTATTCATCCCGTTGACCCAGAAGAAGCAAATTTGCCAACAACTAAAGAAATATCAATTTCTCCTGAAGAGAAACAAAATAATGAAATTATGATTGGTTTTGTTGGTACGGAAAAATCATTGGATCGAAATGAAATAATTATTAACGATATTTTTTTGTTTACTATTGCTCTTAATATCTCAAACGATGATGAGGATCTTGATCCAAAAACTATGGAAGAATGTTGACATAGAAATGATTGGCCAAAATGGAAAGATGCTATTCAAGCAGAGCTAAATTCACTTACTAAACGTAAAGTATTTGGACCAATAGTCTTGACACCTGAAGATGTCAAACCTGTTGGTTATAAATGGGTATTCGTTAGAAAACGAAATGAGAAAAATGAGATTGTGCGATATAAAGCAAGATTAGTAGGTTTTTCTCAAAGACTTGTCACTGATTATGAGGAAACATATTCTCCTGTTATAGATGCAATTACATTTCGATTTCTAGTCAGTCTTGTAGCCTCTGAAGGACTAGATATGCGTCTTATGGATGTTGTGACTGCCTATCTGTATGGTTCTATTGATACGGATATTTATATGAAAATCCCTGAAGGATTTAAAATGCCAGAAGAAAACAAATTTAAACCTCGTAGTCTATATTCTTTGAAACTACAACGATCCTTGTATGGATTAAAACAGTCTGGGCGTATGTGGTATAATCGCCTAAGCAACTATTTATTGAAAGAGGGATATGTAAATAATCCAATTTGTCCTTGTGTTTTTATTAAAAAATCTGAAATTGGATTTGCAATAATTGCAGTATATGTTGATGATTTAAATCTCATTGGAACTCCTGAAGAGCTTTCAAAAACAGTTTCTTGTTTGAAAAATGAGTTTGAAATGAAAGATCTTGGAAAAACAAAATTTTGTCTTGGCTTACAAATTGAGTATTTTTCAAGTGGAATACTTTTACATCAATCAACATACACTAAAAAAGTTTTAAAAACGTTTTTATATGGATAAAGCTCATCCATTAAGTACTCCAATGGTAGTACGATCACTTGATGTAAAAAAAGATCCATTTCGTTCTAAAGAAGACGATGAAGTAGTTCTTGGTCCTAAAGTACCATATTTAAGAGCAATTGGTGCACTAATGTATCTTGCAAATTGTACTCGACCTGATATTGCATTTTCAGTTAATTTGTTAGCAAGATATAGTTCTACACCAACTCGTAGGCATTGGAATGGTGTAAAGCATGTATTTCGCTATCTCTGTGGAACAATTGACATGGGTTCATATTATCCAAATAGATCAAAATCACCACTAATTGGATATCTTGAGATCTTTGGATATCTTTTCGATCCACATAAAGCATGATCTCAAACGGGTTATTTATTTACCTCTGGTGATAGTGTTATATCATGGCGATCAATGAAACAAACAATGATTGCAACATCTTCAAATCATTCAGAAATACTTGCTATTCATAAAGCAAGTCGTGAGTGCATTTGGTTAAGATCAATGATACAACATATTCGAGAAACATGTGGATTGTCATCAATTAAGAATAACCCTACAATATTATATGAGGATAATGCAGCATGCATTGTTCAAATTAAAGGTGGTTATATAAAAGGTGACAGGACTAAGCATATTTCACCAAAATTCTTTTATACACATGAAATTCAAAAGAATGGTGATATAGATATTCAGCAAATACGCTCAAGTGACAATCTTGCAGATTTATTTACAAAATCCCTACCAACTGCAACATTCAAAAAGTTGGTACACAAAATTGGGATGCGTCAACTCAAGGATTTTTCTTCAAATTAGAATATATGTCAAGATGAGGGGGAGCATACTTGTTGGGGAAAATAATTTATTTTAGAGGAAATTTTATATGTTGTACTCTTTTTCCTCACTAGGTTTTTATCCCATAGAGTTTTTCCTAAGTGAGTTTTTAATGAGGCAACTCTATATCTCTAAAATCATTTATGTACTCTTTTTCCTTTACTAATTTTTTTTTTTCCTATAAAGGTTTTTTTAAGTAAAGGTTTTAATGAGGCATATTCTTGTAATGAACATCCAAGGGGGAGTGTTATGAATTTATTCAAATAAATGTGGATGTTCATAACATATACCTATTTATCTCCCCACTATCTCCCACTAACAACCTTTAGCTTTCCTATAACTCCCATTATCTCACAAGGAATTATGATCCATAATTTCTTTATTAATTTCATGAAATGATTATGTAACTATAAAAGGAGAGCTTATCTCTTTATTTTGTAGATACTTTTGGAATGAATAAAATCACTCTATAATATTTTGCTCTCTTATTTTATTCTTCATCTTGTGTTGTTCCTTTTATTTTTATTTCTGGCTAATAGCTTTTCTAACATTTTTATTCTTTTTTAATTTTTTTAAGCTTCAGGCTTTCAGCAATGAAGTACGGAGAAGTCGCAAGGCATGAAATTAATTAACACTACTACCTGCGGGTTGATATTAAAAACGAGTATTACTATATATCTCAAATTTTTTATTTTAAAAAATTATTCTAAATGATAAGGCATTTATAAATTGATTAGTAAGATAATATAATTAATTCACTTGATTTTATAAAGAATTATTAATCACTTAATGTAAAAAAAAGTGGTGCTATATATCCCAAATTTTTATCCCTAAAACTATTTTAAATGATGTGACATTCAACAATTAATTAGTAAGATAATATAATTAATTCATTTGAATTTTATAAAGAATTATGAATCACTTAATGAATGAAAACATCATTTGAAATAAAATTTAGGATAGAAAATTTGGAATAACTATTATTACTCATTAAAATTAAGAATAGTGCTATACGTCCTAAATTTTTTATCCCTAAAAATTATCTCAAATGATCTAGTATTCACCAATTATAATACAATTAATTAACTTAAATTTTATTAAGAATTATCAATCAATTAATAAATGAAATATCATTTGAAAATAAAATTTAAGATAAAAAAATTTAAGACGTCTATCATTATTTCTCAACAGTAACGCCTCCAACAGGGTACCACCAACCGGCAACCAGCAGCCCCTTACTCTGGTAAGCAGTTTAGATTTTCAATCGACAATGGTTACGGTGAGGACAAGGGTGGAATTTGGGATTTAATCAATCAGGACACATTTTCGTTCCGATTGTTAAATTGCTGTGGGATTTAGTACTAAAATACATCCCGGTTACATGATCGAACAGAGATTTGCCAATCTTTAACCAAAATTTTCTAGAACTCTATTAGCATCTATCATTAGAAATCTACTGGACTAACCTATATCAATTCTATTGTAGCACAATTCAAATTTCTAAAAATAAAATTCAAATTTCGACCCTCACAAATTTTAAAGGAATATATATACTTTACTCATATTTGTGGAAGAGATATCTACTCCCTCGCAAACCACTGTTTGATTCATGGAAAATATATTCCTTATTCAAGTTCCTTGAGAGTCATTTTCAAACCCAAAATTTCATGCCACTGTTGTTTTATAATTCTTATGTTTGAAATTCTTTCAGATTATCTTCAATTTAAGAAAGGGGAGGGGCACTGGGTCGTCAGTAGTTTTATTTATCCCCCAGCTAAATATCTTCTTTCAACTCCAATTAATTGCATAAATCAGCGAATTATCTCATTCAAAACAAATTGAACAAGAAAATCTATTACGTTTAACTATTTTTGCCATGATCTAGTACTTTGTCAGAATACGGATGCATATTTGTACATAAATAAAGAGCTTAGTTCACATTATGTTTTTGCCGGTGTTATTCGCTATAAATTGGTTACATCAATGACAGGCCATTCAATTTACTTAAACAAAGAAATCAATCGAGACTCGTGAACAAAGAAATTCTTCCAAGAATAGGGGAGTGTCATTCTGTTTCCTTTCATAAGGTCCCTACCTTGTTTTGAGGATTTCCTTTGATCATATTTTCAGCTTTTTTCTAATTTTACACCAAACGATATTGCCTAGCTTTGCACAATACATTTTTAGATGCATATTTGACTCCTTACCAACTTGGGCATAAGGAAAATTCAAAAGACCAGCCAGCTGTAATTTATACTTTTACTAAAGTTTTACTGTAGCGATGAAATGATAAACTCAAACAAAATGCAAACTTAATATTTTTTTAAAAATTAGTCTCATTGAACAAAGTATTTCTTTGAAGACAGCTGTAAATGGGAATATCATCATTTTCTCTATATTTTGAATAAAAGTTGTTTTAAAAGCTTTTCACAAAATATTTTAACATGGATGGTCGTTTAACATATGAGAGTTGTGGGTATAGCTAGCCTCATCTTCTTATACTATTCGCTTTTGGTATGACAATATAATTGCAATGCATGACAGTTTTTAATCAAAGGTAAATTTTAGATGATTCTTGGTGAAATAACAATTTTCAAAACATCCCTCAAAAGATAAGAAAAAATAAGGGCGGGACGATAATGTAAACTTTAACTTACTCTATTTTTGTTCAAAAGATAGGGAAAAAAAATAAGGGTGGAATGATTAACTTCTCTGCAAAAATGAAGATAAATTGAAGTTTACAATAATCTCTTAATATTTTGAAGGTTGTCAGTTCATAAGGGATAATATGAAATTAACACTTTAAACTGTTGATTTTGGTCTGGTGTTGGAAGAATATGAGGTGAAAAATTCATTTCTAATTTTGCATGCAAATAATTTCTTAGACTTCCAGTAGTGCTTTGACGTCCGTTTGATCATACTCCACACTAACAGGTATCACTATTTTGGAGTTATCTATCACTGTGCATTTTGTTCATTAATATCTGTTGCGATTTAATTTTTGCTTATGTGAATAATTTAAGGCTCGTGCTTACGTGTTCTCTGTGTGATCTTGAAACACAAAGAAAAACGCAACAAAGTAAAATTGACTTATCAGTAATAAAAAACAGGATGGAATGGAGGGTATGTTGCAGAAGAGTCCATTTAGGATAGATCAAGTGGAAGTTTCGGAATAATAAAGTTTATTGAATAAGTCTGGAGATGCCAGAAAAGGTGCAGAATTGGAGGGCTGCGTTGACCGAAGCATCCAATCTGTCAGGATGGGCTACCAGGGAGATCAGGTAACTCTTAACCCTTTTAAGTAGTATTTAAGATTAATAAGCAAAAAATGAAGGAGCAATGCATGTCCTCTACTAGGAAAGGGAACAAAATGTAAATGC
Source organism: Luvunga scandens (assembly GCA_030449905.1). Classification (NCBI taxonomy): domain Eukaryota; kingdom Viridiplantae; phylum Streptophyta; class Magnoliopsida; order Sapindales; family Rutaceae; genus Luvunga; species Luvunga scandens. The sequence continues at coordinate 10,300 of JASUUG010000552.1, forward strand.
CGTGTCTCATTATTCTGTTTCTGCCTTGGTTTTTTTTTTTTTAAGGCAAGGGGGTGGGCAAGTCCAAATACAATTTTTAACTCCTTACCACTGCCAAGGACCGGACCTTGGTCCTAAAGGGCGACAGAATCACTGCCAACTAACCCGACCACGCCCTTGGGGGCTGTTTCTGCCTTGGTTAAATTTGACTCATTACTCTTTATCTTTGCACCTGCTAGGTCTAAGGCACAACTTGTGGACGTAATTGTTGAAGGTATTATGAAGAATTTGAAAAATACAAGTCTCAAATGACTTTGATGGCCTAGTTGGATTAAGATGAATTGAGCAAATTAAATCATTGCTATGTATTGGGCTGCCAGGTTTTCAAATTGTAGGAATTTGGGGCACAGGTGTTATAGGCAAAACAACCATTGCTGGAGCTATTTTCAACCAAATTTCTGGGAATTCGAAGGAAAGTGCTTCTTGGAAAATGTGAGGGAAGAGTAAAAAAAGGTAGTGGATTAGTACATCTACGAGAGCAAATTCTTTCTGAAATATTAGAAGAAACTTTCAAAATAAGAACTCCTAATCTTCCTGAATATATTAGGGAAAGGCTCCAGCGGACAAAAGTTTTTATAGTTCTTGATGATGTGAGTAAAGTCGGGCAATTAGATTATTTAATTGGAGAGCTTGATCAATTTGGTCCGGGAAGTAGGATAATTGTAACAACTAGAGATAAACGAGTTCTCGAAAGTTTTAGAGTGGGTTACATTTATGAGGTTAATGGATTAGAATATCATGAATCTCTTGAGCTCTTCCGTAAATACGCCTTTAAAGAAAACCATTGCCCTGAAGATCTCTTGGTGCTCTCAAAGCGCGTGTTGGATTATGCTAATGGTAATCCATTGGCGCTTAGAGTATTAGGTTCTTCCCTTCATAGGAAGAGCAAAGTAGAGTGGGAAAATGCATTGAAGAATTTAAAAAGGATTTCTAACCCAGATGTCTATGATGTGTTAAAAATTAGTTACAATGAGATAAAGGCAGAAGAAAAGAGCATGTTTCTAGACGTTGCTTGTTTCTTTAACAGAGAGGATAAAAATTATTTGATAAAAATATAAGATGACCCTGTTTTTGGGGATTATGGTCTGCATGTTCTCATTAGCAAGTCACTTGTAACAGTATCATTTGACAACATACTACGAATGCATGATTTATTGCAAGAAATGGGACGAGAGATTGTTGGTCAAGAATCTGTCAAAGATCCTCATAAACGTAGCAGGTTGTGGTATCATGAAGGTGTCTATCATGTACTAAAGAAAAATAAGGTAAGGATCTATCTTTTTTCCTCTTTTTTATTCGGGTGAGGTATGCAACTATAATTTTACTAACCACATCCAAGTTTACAGAAAATTTATTTTTACATAAGTAGGATTAATTGAAAGGGAAAATGACATACACTTAGTTCTCAATATTTCTCACTTTTACCACTTTGGTCCTTAATTATTTTAATATCTTATTAGACACATAATTGAGTATTAAAAGAGTTTAGTTAAAATTCAGCGCATATTTGTATGAATAAAACAACTTGACATATAAACACCAAAATTACTGTTCAACCACTACCATATTTGTATGAATAAAATTTTCTTTTAAACTTTTACCAAATATTAAATGGGAACACCAACTGCAATAATTTAATATATGGTATATTGACCAACGAGCATTGTAACATTAGCCATGATGCAACTTAGGGTCTTACTAAGTTACATTTGTTGTAACTTAAACGCTTGTTACAGTTGTGTAGTTTATGAATTTGTTTAAAGATTTTCTTTTCTACTTTTAAATTTTTTTTTTTGAATTACATGAGACTAATGCTCAGATTACAATTCATATATACAAATGAGACCATTACTATGACTAGAGTTTACAAATATTATGTAGCATAGTACAGATTTTAACCCTCTCTAATATTCGAGAGATGTTTACTCAACTCACAATTCGAGGGAGTAGACTACCTTCACTCAAATTAAAAAAAATATTTAAACCCCTATAATACGTGTGTGAAGGTTCAAACTTATGCCCTCACAATTGTAAGGACCAGCGGGTGAGAAGACCAATGGGGTCAATCTTCTAATATTGAAAGGTGTTTAAGTTAAAATTTTATTTTTGATATTTAACGATTGATGTTGACAGCAATGGAATGTTCAGATTAATTTAATGGTGAAAAAAATAGTTCTGTTTTTTTCTTTGTTTATTTTTTTAAAATTCTATACAGAAAATAATTTAAAAAAGTAAGTGCATGTTTGCAGATTCACCTAAGCAGTTCTTTATGATTTTTTGAAAGTTTTTGAGGACTTCATTTTGGTCAACTGTTTTATTTTTTTTGGAATTTTATGCTAATTCAATCTCTACTTTTGTTGACAAAGGGACAGATGCAATGGAAAGCATATTCCTTGATTTGTACAAAATAAGAGACATACGTTTAAGTTCTAGAGCCTTCATAAATATCTCAAATCTTAGACTGCTCAAATTTTATATGCCTGAACATTGAGGTATTCCAATTATGAGTTCTTAATTTCATCTTGACCAAGGTCTAGAATATCTTCCTGAAGAATTAAGATATCATTATTGGTATGAATATCCTTTGAAGACATTACCATTCAATTTTGAACTAGAGAATCTTCTTTAGCTCAACTTGCCTTACTGTAATTTCATAATACTGATTCCAAAATGTTTCTTTTGAAAATATTATTAATTGTGAAATTCACTGATGCTAATTTGTTCTAACAATTATTTGTCTTCTTTATAGGAAGCTCCCAAGTTAAAATATATTGACCTCCACCATTCCCAATATCTCACCAGGATGTCGGACCCATCAAAAATTCCAAATCTTGAGAGAATAAATCTTTTGAACCGTACGAAGTTGGCTTATATTCCCTCATCCATCCATAATTTCAATAACCTTGGTATGTTGTGCTTGAAGGGCTGCGAAAGTCTTAGGTACTTTCTAGGAAACATTCATTTTAGGTCTCCCATGGGGATTGATTTATCCGGCTGTGTTAATCTGGCAAAGTTTCCAAATATTTCAGGAAATGTAATAGAGCTATACTTAAGGAAGACAGCAATAGAAGAAGTTTCTTCATCAATAGAGAGTCTTGCTAATCTTGAAAAGCTAGACCTGAATTATTGCACAAGGCTAAAAAGTCGTTCAACTAGCATTTCTAAACTGAGATTCTTTGTAAGCTTGATCTTGGTTACTGCTCAAAATTTGAGAGTTTCCCAGAAATCATGGAGAAAATGGAATGCTTGAGAAGCATTGATTTGCAATCAACACTGGTTGAAGAACTTCCATCTTCAATGGAAAATCTAGGAGGGCTTAAAGAGTAAAGGTTGATGGGTTGCTATAAACTTGGTAGTTTGCCAGATGGCTGCGCATTTTAAAATCTTTGGCGTTCCTCAATGTAGAGAGATTGTTCTCTATAGCAGATTTAAACAAACTTGAAGGTTTAAACAAACTTGATGGCCTTTCTGTTTTCGGACGCCGTGGTTTGGTATGGTTTGGTACTGCCTCCCCTATTATCAGGTTTATCTTCTATAACAAAGCTAGTTTGCTGTGACATTATAGAAATCCCTCAAGATATTGGATGTCTGTCCTCATTAGAATTGTTGTTTCTATGCGGAAATTGAAATACTAATTAGGCTACCCAAGGAGAGGAGGGTGAATTGGGTTCTTAAAACTTAAACAAATAAAATCACACAATTTAAACTAATCTTTTAATAAAATGAAAAGCAATAATTTTAACAATGCTCAAAATTAAAAAGATAAGGAAGAGAGATCAAACACACAATTTTTGCATTGTTTGGCCAACCATGCCTACGTCAACGCCTTCAAGCTGACTAGGCTTGAGGATTCCACTAAGCAAGCCTCCAAGGCTTCAACAGCACTTACAATTGACTTCAAAGGTGTCAATGAACCTTTACAACAAGAGATTATTCTCAATCTCTTAACCCAAGTGTATCCCAATACTTACAATCACTCAAAAACAAAGATTACAATCAACCAATCTCTTACACAATATATATGATTACAATTGAAATCTCAAAGTGTGAATCAATGAAATAAAAACAAGTTTAGAGCCCAATGATGTATGTTTTCTTAGTAGTAACCTCAATGACAACTATTGGATATCTTTTGATTTGAATTTGATTGTGCCATTTTATAGTTGGAGATGAAAAAAGCCATTGTTGACTTTCTAAGAATAATCGGATTGCCGTTTGGTGCTGTCGGTTTACCATTTTGACTTGTCCAAATAGCCATTGTGCTTAAATTTCAAATAAACGGTTTATCATTTTCCATTATTAGATTGCCGTTTATTTTCAAAATCCTGCAAAACAGACTTAGGTCTCCGTTTTTGCTAAACGGTTCAAAATTAGAAAACTCTTCTTTTCTATAAATTATCGATTCACTGTCTTGTACTAAACGGTTCACCATTAATTTCCAAAATGCTCTAAAACAATTCTAGCTAACCACCAAAAGACTAAATCTTTTTTGTAAATTATCGGTTCACCTTTTATAATAAATGGTTCAAGGGTAATTTCCAGAATCTATGTTTTGACAACTTTTTGTAAAAAAAATTATTTTCCGACTCAAGTTAACGGTCATTAAGCTTCTTTAAACATGTCTATGACTTAAAGAAATTTATTTTAATAGCTCCAACATTTTAATCAAGAACATATAAGTTTTGCTATCATCAAAATCAATATTATAAGATTAATAATCTCCCTTTTTTTTATGATGACAAACTTCATATGTAAAGATAATTTGTTAACTCCCCCTGAATATAACTTCCCCCTAAAAAGATATAAAAATATAACTTATTCTCCCCCCTCATCATCAAGAAGAAAAGAATAAAGACATATCCTTCCTCGGCAAGTGAAAATTTTGGCAGAATCTTCCCTGTACATTAAGCATCTCCTCAAAAACTATTAGCAAAACTTACACCCAAAAAATCAAAATCAACATTAAAACAACTACAACCAATGCTAAAATCATAGTAAAATTAGTGCAAAGTCTCGTATATAACACAAGCATTCATAAAAACAAGAAACAATCCATCACACATAAAAGTATCCAAAATATGAGAATATTGTGCGAAATATACAATACTTAATATATTTCTAAACTGTTTGGTTGATCAAAAATGTCTTTAAAGGTCAATATAATGCATGATTCATAAATTTACACAATTTAAAACATCCGATAATCATATTATAGGAAAACAAAGAAGATATTGTATAAATCACTACTATTATGCAACATTTATCATTCCAAGCTCATGCCTAATCTTAGCAAATTGTTGTTTGCCAAAAGGTTTAGTAAAGATATCAGTGAGTTGTTTTTTAGTTGAAATAAATTTCAATCAAATATCTCCTTTTTGAACATGATCTCTTAAGAAATGATGTCTTATCTCAATATGTTTGGTTCTAAAGTGCTGTATAGGATTCTTGGATAGATTTTGTATTGTCACACATGATAGGTATATGAGCAAGATTGATACCATAGTCTCTAAGGGTTTGTTTCATCCAAAGTACTTGTGCACAACAACTACCGGCTGTAATATATTTCGCTTCGGTGGTTGAGAGTGTAACCGAGTTTTGCTTTTTACTAAACCAAGAGACAAGTGAGTGACATAAAAAGTGACAAGTTCCATTAGTGCTCTTTCTATCAACCTTATAGCCAGCAAAATCGACATCTGAATAACAAGTTAAGTCAATATGAGTTCCTTTAGGATACCAAAGGCCAAGATCTATGGTTCATTTGAAATAACGAAAAATTCTCTTGACAGCAAGCAAATAAGATTCTTTAAGACATGATTGAAATCTTGCACACAAATATACATTAAACATGACATCGAGTCTACTAGCAGTTAAGTAAAGTAAAGATTAAATCATACCTCGATATTTTTTAACATCAACATCTTTACCTTTTTCATCTTTGTCAAGCTTAATTGTTGAGCTCATTGGAGTACTTTTGACCTTTTCATCTTCAATTCTAAATCTTTTGAGTAAATCTCTCAAATATTTGGCTTGATTGATGAAGATTCCTTATTCGTTTTGTTTTATTTGTAATCTAAGGAAATACTTCAATTCTCCCATCATGCTCATCTCAAATTTTTTGCTCATGTAAGATGAAAATTCCTTACACAAACACTCAGTAGTAGAACCCAAAAAATATCATCAACATAAATTTGGACAATAAGTATATCTTGTTTTTTATGCTTAATAAATAGTGTAGTATTTGCTCTTCTTATTGAAAAATCATTTTCGAAAAGAAATTTACTAAGCCTATCATACCAAGCTTTAGGTGCTTGTTTTTTAATCCATACAAAGTTTTTGACAATTTATAAACATGATTTGCAAAATTTTCATTTTTAAAACAGGGGTTGTTTCACATACACTTCTTCCATGATGTACTCATTTAGAAATGCACTTTTGACATCCATTTGATACAAAAGAAAATTTTTATGGCATGCAAATTCTAAGAGCATCCTAATAGATTCTAATCTAGCTACAAGTGCAAAAGTTTCATCAAAATCAATTCCTTCTTCTTAGTTGTAACTTTGAGCTACTAATCTAGTTTTGTTCCTTACAACCACACCGGATTCATCCATCTTATTCCTAAATACCCATTTAGTGCCTATGGCAGATTGATGTTTTGGTTTAAGAATTAATTTCCACACATTGTTTCTCTCAAATTGATTTAACTCCTTTTGCATTGCCATAATGCAAGATTCATCATTTTTCGCATCCGCAAAGGATTTTAGTTCAATTTGATATATGAATGCAGTATGCGCATATGTGTTCTTAAGTGATGATCTAATGATTACACCTCGTGAAGGATCTTCTAAAATTAAGTCTTTAGGGTGAGAAGAAACATACCTTCACTCCTTAGGGAGTGTTTGAGAATTATCTTCATTTTGCTCTATATTAGTTTGTTCTTCTTGTTGCTTCTTTTGAATCTCACAGGGGGTGAAGCATCTTATTTTACGTTTGAAGATTTTTCTTGTTACACTTCTTCATCATCGCATTATTAATAACAACTTTCTCCATAGAGGAGGGATTAGATTCATCAAATGTAACATGTATGGATTCTTTAACAACTAAGGTTCTTTTATTGTATACTCTATAAGCTTTGCTAGTACTTGAATATCCAATAAAAATATCAACATCCGATTTTGGATCAAATTTATCAAGATTGTCTTTAGTATTCAATATAAAACATTTGCATCCAAAAACTTTGAAATAACCAATGTTGGGTTTTCTATCTTTCCAAAGCTCATAGGGAGTTTTATTAAGAAGTGGTCTAATCAAAACACGATTTAACACATAGCATGTAGTATTTACATCTTCGGCCCAAAAGTATTTTAGTAATGCATTATCATTCAACATGGTCCTAGCCATTTCTTGAATAGACCTATTCTTTCTCTCAACAACTCCATTTTGTTGTAGAGTCCTAGGTGATGAAAATTGATATTTAATATCAAAATCATTACAAAAACTTTGAAATGCATGATTTTCAAATTCTCCACCATAATCACTTCTAATACAAGTAATGAAATAGCCTTTTCATTTTGAACCTTTTATAGGAAACTTTAAATGCATCAAAGGCATCATCCTTATTAGCTAAGAATAATACCTATGTATATCTAAAATAATCATCCATAATTACAAATGCATAATATTTACCACTTATACTAACATATCTAGAAGGTCCAAACAAATCTAAGTGAAGAAGTTAAAGCAGTTTTGAAGTAGAAATATAATTTTTGATTTTTAAAGAAGTTTTGATTTGTTTTCTAAATTGACATTCTTCACAAATTTTATTTTTTGAAAACCGATTTTCAGAAGACCTTTAACTAAATCGTTTTTAGAAATCTTTGAAATTAAATCTATGCTTGCATGTCTTAGTCTTCTATGCCATAACCAACTATCATCATATAATGAGGAAAAATATTTATTATGAGTAGATGCACAATCTATATCAATAGTATAAACATTAACACACCTCTTTCCAACATAGAAAATTTTACCATCACATGCATTTTCAATAACACATTTTGTTTTATCAAAAATAACTATATATCCTTTATCACACAATTGACTAATACTAAGCAAGTTGTGTTTTAGATTTTTTTTAACTAAGCGTACATTTTCGGTGAGAGTTAAGGAAACTTTACCAACACTACCAATACCAATGATTTTTCCTTTTGAATTATCTCTAAAGAATACATCCCTACCATTTTTTATCTTGGTAAAACTTGAGAGCCATGAATAATCACCAGTTATATGTCTTGAACATCTGCTGTCCAAATACCATTTATTTCTCTTTCCCATCTTCTTTAATTCCTGTATAGAAGATCTCAAGTGTTAGGTACTCAAAACTTTTTAGGTCCTTGAGTGTTAGTAACGGTTCCTTTTGGACCCAAACACATTTAATTCCATAATATGCATTTTTCTTAACAGGACATCTATAATTCATGTGACCAGTAATAATGATATACAATTTTATAATTATTAGTGGAGGTATCCTTAACAAAGTAGCTTTTGTAATATTTTTGTTTCAAGTTAGGCTTATACCCAATTCCTCATTTATCAAACACACATTTTTTAGAACTGAGTAATTTTTCTAAGTTCTTTTGACCATATGTGAATTTTAACACAATCTCATTGAGCTCATTGCTCTTCTTTTTAAGCTCTTCATTTTCTTTGATTAAGTCACCAATATGCTCATATGAAGTACTTTGTTTACCTTTTAAGGATGAAATCCTACCATGCAATATTTCATTATCTACTTCTAGTCCTTTAATCTTTTTATTTAGCAAATCATTGCATTTTTGCAAGGCATCCTTTTCATTTGAAAGTTCTAACATTTTCTTCTTAAGACATGCATTTTTCTTACCAATTTTCATCATATCACTATGCAACTCATTAAAAGCATCATATAATTCATTATAAGATGGAAGATCACTTACCTCATCAAGCTTATCTTCTCCTATTGCCACAATTGCCAAGTTTGACATTTGTTGTGATAGTTCTTCTTAACTTGATTTTTCATCACTATCATCCCATATTGCCACCATGGCTTTTGTTGAGTACTAGAAAGTGTGTATTTATAATGGAGAAAATCATCATTTTACACTCCAAGTCTTACTAACATCCCTATTTTTATGTCTTTAAGTCCCTTGTAATTTAGTTATGTATGTTTTATTTTAATTAAGTATTTTATGTATTTTAGGGGATATCATGGTCATTTCACAATAAACGAGAGATCAGATGGAAAAACGGACAGCACTTTTGAACTCGGGATAAATCGAAAACCTTAGGAGGAGCATAAAAGAAAAATGGAGATGCATTCACATATACTATCTTGATCGTGTTCACACATACTGATGACGGTTGATATATACAGATCGACACGATTTACATTCGTTTCACAGATCGTTTCATCAGTATCTTATGACGTGCGGGCATGCGACGATGACGTGGCACTGCATGCGATGACGTGGCGGCATTTGATTGGACGAATGATGTGGCATTGACCGACATGTGGCATTGGTGATGATGTGGCGTTGGCGACGATGGCGTGTCGTGATCCTATTGAACCAAAAATGTTGACGGTGGCGTGGCGAATATTAGTGGATCGAAAAAACGTGTATGCGGTACATGCATATACACAGAATAACAGCCCACGATGATGTGTTCCATCCAATAGGAACTTGCCACGTGGCGCAATCGAGCCCAAATTGTTTTAATCAGATGGCCATGATTTACTCGGTTTATCTATAAAAAGGGCTCCCCCAATTTGACACCCCTGAATCCATTTTTGGACTCCATTTTCTCTAATTCCATCTCCATCTTGTATTTTCTATGTATTTTAATAAAATTCCCATTTTACCCCTAGTTAAATTATGAGTGGCTAATTTCTTTTCAAGCTTGGGTTGAAGGTGAAGTCTCAACATGCTCCATGGGCTTAATTTGGTAAATTTACTTTTCCTTCCCCTTTAATTTATGTGGTTGTTTTTGACTTTTCGCAGACAGGATAGTAATAATCTTGTCGGATATCTATTTGGAATAACCGCCTCCCTGTGCAAGGTTATTCTTATTTGGCACGGAAGCCCTTAGCACCATATCTATTAGAGTGTGGTTCATGATGAGTGGAAGTTCCCCCTTCATGATTTAATTGGTACTAATAATGAATATTAAGCCGATGGTGCATGTTGAGACAGATCCGGAGATCCAAGCATTTCATTTTAATAGTTTATTCCTACCACTTTAATTTAAATTAATTGATAGCCTACATCATTTTCATTATAAATCCAACCACCAACTCAGAAAATTTATTCTACACATAATTAAAATCCACCTCCTCGTGGGATCGACACTCGTCACCGTTAATCTATTCTACAATAGATTCGTGCACTTGCGAGTTCAATAAAATTTGCACAACAAGTTTTTGGCGCCGTTGCCGGGGAGGTAAGTATTTTAATTTGTAGAATTTTTTTTTTCTCTTTTTATTTATTTATTTTAGTTGTTTCCTTGTAATATTTTTTTTATTTATTATTATTAAAAAAAAAGAAAAAGAAAAAAAAAGTGAATTAAATTTTGAAGTAGGTATTATTTTCTTTTCTTTGCTTCTCTTCTTTAAATTTATGTAATTTAATTTTCCTGTTATTTATTTATTTATTTTTATTATTATTTTATTTTGTGAAATCGGCAGGTTCAACCGCCTCTTAATTTATTTTAATTTGTTTCACGTAATTTCTTTTCTATATATAGCACTTGAGTCTTTTTCATAACAAATTGTAACAGCGTAATAAGGTTAGTATTGTAATTTCTCCCTCTTATTTATCTTTATTAATTTTGTTATCATTTTTTTTCCCATTTGCATGCATGGTCGTAGGTCACAATTACCTAATCTTGAGCCTATAGACTTTGAATTAGGAAAAACACTTCGCACACACAAGCACGTTACAATTAAAAATAAATTTGAAATGGATTTGCAACCAGCACCACAAGAGAGGCCATTTAAGGACTACTTCAGTCCCTTAGCTAACTTGAGCACATCATGCATAAGATACCCAAATGTAGCTGCTAGGAGTTTTGAATTAAAACCTAGTGTGCTAAATTGTCTCCCAACATTCTATGGCCTAGAAAATGAAGATCCATATAATCATCTGAATGATTTCCATGCTATTTGTCAAACTTTTAAATATGAGAATTTTTCAGATGATGATGTTAAGCTTAGATTATTTCCATTTTCTTTAAAAGATAGAGCTCGTTCATGGTTCAATGCATTGCCTGCTAATAGCATTACATCATGGGAACAAATGGTAACAAAATTTTTGAATAAATATTTCCCAGTACATAAAACCAATGCTATTCGCAGGGAAATTTCAGAGTTTACCCAAAGAGAAGACGAGCAATTTTTCGAAGCATGGGAGCGATTCAATGGGCTACTCCTAAAGTGTCCACATCATGGATATGAAAAATGGCACCAATGCCAATACTTTTTGGAGGGATTATTACCGAATGTGCAAGAATGGCTAATGGCAACAAGTGGAGGAGAGCTAATGTCAAAAAGTGCATCAGAGATTTGGGATTTCTTCCAGCGACAAGCGGATAATTCCCAACAACGGAGTCGTTCACTCAGGAGTACTAGAAGAGTTAAAGGAGTGAATGAGGTTCACATTGGCGAGTCAAGTTCAGAAATTAAAGAAGTCAAAGACATAGTTGAAGGTCTTTCCCGACAAATAGCATCGTTAACCGCTGCTAAATTAATGGAACCACATGACCAGGACTCATACCCAGATCAAGTCAATGCCATAGGTGTAATGAGAAAGCCATCAAACTACAACCCTTACTCCAACACATACAATCCCGGATGGAGAGACCACCCCAATTTTTCATGGTCTCAAGGATTCCAACAGAATGGACCAGCAGCTCCAGCTCCACCGATGCAACCAATTCCTCAAAATCCTCAAGCCTCTCAACCACCATTTAGACCATACAATCAGAACCCAAACTATTCTCAACCTAGACCATGGGAGGATGCATTTCAGAATTTCAAGAATCTTACTTACTCCAAAATCGAGCAACAAAACCGCACCATTGATGAACTGCGAAATGAGATGAGAGCGGGTTTCAACTCACAAACCCAATCAGTTTCAAACCTTGAAAAAATGGTGGGACAACTTGCTTCTTCAGTTCAAACCTTGGCAATGACTGTTGAGAAAGGAAAATTCCCAAGTCAACCAGTGCCTAATCCTAAAGGAGTGCATGAAGTAAGTACCAGTTCACCTCAGCAGCATGGAGAGGTCAAAGCCGTCATGACCTTGCGAAAAGGAAAAGAAGTGGACAACAAAGTGGAGATCGCAGGTCAAAAACAACTCAAATTGTCTAGGTAAATGAAGAAGACTCATCATCAGAGGAGAAAGAAGAAACCAACCCACGAGAATACGTTCCAAAAGCTCCATTTCCCCAGAGGTTAGCTAAAGCAAAGAAAGGAAAATCTACAAGTGAGATTTTTGAAATCTTTAAACAAGTAAGTGTTAACATCCCTTTGCTTGATCTTTATAAAACAAGTGCCATCTTATGCCAAGTTTCTTAAAGACCTTTGTACTAAAAAGAGAAACATTCATGTTCAAAAGAAAGCATTTTTAACAGAAAACGTGAGCTCTATACTCCAACACAACTTCCTCTAAAATACAAGGACCCAGGCTCCCTCACTATCTCATGTGGTATAGGGAACCACATAATTGAGAATGCTTTGTTGGACTTAGGAGCTAGTGTAAATCTGTTACCTTACTCAAGATTTGTGAAACTTGGGTGGGAGAATTACACCCAACCTGCGGTGGTGTTACGACTTGCGGTCGGTCCATGAAAAAACCTCGTGGTATTGTGGAGGACGTGCTTATACAGGTAGATAAGTTTTATTTTCCTGTTGATTTCATTGTAATTGACACTCAACCAGTCCAGGATTCAAGGAAGCAAATCCCTATTATCTTAGGACGACCTTTTTTGGCTCGCCGATGCTCACATTCAATGCAGGATCGAAATATGCGATTTGTCCTTTGGCAATATGACGATGGAGCTAAATATCTTCAACATTGCCAAACAACCTCCCAATGCAGATGATGAAATTGTTGATGTGGATTTAATTGAAGAATTAGTTGATAATACTTTTCTTTCAAATCTTAGTGATGACCCTTTACAAACATGTTTAACTCACTTTGGTTTGAATTTTGATATTGATGATCAATAGATGAGGTTAACGCCTTACTTGATTCAAAGCACCATCCATGGACATTAACAAATGGAAGTCAAGAGTGGAACAACTAGCACCATCGTGAGAAGAAATTGAGTCCATCATCGAATCACCACCAAAACTTGAGCATTGTGCATCGGGGCGAAGAAATTCAACTTTGACATGCGCAAGCTAATTGTAACGAAAATCACAATCTCGGCGGAACTTGAAGAAAGTCGTAATGATGTATACAAAAATGCCAAGATTTACAAACGAATGAAAATCTTTCATGACAAGCAAATTATGAGAAAATCTTTCACACCAGGTCGGAAAGTACTTTTATTCAATTCTCGCCTTGCCTTTTATTCCCAGGTAAGCTACGTTATCGATGGGTGGTCCCTTTATAGTCCACACTGTTTTTTCATATGGAGCGATTAAAATTAAGGATCCAAAGAACGGTGTAATTTTTAAAGTTAATGGTCAAAGATTGAAGCCATATCTAGAGTACCAACCACGTGAAAAAGGCAGAAATAGATTTGAGTGACCCACCAAATTTAAATTAAGAATTTTTCTTATTTATTTTTCTTTTCGGTGATTTAAATTTTTGTGAAAGTGTGTTTATTTAATCATTCATTTTTCTTTTATCACTTCTAATTATGTGTTCCTCAACTAGACAGTTCTCTTGAACATTCTCGACAACTTCAACGTGTACAATCTCATCGAGAAGCGGATACGATTTTGTAAAACGCATCGTATTTGGAAGCTACAACCTCCAAAGTTGGTATCCCACGTTGAAGATCTAGAAAGACAACTCAAAGAAATTAAGGGAGGTATCAACGAAACCCAAATCGAACTTGAGGAAAACTCAATAAGAGGACAATTGTGAGATTATTATTTTTCTTTTCTTTTCTTTTCTTTCCTTTTCTTTTTTGTGTGTTCTCTAGTTTGTTACCCCGGTTAAGTGGCGGATAACGGTACTCCGTGACAATCAAAGTAGGTTACTTTAGTTTCCCATAATAACTAATATTCTGAGAAGAAGGTATGGACAGAAACGAGATTCTAGCAAAGCTTCACAAGCGATTTCCTTCACTTCCTCAGAATGCCCTCCTTACGATCTATAAAGCTCGGTCCGAACGCATGCGATTGCTTATGAGAAATAACGTCCCTGCTGACATCCGTTGGTTAATCGAGGCCAAGGTACGTTTGGCAGGTGAGTTACCTCCTAAATTTATTGCATACATGCCTGGTTGTGGTAAAGGAAATTACTCGAGAAAACGAAGAGCTGAAAAACTTCATGTTAATTGTCATAAGTGTGCCAGGATGAAATGCGATAAAAATCCTTGTTCTTTAGGAATGATGTCTGATAATAGGGAAGATAAGATTCAATTCATTAGGGATGGCTTGAATAAAGAGTCATTGGATGATGTCCTTTTGTCTCTTGAAACGCATCCCAGTGGATACGTACAAATAGCAATTCTTCAGTTATGGCCATTATTTCAAAAAGAGCATGCACGATATAGTCTTGGGAATCTGACTATAAACGACCCTGTTTGCCAGTTTATAAGAAAACTGGATGAAAAGCCTATCCTCGACCCATAGAGGGCGTTCAAGCCGTTTCTGGACGTAAAACCAGAGGAAGATGTGAGCCACAATCACAACTACCTGTAAATATTCTTTTACTGTTGTTTTATTTTACTGTTGTTTTATCAATTGCATTATTGTCTTTAATAATTAAGTGCTTTTTCTTTTACTATTTCCTTTTTGGCTTTCGAGCCATGTGCTTTACGCGTTAATTGACATAGACATGCTACCTCCTGCATACCGTGTAAATCATTGTCACCCGGATCCTGAAATATGATCATTTTCCTTTAGACTCACAAATTGTTTTTGAGAAGCATCCCAATGGCAGCTACTCCCAATAAACAATTCAAGAACATTTGTGTGTGCTCTCCGGATTTAACTATGGCAAACATAAAGAGTTCGTTGAGGCGACCATCGATCTTGGTCAACGACATGCGAGAAAGAAATTTGCATCTGGTTTATGGAGGAGGTGACCGAGGGTTATCAAAACTAGTCTCGGAAAATTTGTTTATCTCGAGAGGAGCCAAGTGTTAGGCATCATCCCAAAGCCTCAAGCCTCAAACCGTTGGCTTTGTATGTCCGACTTACCAACCTGGAGAAGAGTTAGTTGTCTCGGGTATGCAAGAAAGAATAATCGAAATGCTAAATCATCGATGCTTTTATTTTCCTACCAAGAGATCTTGCAACTCTAGAGGCACTAATCACATTAGCATCTTGGGCCCATCTGAACATTCATAAAAAACCTATTAGTTTGTTAAATGTCAATAACTTTTATGATGACTTTATCGCATTTCTTAACCATGTAATAAAAAACCATTTCATTCCTTTCACAAATGAAAAAAATCTTTATTTGTGCTCATATCACGCTAACGAGTTAATTGACCATTACAAGCTTATAAACCAGAGCGGATCCCAAGACTCTTGTCTTTGGAATGGCCAACTAATGATGGTAAAGATGGCCGTAGTAGTAAGTGCAAATTAGATTTAACTCTCCGTTTGTAAATATTTTCTTCTCGTGATCCAAAGACTCGGTGATGTCTTCTAAACCCTATTCTCTTTCAAACATTGAGGACAATGTTCCGTTCAGATTGGGGGGAGGGAATAGTTGACAATTGTGGAATATCTTAATCTTGGTGTAGTTTTTAATAATTTTTGTTTTAGAAACTAACTGTGGTTAAATTTTTTTGAGTCAAAGATTGCTGAATATGGAGTGCAGTGACTCTAGAAACGCATCTTCTTATTAAAAAAAAAAAAAAAAAAAATTTGTGTGATCTTTTCATAATTAGATGACATGATAACTTTCAAATTTTAGTATTTGTATTATCTTTAGTCTTTAGTTATGTTACACCATGTTTGTTACTCTACATGTTGATGTTGGAAACAAATTTAAGTTGCTTGAAAGAATGCACATGTCATAATAATTTCCAAGTGAGTTTTTGAGCCTGTTATTTTTCTTGGACAAGAACCCTTTTTGCCCATTCTTCATTCGAACATGAGTTCTTCGCTTTATACATTATCTCTAGTTAAAAAAAAAAAAAAAAAAAAAAAAAAAAACAACTAAAGTGTATGTTGCCACATCTGAAGATCTATCTAACTAGTAGATATGGACGATTATTTAGAACCCTAAAAGATGACAGAAAGGCCATCTTTGGTCCGTTTGAGCCTTTTTAGCCAACCCTATTAATATGTATCCATAGTTAACCCCTTTGAGCCTTAAAAAAAAAAAATAATAAATAATAATAATAAAATAAAAATAAAGACTTTTTCTTTGGCAACCTATTATCTTGTCCCACTCCAATGTGGAGTATCACCTTATATTTTGTATTTCTCACCACCCATTTATGTTTGAAAATAGAGATAATTTTGCATTCACAAAAAAAAAAAAAAAAAAAAGGGTGCTAAAAAAAAAAAAAAAAAAAAAAGAAAAAGAAACAAAAAAAAAATGTTTACAAATAAAAAAAAAAAAAAAAATCAAGTGAAAAGCACCTTACATTCTTCAAAGTTCTCTATTTTTCAAACATATATTTTGTTTTTCCTATTATCCTTTCTTTGTTAGCCACGTCCCTAGCCTACGTTATGTCCTAATAAAAGTCCTTCTTGATTTTAGGGAACTATAGTCTGAAATAGAAACTAATTATATGGGTTGAAAAGATGTGGTAATGCATACTAAAAAAAAAAAAAAAAAAAAAAATTGGTTTGATTAGCATTTTTAAATTAAAATCGTACTATTTCTAAGCTGAGGGCATATTTCTATCACCTTGGTGAGAGTGTGTGATATTACTTCTTTATTATTTTCACTCAAATTACCATTCACTGGAGTGATTATTTTTGGGTTTAATTTCTTTGTGAGCGTATTACTACCACCAGTGAGATTTTGGGGTTTGCATGTCATTCTTAAAAGTGACTCGATTACTGAAGTTGTGACAAAGTTTTCTAAACTGATTAATGTGGAGAGTTGATGTGGTAATGATATTTCTTTAGACTGTAGATAATGCTTATACTTTTATTTGATTGTTATCATTAGTCTGATTGAATAAATACCACAGTATAAAAAAAAAAAAAAAAAATTGTTTCGGTTTTGTTTTCGCTTAAATTGCTAGGGACTAGCAACAAGCTGGTTGGGGGGTGTGTTGAGTACTAGAAAGTGTGTATTTATAATGGAGAAAATCATCATTTTACACTCCAAGTCTTACTAACATCCCTATTTTTATGTCTTTAAGTCCCTTGTAATTTAGTTATGTATGTTTTATTTTAATTAAGTATTTTATGTATTTTAGGGGATATCATGGTCATTTCACAATAAACGAGAGATCGGATGGAAAACGGACAGCACTTTTGAACTCGTGATGTCGAAAACCTTAGGAGGAGCGATAAAAAGAAAAATGTGATCGCTGTTCACATATACTGATCTTGTTCACACATGTCTGATGCGGTTGATATATCTGATCTTGTACGACGACATTCCGCGGTGACTGCTTCATCATGCGTATCCGACGTGGCATGCGATGGCGTGGCACCGCATGCGATGACGTGGCGGCATTTGATTGGACGAATGATGTGGCATTGACCGCTTATGTGGCATTCGATGATGATGTGGCATTGATCGATGGCGTGTCATGATCCTATTGAACCAAAAATGTTGACGGTGACGTGGCGAGAATATTAGTGGAACGAAAAAAAGTGTGTACGTAACAAGCAAATACACAGAAAAACAGACCATGAAGGTGTGTTCCATCAAATATGAAATTGCAACATGGCGCAATCACGAGCGCCCAAATTGTTTTAATCCGATGGCCATGATTTACTCGGTTTATCTATAAAAGGGGCTCCCCCAATTTGAGACCCTGAATCCATTTTTGGACTCCATTTTCTCTAATTCCATCTCCATCTTGTATTTTCTACGTATTTTAATAAAATTCCCATTTTACCCCTAGTTAAATTATGAGTGGCTAATTTCTTTTCAAGCTTGGGTTGAAGGTGAAGTCTCAACATGCTCCATGGGCTTAATTTGGTAAATTTACTTTTCCTTCCCCTTTAATTTATGTGGTTGTTTTGACTTTTCGTAGACAGATAGTAATAATCTTGTCTGGATATCGGCTGGAATAACCGCCTCCCTAGGCAAGGTTATTACTATTTGGCACGGGAAGCCCTTAGCACCATATCTATTAGAGTGTGGTTCATGATGAGTGGAAGTTCCCCCTTCATGATTTAATTGGTACTAATAATGAATATTAAGCCGATGGTGCATGTTGAGACAGATCCGGAGATCCAAGCATTTCATTTTAATAGTTTATTCCTACCACTTTAATTTAAATTAATTGATAGCCTACATCATTTTCATTATAAATCCAACCACCAACTCAGAAAATTTATTCTACACATAATTAAAATCCACCTCCTCGTGGGATCGACACTCGTCACCGTTAATCTATTCTACAATAGATTCGTGCACTTGCGAGTTCAATAAAATTTGCACAACAGCTTTCTTCTTAAATTTGTTGAGAAGAGGGTATTCTGATTTTATATGACTAGGCTTCTTGCATACATAGCATATAATTGCTTTTTTCTTCTCCTTGTGAGTGAAGAAAGTTCTGAAATTTCTTCACTCACCGGTTTTCTTGAAAAACATCTTAAATTTTCTAGTTATCATGGCCATCTCTTCATCTTCAAGTTTGCTTTCCTTGTCACTTTCAGATTTTAATACTTTCAAGGCAATGCTTTTATTCTTTTTATCTTCATAAGAAATAAGTGAGCCAATTAAATCATCAATAGATAAAGTATTTAAATCTTTGGCTTCCTCAATGACAGTTCTTTTAGGTCTCCACTCTTTTGGTAATGAACTAATGATTTTCTTTACCTTCTCGCTATTTGAAAAGGTCCTACCAAGTGCTCTTAAAGTGTTTACAATGTTTGTGAATCTAGTATACATATAATAAACACTCTCATTTTATTTCATTTGAAACAATTCATATTGCCTAGTGTATCTACTAATTTTGGATTCTTTAACCTGATTTGTTCCTTTATAAACTACTTCAAGTTTTTTCTAAATCTCATAAGCATTAGAACAACTTGAAACTCTATGAAATTCTTTCTTATTTGGGGCACAAAACAAGGCATTCATAGCTTTGGACTTTAAAGAAGCTTTTCTCTTTCCTAGCTCATTCTATTCACATGAAGGTTTCGGAATATCTTCCCTTTTTTCATCTTTAGTCATAGGCATTAGTTGACCATTACATACAACCTCTCATATTTCATAATCTAAAGCTTGCAAATAAATTTTCATCCTAGTTTTCCAATAAGGATAATCATTTTCATTAAAGAATGGTGGCCTAATAGTGGATTGTCCTTCCCTAAAGCTAGAATCATTTTAGATTGCCAAGGATCTTTTACTTTAGACGATTAAGTCCTAACAAGAGAACCTTGCTCTAATACCAAATGAAATATTAACTAGACTACCCAAGAGGGGAGGTGAATTGGGTTCTTAAAACTTAAATAAATAAAATCACACAATTTAAACTAATCTTTTAATAAAATGAAAATAAATAATTTTAACAATGCTCGAAATTAAAAAGATAAGGGAAGAGAGATCAAACACGCGATTTTTGCATTGTTTGGCCAACCACGCCTACGTCCACGCCTTCAAGCTCACTAGGCTTGAGGATTCCACTAAGCAAGCCTCCAAGGCTTCAACAACACTTACAATTGACTTTAAAGGCGTCAATGAACCTTTACAATAAGAGATTATTCTCAATCTCTTAACCCAAGTGTATCCCGACACTTACAATCACTCAAAAATAAAGATTACAATCAACCAATCTCTTACACAATATATATGATTACAATTGAAATCTCAAAGTGTGAATCAATGAAATAAAAACAAGTTTAGAGCCCAATGATGTATGTTTTCTTAGTAGTAACCTCAATGACAACTATTGGATCTCTTTTGATTTGAATTTGATTGAGCCATTTTGTAGTTGGAGATGAAAACTAGCCATTGTTGACTTTTTAAGAATAATCAAATTGTCGTTTGGTGCTGTCGGTTTATCATTTTGACTTGTTCAAATAGCCATTGTGCTTAAATTTTAAATAAACGATTTATTATTTTCCAATATCAGATTACCGTTTATTTTCAGAATCCTGCAAAACAGAATTAGGTCTCCGTTTTTGCTAAACGATTCAAGATTAGAAAACTCTTTATTTTTTGTAAATTATCGGTTTACCGTTTTGTACGAAACGGTTCACCGTTAATTTTCTGAATGCTCTAAAACAAGTCTAGCTAACCATCAAAAGATTAAATATTTTCTGTAAATTATCGATTCACCTTTTATAATAAACGATTCAAAGGTAATTTTCAGAATCTATGTTTTGACAACTTTTTGTAGAAAAATAATTTTCTAACTCAAGTTAACAGTCATTAAGCTTCTTTAAACATGTCTATGACTTTAAAAAATTTATTTTAATAGCCCCAATATTTTAATAAAGAAAATATAAGTTTTCTTATCATTAAAATTAATATTATAATATTAATAGAAATAACTTTCAAAGTTTACTTGCAAGTATCAGTCAACTTTCATGGTTGAGAAAACTTTACTTGAGCTCTTGCAATATGCTTCTGTCATTACCAGAGCTTCTACTTCGCCTATGCTATTTAATTGCAAGGAATTGCTAGCGGCTTCAGTCTTTGCCAGACCTTCCATCATGTCTACAAGAATTAGATGCATCCATATTGAAACCATCGGAATATGGAGAGGACAAAATAGAGTTTTTATTTACTAATTACCTTAAACTGAATGAAGAGGCAAACAACAATTTGGCAGAGTCACAACTAAGAATTCAGCATATGGCTATTAGATCACTTAGACTATTATATGAAAAGGTATGCAAATCTCTCTTCTTCTTCCCCCACTCTCTCTCATGTTACATCTGAAATAATGATTTTCATCTTACAGGAATATGATGAACCACCGGGAATTAGTATTTGTTTACCTAGAAGTCAAATTCCAAACTAGTTCAGAAATTAGTGTTCAGGGCTTTCAATAACTATTCAACTGCCAGATTATTAGTGTAATGAAAACTTCATTAGAATTGCTCTTTGTGTTATTATTTCATTTGAGGAAGATTTTGATGCTCATGGTGAATATTTCAATGTCATATACAACTACAATTTTGAAATAAAGACTCACTCTCAAACAAAACAAGTTGATGACTATTGTTGTCTAGTTAATAACATTTTCATGGACGTGAAACATGTTATTCTTAGATTTGAACCCTGTAAGAACGTCAAGCTACCAGATTCTAATCACCATATAGCTGTATCACTTGAGTTCTCCCTTCGCTCTTTAAACAAAAGAGGTTACAAGGCAACATGTTATTAGGTGTGCCCATTTTATGCACATTCCAACCAGACCAAACCCACTACATGCTTTGAAATCAGGAAGTTGCATAATGATTTTATGATATAGCCAAACAAGTGGATTTATTATCAATCTGATGAAGTGGGATTAGAACCAAGTGCCAATACCACAATTGAAAATTGGTGTTTGATCAATGAAGGGGAAAGTTCAGCTTCTTGCTAATGCTTACAAGGCAAGAACACTTACACTTTAATTAATACATTAAGGTTTTTTTCATAGGAAAGAAGTTCTGATGTTGTTTGATTAATTGTACTAGATTTCTGTGTACAAAATTTGTTACTTTGGTCTGGTGCAGAAACACAGGATTTGAGGCAAAAGCATTTTTTTTCTTTTATTTGATGCACAATTTAGTTCATAGTATGTTGTTTTAGAATTTATGTACATGTGTAAGTATTATGATTTCACATCATCTAAGATGTTCTGTTTTGATTAAATTAAGATGGTCCTGACTAAGATTATGCCTTTATCGTATTTAGAACTTTTATATATGAATATTATTTCATTTTACCTTGTTCTTTCATTTCACTTTGTTTGATTTGTGCAATCCAAGTTGTCAAAGTTAAATCATCACACTAGTCATATGCTGTTAATATTTCTAGTACAAATCTAAAATGTCTATATTGTTTTTATAATTAGCAATTAACAAGAAAATTGCTCCAAAAGCAGCTGTAAGTGGTGAATATTGTTAGGAAATTTATGGGTGAAGCAGAGCCATAGCTAAAGTGAAATTGGAAGAAAATGAAAAATAAGCACACAAAGAGGACACAGAAATTTACGTGGTTCGGCTTTTAGTCTACGTCCACTGGCAAAGACAAAAGGATAAAACTTTACAAGTGAAAAGAGAATTACAAGTATTGTAATATTTTAACTTACTACCCAAAACCCTAATCCACCCAACTTTCACTTACTAAACACTCAAAAGTTTATTAAACTCTTAAAGACACTCTCTAAATGCAGAAAATGAATTAGAGAATCGATAATCAAATGAGGAGGTGCACCCTCCTATTTATAGCTAATGATTTGGCCATTGTGCATATTTATTATTATTAATTTCAAACAGTGCGCCCTGCCATCAACTCTTTCTTCTTTTTCTTTTTCAAAGGTTGTTGATGCCATAATTTTTCTTCTTTTCTTATTCAACAATGTTGACGTTTAAAGGTTACTGCTTCTTGAATGGTTGGCTTCTAAAAGCAGCTGCCAATTATTTTGACATTCTCCCACTTGGAGATTAGATTGAGAATTAATCAATCTCCACATCATCCTTTCAGCTTCGCCATTATCTTGTTACTTACATCTTTGTAAGGCCACAAGAGGATCTACTCCATACAAACTTATCAGCATTGATCGGCTTGGTCAAAACATCTGCTAAGTTTTCCTTGGTATGGATTTTCTGTAAATCCACATTTTCGTCTTCCATTACTTCATAAACGATGTGATATTGTACCCTTATATGCTTTGTCCTGGAATGAAAGGCTAGATTCTTTGCAATGCGCAAGGCACTACGATGGTATCACAAAACAAATAAATTTTCTCTTTTTTATAGTAGAGCTCCTCCAATAACCTTTACATCAAATCAACTTACTTACAAGCCTGTATAGCTGTAATGTATTCAACTATTGTTGTAGATAGAGACACACTAAACAGTAGTTTCAAAGCGAGTTTCTGACTCTTCTACAAGTGTAAACATATAACAGTAGTAGATTTCCTTTTATTAAGGTCTCCAGCAAAATCTAGATCCACATAGCCCCTGATAGTAAACTCTGATCCTCCATAACATAACGCAACATATGAGGTTCTTTTGATGTACCTTAAAATCCTCTTCATAGTTTTCCAATGCTCTTTACTAGGATTCGCTATGTATCGACTAATTGCTCCTATTGCTTGTGCAATGTCCGGTCTTGTACAAATCATAGCGAACATCAAACTTCTCACTACTGATGCATATGGTATTCGAGACATCTTCTTCTTCTCTGCTTCATTGCTAAGATCATACTTGAGGATAATTTGAAATTAACAAAATGTAGGGTAAAAATTGGCTTAATATCTTGCATGTTGAAGTGCCACAAAATTTTCTTCAAGTAATTTTTTTGAGAAAGACAAATCTTTCTGTTATTTCTAGCTCGGTGAATTTGCATCCCTAAAATCTTATTTGTTGATCCCAAGTCCTTCATTTCAAACTCTTTAGCTAATTGTGCTTTCAATTCTTGGACTCAATCTTTATTGATGCCTGCTACCAACATGTTATCCACATATAACAATAGATTGATGAAATCATTATCTTCATATCTTTTATAATATACACAATGGTTTGAACTGAGTCTGTTGTATCCAAGCCTTATGATGAAGGAATCAAATCTCTTATACCAACACCTTGGGGCCTGTTTGAGACCGTACAGAGATTTGCTCAACCTGTAAACCAAGTTCTCCTTTCCCGTTTCAGTAAAACCTTCTAGTTAGAGCATATAAATTTCTTCTTCAAGTTCTCTATGAAGAAATGCAATTTTCACATCCAACTGCTCTAAATATAAATCAAATGTAGCACACATTGCCAAGACTATTCTAACTGTCGTGAGCCAAACCACTAGAGAAAATATTTCGTTGAAGTCAATATCTTCTTTCTGAGCATAGCCTTTTACCACCAATCTCGCACGATACCGTTCCACTTGATCATTACTATCACGCTTGATCTTGTAGACCCATTTATTTCCAATGGCTTTTCTTCCACGTGGTAATAGTATATGTTCCTATGTCTTATTCTTATGTAGAGCTTCAATTTTTTCCCGCATTACTGTCATCCATAAAGCAACATCTGAACTGTTTAAAGCTTCATGGAAAGTTGAAGGCTCTACATCCTCTGTTAGAAAACAGTATGCGACATTGATCTCTATAACATACTCCGAGTGCCAAGCTGGCGATTATCTCTCACGAGTTGACCGATGAACTTTTGGAGCCTCGGACTCAATTAGTACTTGTTCTTCATGCTCTGGGCTACTTCAGAAGAATCTGAATCTTCTTTTCCTAAATTATTTTTCACATATACCGGTACACGCTCTGACTTTTCTTTTACAGTGCTATCATCCTCATCTTTACTTTGCAGTTGATCTTCGACAAAGATAACATCTTTGCTTATGACAATCTTGTGGGCAGTGGGATCCCACAAATGATACCCCTTTACTCCACCAGTATATCCCAAGAAGATACACCTCCTAGATTTAGGATCTAGCTTTATCCTTTCTTGGGCATTGTACATCATGTACACAGAACATCTAAATGCATATATGTAGGAGTAATCAGCTGGCTTTCCAGTCCATATCTCCATCGTTGTCTTTAATTCAATTGTTGTTGATAGAGACCTATTCACCATATAACAAGCAATTTTGGCTACTTCTGCCCAAAATGAGTTGGGTAGACTAGTAGTCCTCAACATAGCTCTTATTCTTTCTATAAGAGTTTTGTTCATCCACTCTGCCACTCCATTTTGTTGAGGAGTGTATGCCACTGTGAATTGTCTCTAGATACCTTCTTGTTTACAATATGTAAAGAACTCGCTATCATATACTCTCCACAATTATCTGTCCTCAAACATTTGATCTGTTTCTTATATTTAAGTTCTACCTACGCTTTGTATTCATTGAACACTGGAAATACATCTGACTTTTTCTTGATTAGATACACCCAACATCTCCTAGAATAATCATCAATGAAAGTCACCATGTACATTGCGCCTCCCATGGACATATCCGGTGATTCCCAAAATCAGAATGAACCAGGTCTAAAATACATTTACCTCTGACAGCAGATCTACTGAACTTCAATCTATGCTACTTACTTGTAACACAATGCTTGTAAAATGATAGATTAACCAATTTAATCCATGGAAGTAAATTTCGATTAGAGAGAATCTTCAAACCTTGTTCTGACATATGGCCGGGCTTGAGATGCCACATCATTGCTGATTCTTCTCTATTTGATGTGACACATGCATCTACTTCCTATAGTGTTTCTCCCTTAAACATGAATAAATTAGCACAGATCTTTTCTACCTTCATCAATACAAGCGCACCTTTGACTATCTTTATTATCTCATTTTCCACATAAGTTTTGCACCCATGACTATCTATTTGTCTTAAAAATAACGGATTCTTCTTTAGGCCCTTGACATGGCGTACCTCCTCAATTATGCGAATTGTACCGTCAAACATTTTTATTTTGATAGTACTAATACCGGCGATCTTCAAGGCATGATCATCACCCATGTATACAGATCCTCCTAAGATAGGCTCATATTTGTAGAACCATTCTCTCTGATAGTTCATGTGCCAAATAGCTCCTGAATCTATAAGCCAGACATCATATAATCATTTTCTGCCTTCTATAACAGTAGATGCTTCGCTGTAGAGAATTTTGCCATCATTTGAGATACTTGCTACACACCCCTGAGCATTTGACGTCTCAGGATCTTTGCCTTCTCTTTTCTTTTGGTTGTTTCAACACTCTTTCTTGACATGTCTTTTCTTACCACAGTTGTAGCATTTAACATTCTTCTTACTTTTTGACTTTGATCTTCCATGATTGTGATTCCCACTAGGACCACATTCCGTTGGTCTCCCTCTTGTCATCGATAGGGCTTCTGCCTGCGACGAACTCACTAGTCAGTTTTTCTTATTCTTTCACTTGCTCTCTTCATTCAATACAAAGGTTGCAACATCATCAAAGACTAAACTGTTTGCTTGGTTGTTTGTCAGGTTGATGATAAGTTGATCATATGAATCTGATAGACTTTGAAGTATAAGCTCCGCACGTTTATTTTCTTCTATTTTATGGCCCAACGTTGTAAATTATGAAAATACAGTTTTTAGAGTGTTGATATGGTCAATCACTAATGTGGTTTCTACCATTCAAAGAGTGTAAAGTCTTCTCTTCAAGAAGATTTTAATGTGTAGCGATTTGACCTCGTACAATCTGGTGAGGGTATCCCATATTTCCTTTGCTTTCCTTTTCTTTACCAAACTGGATAACACCCCATCTATAAGTGCCAAATGTAGATTAGCAATAACATTACCGTCCATCTCATTCCACTTATCATCATCAGTTATCTCTATAGGCCTCTCTTTAATTGTTTCCAAGCAATTATTTTTCCTCAATATAGCCTTCATCTTCATTTTCCACAACAAAAATTATTTCTGTTGAACTTCTCAATTTCGTACTTTGCCGCCATTACTTTTCATCGTCAACTGCTTTTACTAAAATCAGCTCCACTGTTCCACGTGAACAGTACCATATACGTGAATAGTATCGTATACTTGAATAGTACCATTACGTGAACAGTACTTTCGACGCCAGAAAATACAATCAATAGCTCTGATACCACTGTTAGGAAATTTATGGGTAAAGCAGGGCCACAACTAAAGTGAAATTAGAAGAAAATGAAAAACAAGCACACAAGGAGGATACAGAAATTTACGTGGTTTGACTTTTAGCCTACGTCCACGAGCGAAGATAGAAGGATAAAACTTTACTAGTGAAATGAGGATTACAAATATTGTAGTATTTTAACTTACTACCCAAAACCCCAATACACCCAATCTCTCACACACTAAACACTCAAGAGTTTATTAAACTCTTAAAGACCTCTCTAAATGCAGAAAAAGAATTGAATAATTGATAATCAAATGAGGAGGCACACCCTCCTATTTATAGCTAAAGTTTGGCCACTTTGCATATTTATTATTATTAATTTCAAACGGTGCGGCCTGCCATCCACACTTTCTTCTTCTTCTTTCAAAGGTTGTTGCTGCCACAATTTTTCTTCTTTTCTTGTTCAACAATGTTGGGGTTCAAAGGTTGCTGCTTCTAGAATGGTTGGCTTCTAGAGGCAGTAGCCAATTATTTTGACAAATACGACTCTGTTCCGTTAATGTTCCTGCACTAATGTTGATCCACCAAAAGAAAAAATGAATGTAAGAAATGCCCTTGTTCATCAATACATAGTCTTGAAATTGTGTTCAGAAATTGCTTAGAACCATTTTACATGACTGACGATCTCACCAAAGTGCTCATCCTGATCTAATGTTGTGTTAGATATTCTCTTGGGGTATTAATTACTTATTCTTTAACAATCTTTTACATAGAAGAAAAAAAATGCATAACTGCAAAATTGATGAAAAATTATTTGGCTATTCGATAAGTTGTACTTGCTTTGATAGTGCAAATTATTTATTCTGGCCAGGCTTTGGAAGCACACAAGGTAAGCAAAAGTTCTAGTACTTCGAGGATGCTTTTGCTAAGTATGAAAAACATACCAAATAAACTCTTAGAAAGGCTCAGAAATGAAGGGCGGTGTTGAGAGAAGCATCCAATCTATCTGGATGGGATTACGAGAAAATTAGGTAACTCTTATCCATTTACAAACCAAAAATTTTTATATCTCATAGACTTTTAAAAAGAGTAGATGTAGAAAGTGGTTATGGGGTATATTGAGTCTCATTCAGAAAACTCTGATGCCACATCCCTTTATGTGAAAATTTAGAATTGTTCAACCATAATTTTGTCAATATAGGTACAGAATCATGTTTATTATCACTATTCTCATTGTCTCTTTCCTCTGCAGTCCAAACTTAATTTAAAAGCAACCCCAAATACCAAGATAATAATGTTACTTGGCATAAATGTTGATGGCTAATTAATTTACTCAGATCATGTCTTACTTGGATTTTATCCCTCTTTCGATGTTCAGCTACCTGATGGTGATCACCATGGAGCTGTCTCATTTCTTTTCTCTCTTCTCAGTAATAACAGAGTGAAATGTTGTGAGTGTGTCCACTGAATGGAAAATCCTAACAAGTCCCTTTCCAACATTTTTACTGAGAATTTTTCTACCACCATTGGAAAAGAATGTGATGCAATTAGTAAATCCTGTAACGTCTGTCAATACTGTGAGATCCATGATAAGGCCGGTACAATGGAAGTACTGGGATTATTGGCAGATGTCGAGATGTGGAACCAAATACTAAGAAAACTTGCGGAGGAAAAAGTCAATGCGTCTTAACAGCAAAGCTTAACATGTTTTAGTAAGAGAGTTGGCCTATCCCTTTTCCTTCGTAAGTCCGAAGATTATTCTCCAGTCCATTATGTTTTCAATCTATTACTCTTTCGAACTTTACACTAGCCATAATTTGTGTTCTGTGACATTTGGTTTAATCTTTTGCGTTATTTAGCACACAGAAAGTGGACTAACTTGAACCATGTTTTATTAGTCAGTTTCCAGCTTTGGAAGTGTAACAACATAGACAATGCACTTTTAAAACAAGAATTTTGAAGTTGCTGGGGACTCGATGGCATTTGTGTTCCAGGCAGGTGTATTTCTACAACATGAGAGCCAGTCGATGGAGATGATGATGAACTGCAGGCATCTATTGATAAGTTTGAAGGTCAGAAAACATGCTAAGAGTCGAGAGAAGATGAAGCCACTGAGTTTGAAAGCTTTTTCTTAGTTCCTACTGCATAAAAAAAGCAATCTTTCTGATATTCGAAAATTAGCAATTAATTGCTACCCGTAATCGCTATAAAATGACTGATAAAAGTATATACAATTCAATTTGGAATGCTGTTATTGATCCTAGTTTATTTTAAAATTAAACGAAATTGCAGTAACGTTCATGAGTAAGCTTAAATTTGTTGTTAATAACAACTCCGTTTTATCATATATATATAAAAGAGAGACAGGACTAGACTGAGAAAAAAATTTGAAAACTAATATAAGAATAAATAAATATAAATATAAGACTAATTGTTGTTAATAACAATTAAAAATGTGATTTTCAAACATATAAATATAAGGTATTAGTCATATTTAAAGGACATTAGAACACATGATTTGACCAACGCATTGATCATCGACTAGACGATTTCAAGGATTCTGTGGTCCTTTAATGTCTTAAAAAAAGTTCCCTCAGGTTCATATAAATGATTTTGGCTCACAAGCCCTTAAGGGTTGGCCAAGTGATTTTGAAATATATTTGTTTAACTCGTTATTTAAGTTCGAAAAGAAGGTAGAGACAAAAAATTAATTTAGACTTTACCTTTCCTCCTATATTTCTTTTACAAAAATTAGGATTAAAAAAAAAAAAAACATGTTCACAATGACGAAAAATGGAATCAAGAGACCAATTTGTGGTTCCTTGCCGGCTTGCACTCAGAACTATGTAGATCTATATTACACCCTCAAAAAAAAGAATAATCTATTATCGAGAGCAGAAATTCGTGCTATTCCGGTTATAACAAAAAATCCATTGAAATTAATATATAAATAAATAAAATTTGGAGATTATTATTTGCTAATAAGATAAATTTTAGAATATTTTGGACAGAGTCTGGCTTTGCTAATTAAAAAGCTAAATATCTTAAACTTTTTTTTCTAACTTTGCTAATTAAAAAGCTAAAAAACAACTTTTAATTTTCCTTTTTTTTTTCAGCTTTTAGAATGTTCATTTTTTTTTCCTGATACACAAAACATAAATTTAAATGAAACCGCACTTTAACCTAAATTTTAACTATAGTGAACTAAAAATCGAAAAAACTGTTCTATTACTTTCAAAAAATCTTAGTAGTTCACAGCTAGGTCGATTCAGTTAACATTGCGTTTTTTAAGTTGTAAATTTTTAGCTGTACCAATTTACAGGTTCTCTTGCTCTTGGCTTTTGTTTCTTCCCTTTCTTGTTCTCTTAGCTTTTGGTTTTTTCCTTTTTGTCAATTTGCCTTCCATTGCTCCGGCACTAAATTCATCAAAATCCAGTGCTCCTAAAAACATCATAAGAAATCTCTTAGTTCACTATCGTGACCAGGTTCATCAAACATAATAGCGATTAGAATAAAATAATAATAAAAATAAAAATCAAAGTTAGGAATTTTGAGTGAATTATTCATACCTTCACTTATTAGGAAGTTTGTTTTGCTATTGGGTGAGATCAAGCTCTCTGAATAAACTTCCGTGGAATGGAATTTTAAATCTTCCATCCCTTCGATCAAAAGATGATCAAAATATTCTTGTAAGCCATCACTCACAAAATCTTCATATGTTCCATCTTTTGGATCAAAAAGTACTAATTTCCAATCTAAAACAGACACAATATGATTACTGAGGGAACATAGTGGCTTCAAATTCTCAAATGAATTTACCAATGAAATTCCAGTCCAGGATTCTTTCACCCCATAGTGTCTCATAATCCAATATTCATTCATTATCGAGTGTGATGAGTATTGTGGGGTTACACAAAGTCAATTTCCTATAATGGATTGTTTATCGAAACTATCATGAGATAAGGCTAAATCCAATGCAACAATCAGAATGGGATAACAATCATCTAAGGGGTCGATGACTTGAAAAACACCGAAGTGGATGGCTGGGTTGAGACAGGTCGCCCATTCACTTTCCCAAAAGGTATAGAAATTTTTAGTTTCAAAGGTATTCCAAGTATGGTTCCTCAAAGAGAAGACATGCAAACTTATTAAGCGTTTGCCTTCATGATACTGAGATACTCCGTCTTCAAAAGAAACAGAAACTCCCAAAACCTTGAAGTCATCTATTGACGGAGTATAACCTAAGCCAATTGAAACTCTTTTATTGAAAGGTTCAGAGGATGCTATTCTCTTGAACTCTCTAGTGGAACAATTGTATATAAAGAAAACTTCAGTTTCAGTTTCATCAATAATGGATAAGCACAACAAACCATCACAGAAACCACAGATCAAAACGGAAATCGTAAGGCCTTTTTTAAACTGAAAGATCAACCGGATCTGCAGTTGAAATTTCGCTACCAAGATCTATGCGAAAAAGAGCATTATCACCGGCAACAACAAGGGCTTGCCTTTGTTGGTTTTGAGTTTGGTGCATCTTGACAAACCGAGGATCTGTGATTAAGGCCCTGTATGACTTCGATGAACACTTGAATCGACAAAGAGGCTTGGCAGGCAATCTTGAGAATATGTCAACGATGATATCTGGAGGAAGAGTGGCCACTGCTTAATTATCTATTGTTTTGAACAATTTTTTTTTTTTATATATTTATATATATATAGTGCACTCTCATAGAATTCCTAGTTTACAAGGAATAAGGGCAAATACGGTTAAAATTTGTCACGGACTCACGGCTGATACGGCTGATTTTAGTTGTAGCTACGAAGACCGAACTTGGCCAGGAATTCTTGTCCAGCCTCTTTGTCCGATGTCCATAAAAGATCATTCTAGCTAATAAGTTATGTAAAACTCTAATTACTTTTTAATCCCTCTGGTGTAGGAATGATTTTTGGATTATAAAAAGAGGATATGGGGTGACAAAATCCTGGACAAGAATTTTCATTATCTAATTCATTTCTTCATTCTGAGCCGGTCAGGTTGAATGTATAAACTGAGTAAATATTGTCTGTTTTGGTTGTATAGTCTATCATGGTTTTGCACTTGGTCATATCAATCCAAAACACATATACGAGAACTAGTCCAGAAACCCACAGTAGAGGTGGATCTAGAGACATAATTCTTTGAGGGCAAAATTATAATAAAAATTATTAGTTTATGAAACTGACCAAATATCTTTGTAAATTTGCCCACACTCAAGCAAAGTTTTCTAAAAAATTAATGTGAAAATAAAGAATTTTATTTGTTAAATGGGGTCAGGGCTCACACTAGCTTTTATGTACATCTGCCCTATCAGTAGTGACCTCTTGTCTTCGTGATGGTCAAATAAAGACAAACCCGGTGATAAGCACTTTTAAAGTGAATTCTTAATTTTGATATAATCTTAATTAGTCTGTCACCGGTTAGAAGAATTCATAACATTAAATCTAATCCCTACATTTAGCATCCCATCATAAAGAAATTTTAGAATACATTATAGATAATACAACTACACACGTAATTAAATATAATATAATCACTACTTACATGGTGGTTTTTTAAAATAATTACACACATATCATAACATCATTTTCTGTTTATATGACTGACATGGTATTAAATGTAAACTAGAATTTCTTCCCGTTGTAGTAGCTCTCCCCCTCCATTCCAGCTATCAAGATTTTATCTGTTTCAGTCAACAAATGTCCTTCGTGGCCTCATTTTCTTCTACTGCTTCGTGTTTAGCTTACGAATATATACTTTATTATTTCACTCAGCGGGAGACTAGAACTGTCATGAAAATGTTCGACAAAATGACTGAGTCGTCAGCAAATCTGGGTTTTTAGAATCGCCAACAGAAGTATTTTACGGCGGTCATCAAATACACTGGATGACATCTCATGGCTCTCTTTACCTATAAATAATATTACAAAAATTTTGACTAGAATGAACTGAAAATCTGTTAATATTGATCAAAGACACGCATATCGAATAAGAAAATATCAGTTAAATGAAGCAAATTTTGGATGAACAATTCATACCTTCACTTAGGAAATTTGTTTTTCTGTTTGGTGACATCAAGCATAGTCTTCGAATTTATAATCTCTTTCACCATGTTCAAATCCATCCATCACAAAATATTTGTATGTTCCAGCCTTTGGATCCAAAAGTACAAATTTCCCATCTAAACTAGACAAAACAATACCAATGTCCTCGATTTAACAAAATGGCTGCAAATATGTAAATGAATTGAAAAATGAAATGAAATTTTACTCCAGGATAAAATACATAAGAGATAATAAAATCAATTAATGAATGTATAACATGTATAATTAAATTTAATTTAATCACTATTTACATAGTAATTTTTCAAAATAAATACACATATATTATAATATTATTTATTTGTTATATAACTACCATGGTATTGTATTCTAAAATTTCTCATATTTCTTGCATTCTTATTATAAAAAGTGTCTCCAAAAAACTCTCTTATTGTTTCTCATGTTTTCCTATATTCTCTCTATTTTCTGATAAATTTGCAATATTGTCCATTGTAATCCCTTAATCATGCAGTTAACCGATAAATTATCCGTTATTTATTTTATTTGGATAAAAAGTACTTTTAATAATCCCTTAAACATACCGTTAATCTATAATTTATCGTTGCTTTTTTTTTTGCCGTAAAAAAACATTTTTTATCGAATAAAGCAAGGTAGCTGCAACATATTTTCAATTTCTCCAGGGGCTTCTTCTAGCCGCATCTTTCCCAAAAAAATAATTTTGGATTGACATAATTCACTATTTTAATTGATTAATATGTGAAGTTTGATTAATATATGAAGTTGATATACATAATTGGGTTCACTGAGGCACCATATCATCAACTGTAGAATTGGGTGAGTAAACAAAACACCAACACGCCCGGCCGTCAAAAGCAATAATTTGGAAGTAGTTCTTTTTAATTTGATTAATGACTATAGCCTGATAAGTTGTAACATTTTATTAAAAGAGAGAGAACACAGGAAAAGAGGAGAAACATTTGGACAGAAATTTTTTATTTGGAGAATGTCGACTTCTATAGTTAATCTTGGTCATTGAACGATAGTGGATTCAAAGGCTAAAAAAATGTGTAAGTTAAAAGGGCCACGGATCCACTCCCATATGTAATGCTTAAGAACTGTGTCTATTTTATGTTCTTCTTTCTTTAGCTTAGCTTGCCGATAAGCAATGGCTGCCCTTCCTTTAGATATCATCGTGGACGTATTCGCAAAACTGCCAGCTAAATCACTATGCCGATTCAAGTGTTTGACAAAATCATTCATGGCTTTAATCACCAATCCTCGGTTTGCCAACTTGCAGCAAACTCAAAACCAACAAAGAC
Organism: Luvunga scandens; assembly: GCA_030449905.1. Taxonomy (NCBI): domain Eukaryota; kingdom Viridiplantae; phylum Streptophyta; class Magnoliopsida; order Sapindales; family Rutaceae; genus Luvunga; species Luvunga scandens. Next base: position 44,853 of record JASUUG010000552.1, read on the forward strand.
AAGTCCTTGTTGTTGCCTGTAACTGCGATCTTCTCTGCTTTGACCTGGACGGCAAAATTACTACCGTGGATCCACTTGATTTTCCGATAAATAGAAAAGCCTCTAATGATTCTGTTTGGATCTACGGTTCCTGTAATGGTTTGTTGGGCTTATCCATAACAGATGAGAGTCACGAAACCAGGACGGCAATTTTGTTTATATACAATTGTTGTTGAAAATAATAAACTTGTTTTATACAAATAATTCATTTAAGTTGAATGAGGTGTTGAGTTGTACATGGCCCTTCATCATTATTCTTTATCATCATGGTCCTCGAATGTTATGTCCATGAAGCATCTAATGGAGTAGAGATTAGCTTTAGACTTGGATGCCATTTAAGGATTCCTTTAAAGCATGTTAGGTGAGTGGAATATGTTTGGTGCTATGATGAAAGCTTGGTGGAACATGCTAGGTCATGTGTATTGTTATGATTATGTTTTTGTTTCATTCACTATAAATACCTATGCCATTTGTATTGTAGCATAAGTGTATGAAAAGAAAACATAAGAAGCAAAACATAGCTTCTAAGAGTGATTTATGAGAGTGTGTAAATTGTTCTTATAATGTTCTTGAGCTTTCTTTAATAAAATTTGTGTTTTATTCTTAAAATTCTCTAACAAAGTAGTATCAAAGCTAGTAATCAGTGCTTCACATAGCTACACAACATATCAAAACAAGGAGCTTGACCAGACAAACGCAATGCCACAAAAATCAGCCTAATTGAAGTCTAAACACGCCTGCAATTGCTACCACAAGTTTGTTGTTCCTAAATTGAGTTGACTTACCAAGTTGAATTGAGTTGAACCAATTGAACTGAGCCAAGCCAGATACAAGTCAAGTCAACCAAAACGAGCCAAACTATTGACTTTTTATCAGCGTAGACCATTGACCAAAAGTTGACCCGAGTTCCTTACAAGGTTTTTCGATGCTTTGGATTCATTCATGCATTCTGAATTTCCAAAATCTTGCTCAATTTTGTGAATTATGGCAAATTATAGCATGATGTCATTCCAAGTTCCACAATTAAAGAAAAGCAAGTTTGATAACTAGAGTATCAAAATTAAGGCTTTATTAAGCGCACACGATGTATGGGAAGTTGTGGAAAAAGGCTTTATTCTACCAGAAATGAAGCCATTTTAACGACGGCTCAAAAGGAGAATTTGAAAGAGTTAAAGAAAAAAGAGAATAAAACAAAGTATTTCATCTTTCAATCATTAGATGAAAATACTTTTAAAAGGATTGCTAGCGTAACCTCCTCAAAGGAAGCATGAGCGAAGCTAAAAACCTCTTACATAGGAGTGGAACAAGTTAAAAGGGTTCATCTCCAAACATTATGAGGAGAATTTGAGTCCTTACACATAAAGGCATCTAAGTCAATTTCTAACTATTTCACTCAAGTAGTGACCATTTCCAAGAAATAAAAAAGAAATTGTGAGGAATTAAAAGAGGTAAGGATCATTGAAAGGATACTTTGATCAGTAGACTCAAAGTTTGACCATATTATTGTGACAATTAAGGAAACAAAAGATTTGGAGACTATGACAATTGAGCAAGCCTATGAAGTAAAACTAAAAAAAAAAAAAAGGGAATTGAAGAACCATTTCTCAAAATAGAAGTCAATCCAAAGAAAAGAGAAGAAAGCTCTAACAATAAGAGAAGGCATTATGTTCGAGGTAGAGGTCAAGGACAAGGTAGAGATTGTTGTCATGGACGAGGTTAGAATTTTAACAACAACTCCAATTGTGGAAAGGGAGAAAGCTCAAGTAAAGGACAAGGTAGAGGCAATCCAAGATCGAGGTATAACAAATCCTAAATATAGTGCTATAATTGACAAATGCTTGGGCATTATGCTTCAGAATGCAAGATCCAACCTAGATTTTGCATATTTTATTTAGGCATCTCGACTTTGGTGGACTAGAGCTACTAGTAATTCTATGAAATGAGAGTTATCATAGCACTTTTAGACTTAAATCAGTGATACTTAGAGAGTAAATAATGTGTTTTTATTGTATTTTAGTTATATTTTGCATGAGCAAACATTTTATTTTAAATTTTTTTTTTAAATTGAGTTATTTGAGAGTATTTTGTGCTTAGATTATTTGCATAATTGTAGGTGACTGAAAGCTTAAGTTTTAGGGAAGGAATGTTATTGCAACAGATTGGTAGAAATAATGAAAAAACTTGGATACAGAAGAATTGAAACAAATCTGGAACAGTACAGATATTATAGTCATTGTTGTAGCAATCCTGGAATATTGATAGAGAAGATTTTGCACAAAATAATTAAAGATTGCGATATAAAGTTTTAAAAAATGGAGGATGCGTGCCACGTACTTTCAGTTTCCTTAATTTTGAGCTATAAAAGGAGCACTCATGAGAAGAAAAAGAGAGAATTGTCACTTAAGGAAAAATCACAAAAAAAAATTAGAGAAAAACAAAAAATAAGGAGGATTTGAGGGTTACAATAAAGGATTCACTGCGAATAAAATTGAGGGATCGCAAGATCAAGTAGACTTTAACTATTTCTTTTGTTTTCTTGTTTTTTGTTTATTCATGGGAATGTATTTGATGGCTGAAACTATTTTATTTACTGCTCTATCTCAAATTATGAACTGAATTTGATTGTGGTTGAGTAATAAATAATTTTAATGGATATTTGACTGACATATGTGTGTTGCTTTGCATTTGCTATAACATTTTATCTTAATTATATTTATTTTAATTCCCTATTTCGGCTAACAACCCATTTAGTGGATATTAGCTAAGAAAGAGCATAAAAAAAGTCTGACTTAGTGGAACAAATTAAGGTAATACTTGGTTTTAGATTAGGTTTCCTAAGTTAAGTAAATCTCAATTTGATTAGGGCCATGCTTGATCTAAAATTAGTGAAGAATTAGACATAGGGATTCACCTTGTAGGGTAAATGAAACCTAGAATGGGTAATGCTATATTTAATATTGACATAATAATTGGTTACCATTAGGTTGCATTAAGTATAAAATATCCAACAAGCGACAGCTCAAGATGCGTGAGTGATTCTACCCAGTGCTGTAGTAGATGTTGTAGCAACAATATTATAATTGAGAAACTAGTCAATGCTATTAAGAGAGTTTATCACTTAACTACTCCATTCTCATTAGTTTCATCATTGTGTTTAATGTGAAAATTTTATGTATTGCATTTTATTTATTGTCATTTTAGTTTATTTAGTTTATTAGTTTTACAAATTGTCTTATTTCAATTAGAATAAAACTGCACTGTTAAGATTACCGTAGCAAGTCTAGTAACATCAGTCCCTGTGGAGATGATTTGAATACTCATCAGTATAGTAATTGTTTTGTACACTTGCGCATTGACATCCATAGCAGTAAAATTAGACCAATAGCTACTATAAAAAAAAACATGGTGAAAGGTCTATTTTTAATCAATTATCCCAATCAACTTTATGAAGGATGTTTACTTGGCAAGTATTTAAGAAAGAACTTTTCAAAGGAGTCAAACTCAAGAGCTTGGAAGCCACTCAAGCTTATTCATATTGACGTGTATGGTCTATTCAAGCCAAGCTCCCTTGATAAAAATAACTACTTCCTTTTCTTTATTGATGATTTTTCAAGAAAAACTTGGGTGTATTTTTTTAAGCAGAAGTCAGAAGTTTTTGAAGCTTTCAAAAAGTTTAAAGCTCAGTGGAAAGAGAAAGTGGACATTAGATTAATGCCATGAGATTCGATCGAGGTGGAAAGTTCACTTCTAAAGAGATCGTAGAATTTTTTGAAGCAAACGGAATTCGGCATCCTTTAATAGTTCCAAGATTTGCCCAACAAAATAGTATTTTAGAAAGGAAGATCAAAATTATTCTCAACATAGCAAGAAGCATGCTTAAAAGTAAGAGACTACTCAAAAAATTTTGGGCTGAAGTTGTTATATGTGCAGTCTATTTATCCAACTAATCTCCAACAAAAAGTGTGTGGAGCAAGACACCTCAGGAAACATAAACAGGAAGAAAAGCCCAGCACTGCCTATCTGAGAGGTTTTGGAAGCATTACCCATATCCATGTACCAAACGAGAAATGAGGTAAGCTAGATGACAAAAGTGAGAAGTTTATCTTTATCGGCTACAACAACAATTCTAGAGGATATAAACTGTATAATCTAAACAATGGGAAGATTTTGACTAGCCGAGATTTAATTTTTTATGAGGAAAGAGAATGGGATTTTGGCTCTGGTGTGGATGACTTCAACTTCTTTCCTATTGAAGAAGATGATCATGCACAGATAAAACAAGTAGAAGAACAACAAAAGCCAACTACTCTACCTATCTCACTAGCAACAACCACACATGAAGATTCACCACTATTTTTCTTAAATAAAAGAACTGGAGAACATACAAGAGTCTTCAAGATCTCTATGAGGTATGACAAGACCCACCCTGAATCCACAGGGTGAGTCTGCCTGATTGTATTTAATCGATCAGAATTAATCTAATAAATAAAGATTTTGCCGATCATTCGGCAGAAGTCTCCCTTATAATTTAAAAATAACCAAACCTGCAATTAATAAAATAAACACTCCCAAAATAATTCCGAATACAACCAACTTCGTCAAATCAATCTCCTCAACAAAATATCGAATCACTTAAATATCCAATATCAAATAAAATACAAATGTTATCCACAATCCTCGAAATATAATAAATTATACAATCCGATATATCTCGATAAATACATCTACAACTCCTAACACCATGACATGGCCATAATTCCAAAAGTAACTATTGTTGCTGGGTTGACTATTGTACCTATGAATCTCTTATTGAAGGGGGGCAAATATAAGAAAACGGGGTAAATATAAAACTTAGTAAGCTTAGTGAGTGGATAGTAGTTTTTGAACATAACTTTATCTTAAATAATTAATCATATCAAAACACAATTTTATCAAAATATCACAAGAACTTAAATAACTTATTAAATTCAAATCATGTACTCAAATAACAACATCGCAAATATACTACATAAGTCAATAAAATCTATAATACTTATAACATTCATACTAAATGTCGAAAACTATCACCAAACAAGTACTCAGGGGAATAATCTCACATATCCGAACCTCGACGGACGGGCAATGATGTGCAATTTGGGTACAATCATGCCCTGGAGCTACACAGATCGACGAGGAAGTAACATCTTATATCTCATCATATCCAAACCTTAATAGACGGGCAATGATGTACTATTTGAGTACAATCACGCCCTAGAGCTACACGGATAGATTGGGAAATATCATATCATATCACATCATATCCATACCTCAACGAATAGGCAATGACGTATTGTCTGAGTAACGCCACGCCTTGGAGCTACACAGATAAATAAGAAAATATCATCTCTTATCTCATCATATTTGTGCATGCATAATCTAGTTCCCAAAAGATAAAGTCGCTCGAGTACATAGCCCAAAACCTTCGTGTGTACTTAGACGGGCTCCAAATGCTATATCTCATCAGTATCATATGTATCTCAATATCAGTATCTCTGTATTCATCATACCATATGAATATGTCATCTCATCTATATCATTCGTATCTAGAAGGAAATGTATTGTTTAATGATTTTAAAAACAATCATTATACTCATATTCATATATCTTTGTATATATATACATAAACATATAATCTCATCCAAAATCTCATTCGAAATCACATTTCCTTTTTCATTTAACATGTCTTAAATTTGCTTTTCGTTTTTTTAAAATATTATCATGCATATTCAAAATTAGTAACCAAAATCATTAATCAAACACATTTTCTGTAATAAATACTGAAACACAGATAAAATTCATTTCTATAAAATCATTAAATCGAAACCTTTAAAACCAATCTCATAAACATGCTTTACCATATTTTAAAATCATAATAAACTACAATGAAAATAAGTTTTGTATATTCCACTTATAGTGACAGTGTCCGAACTAGGTATCAATAATGTCCATGGGTTGATTCTCGCTCGTGGATCCTCCTAATTTAAAGAAATAACATAATTACTATCCTGTAATTAGGAATCATAACTAATAAACTTGAAACGAAATTTATCCGTAATAAATATTCTTGAATTCATAAAATTACCAAAATGCCTCGACATTAAAATTTACTAAATTATCCTCAAAATCACATATTACCAAACTATCCTCATTTGGATTACAAAATGTCCATAAGTTTTGAATTTATGAAATTGTCCCATAAAAATAAAAATTACCAAAATGCCCCTAATGATGTAAATTCTTCAATTCTCCTCAAAATCTCAAATTACCTAATGGCCTTAATCTAAAATTACCAAAATGTCCACTAATTTCAAAATTATAGAATTACCCTAAATTTTATAAAATTACCAAATTACCCCTAATCACAACGGCAGATGGGAAGCTCAAGTCGATAGTTCGGCCCCGGTGAGTCCAATGGTGTCGACGATGACCTCCCACCCACGATGGTGACGGCGGATCAAGCTCCCCAAAACCATGAACTTTCTTATGGTCGATCGGTAATTTGGTCGTTTCGGGTGACATGGTTGGTCCGAAAATGATGAAGGGAAGGAAGTTTCGAGGAATAAGATCCAGTGGTGGGTCACCCTAATTTAGGTGAAAACAATGGTAGGGAAAAATAAGTTTGGCGCGGCTTTTTAAGCTCGATCGCTGGTGTTCTAGCCAGTTTCTAGTGACGAGGACGGTAAGCATACAACGGGCAGCTCACAAGCTTTAGATTGGTATCGAGCTTGATCGGTGGGGTGGTCAAAATCGTGAGATCCGACCGGGTCAACGTCGTGGGTTGGGTCAGGTCAACGGGTCATCAGGCTTTCTCTCTCTCTCTCTTCTCTCTTTCTATTTTAGGAAAGAAAAATAAATGCTTCTCTCTCTCATTCATTCCTTAAATAGAAAATAATACCGACACCCTTTTTTTGTAAGCTTAATGTAAATTAAGCTAATATCGGACCCAAATGCCGAAATAAATCCGACAGCACAGCCATTGAATCGAGTCTGAATTGTCTCAATTTTGTGTCACGACAAATTTAAATTATTCAAGCGAAATCAATTTAATAATTGTGTCCGATTACCCGCAACGATTTGTAATAATTTTGACGACTTTAAAATAATTTGCGACAAAATTAAAAATAACATCACACTCAAATAAATCAATTACGGTGCATATGTTACAATCCTCCCCTTTATAAAAATTTTGTCCTTGAAATTTACACATCTAATAAGAACAGGTGAGTATACTGAGCTCTCACTAACATTGAAGCATTAGTTCCAACTGTAGTGATTAATATAAATTTACCAAAAAATATAAATTTGTATGAAATTCGAACTTGTAACTAATCCTAACATTGAAGCATTGAAAAAACTCATATAAGCAAAAATCTCAAATATCCTTGATCATGAGACATATAATTGTCACTATAAATAAGAACCATAATTCCAACTGTAGTGACTAATATTGACATAATAGAAGTAAGTGGATCAATAAAGTAACTGAACTCGAAAGAAAAATCACTAGTGATGGTCCAAGTCCTTAGGGATTAATAGATCAAGTTCTATCTATTTGCTCAATAGATAGATAGATCGAAAAAATCATAACTATACTTAACAATAAAATATTAATAAAAGGCCACATACGGCGAAGATGTTTTGTTGTAGTCGGAAAAAAAAAAAGTCCCAACCTTATTATTAACATAGGGACTGGAAGTGAAACTTAAGGTATGATCCAAGAGTCATCGTATTCCCACATAGCCTCTTCCTTTGCGTGATTCCTCCACAATACTTTTACTAAAGAAATAGTTCTAGAACACAAGACTTGGTGTTTCCTTTCCAATATCTGCACCAGTTCTTCCTCGTAAGTCAAATCTTCCTTCAACTCAATTGCCTGTCTCGATAACGCATGACTCGAATCATACATGTACTTTCGAACCATTTGACATGAAACACATCATGAATATTCGATAACTGGGGTAGAAAGAGCTAATCGTAAGCTGCATGCACCAACGCCTCTACAATCTCATACGACCCAATATAGCGTGGCTTAGCTTCTTGTGCTTCCCACATCGAAGTACTCCCTTTTAAGGAGAAATCCATATGAAAACTCTATCACCAACTTCGAACTCAAGTTCCCGGCTACGCTTATCTGCATAGCTCTTCTATCTATTTTGATATACTTTTAATCTGTCCCAAATAAGCTTTACTTTCTCATTAGTATCTTGAACTAATTCGGGACCATATAATTTCTGCTCACAAACCGCAACCAAACATACTAGAGTTCTGCATATTCTACCATCTAAAGCCTCATATGGAGCCAACTCAATCCTACCTTGAACACTATTATTCTAAGCAAACTTCATCAAGGGTAAATAAATATCCCAACTACCCTTAAACTCCAAAACAGAAGCTCATAGCATATCCTCTAGAGTTTGAATAGTACGCTCTGACTGACCATCAGTTTGTGGATGAAAAGTTGTATTGAAATTCAACTTAGTGTCTAAAGCTTTTTGCAAGCTGTTCCAGAACTTAGAAGTAAATCGGGAGTCTCTATCTGAAACAATCAGCCACATTAATGCTCACCAACTAGCCCATGTAATAAGTGGTTTTAAATGGTAAAAAGTGAAGCATTTGTAAAGTTAATCAATGACCACTAAAACACTATCATGTCTCATTCTCGCGGGAAGTCCCCACAAAATCCATAGTGATATGCTCCCACTTCCACTGTGAATAGAGGTTTAAATGAACATCCTACGAGCCTTTAATATTCATCTTAATCAACTAAACGGAAACAAATTCTGCTATCTCTCTTTTCATACCATGCCACCAATAATGATCCCTCAAAGTGCATACATCTTCGTACTATCAGGATGCATCGCATAAGCTGAACAATAAGCTTTTTTCCATGATCTTCTTTTTCAACTCCTTAATATCGGTTCACAAAGTCTATCACCCATAACTAAAACTCCATCATCTTCACCGCAGTCGACGGGCAAACCTTTTGCACATCCTCTCTTAACTTCATTCACTACGGATCCTAATCTTGCATCTAAAGCTGGACTTTGTCAATCAAAGTCGACCTAACTCGAAAATTAGTTATCAAAGGTCCGCAATTATCGCCTTTCAACTTGGCTCCCAAAGATCTCGGATCAATTAACAAAGGCATATATGTCATTCGTAAGTGAAGCTCTACAGAAATGGGAGGATTTTCTACTTAAGTGATCAGCTACCACATTCGCGGTTCGAATAATAGTTAATAGTGCGAGTCATAATCCTTAATTAGCTCCATCCACCTCCTTTGTCTTAAATTTAGCTCTTTCTAAGTAAACAAATATTTTGCTCTTATGATCGGTGAAAATCGACATGTGACCATATATATAGTAATACCCCACGCTTGAAACAAGTGCAAACACCACTCGTGGTTAACTCTAAATCATGTGTTAGGTAGTTTGCTCATGCTTCTTAAGTTGTCTGAAGATAAGCCACTACTTTCCCATGTTGTATTAATACACAACCCAATCCTTGTCTGTGAGCATCATTAATACCACAAATCCTTCATTACTGCATGGAAGTGTAAAGGACGGCCAGAAGGTAAAGACGTGTCTTAAGTTCTCAAAACTCTTTTTCAAAGTCATCATCCTACTAAAACTTAACATTCTTTCTAGTTACCATGTCAAAGGAATGGTAATCCAGAGAATCCTTCCACAAATCTACTATAATACCTAGCTAATCCAAGAAAACTCCTAACCCTCCGAGACATTCGTAGTCGCTCCCATTTTAACTATTTCGATCTTTTGATGATCAACATAAATGCCTTCTACCTAATATCACTGGCCCAAAAATACTACTTTATCCAACTAGAACTCACACTCTGAACTTGGCATAACCGCTTGTCTCAAGTCTCGTAAAACACTTCGCAAATGCTCTACATGTTCCTCCTAATTCCCGAATACACCAAAATATCATCAATGAATTCAATTACAAGCTGTAGATAAGAGCGAAATACTCTATTCACGAGATCCATAAAAACTATCGAAATACGGGCCAACCCGAACGGGTTTTTTACCAAAAACTCATGGTCCACAACGAAAGTTATAATGCCGCTTTTTTGCAACATCAAATTCGATTCTAAGTCGATGACAGTTCCGAGATAATTCAATCCTAGAAAAATTTTCGCTACTAAAGTTAATCAAACAAGTCATCAATACGTGGAAAGTGATACTTATTACGATCGTAACTTTATTCAATCGCCTATAGTCAATGCAGAGTCTAAGTGGTACAATTTTTTCCTTAACAAACAAAATGAGTTTCCGCGATACACAGTCTAATAAATCCTTTATCCACCAATTCATGAATAACTTTTAAGTTCCTTCAATTCAATCAAGCCATCCCGCATTTGCCATAGTTATAAAGAGTTGTCCCAAGGGCTAAACCAATAAAACTCAATAGCTCTATTGCGTGGCATCCCCAAAAGTTCATTTAACGCATTTAAACTCCTTGACTTTCCTCCAATCTCAACTCTTACCTTCTATATCTATCACATACGCAAGATAAGTCAAGATCCTTTCGTAACAATCGCCTTGCACCAATAGCCAATACGCACATACAGAGCACAATTTACGCCTCCAAAGAATTTCACCTCAATTTTTCTTGACTTTTCGAACACAACTTCCTTTTTAAACAATCCACAGAAAGATAAATGAGATAAAAGCCAATCCATTCCTAACATAAAGATCGTAAATCTCGAATGTCTAAAATAATCAAATTTGCCTTCAAAGTCATGCTCACCCAACCCGATCATACAATATCGATA
>JASUUG010000553.1:0-45391 GCA_030449905.1 Luvunga scandens
TAATGCTTATAACTCATTATCTAAAATAATTTTCATAATAATCAACTGATCAACTCAGCCTTTGAAACTACTATAGCTGCTATGGCTTATACTTCACTTCCTCCTCATTTCTAAGTCGCTGTGTTCTTTTCATCAAATTTGGCTTTTATTCTTTATTTGGCTTACTACAATTGTCTCTAATTTTCTCCAAAACAAAGAATTTTAGAGTCATTCTCACACACAGACACACTGACTTCAATCCACGATCTAATAGTTCTTTTATTTTACGTTTAATGAGCCCTCATTTCTTTATCATCTAAATTGACGGGTCTAACTCTTCGCCTTCAATAAGTTTATGTAAGTCTTTCTTATAAAAACAAATCCTCCATTCTAGATTCAAAACTACTATAATTCCATAATTTAATTTAATCATTAATAAGCACTCCTCCATCTCAACCACACAAGTAATAAAAAACATAACACGACCCCTCTCGATACCACTCTGGAATGAACTCACACAAGTAATGTATGTATTGCTTTAAACAAACTCTTTCACTCTGATTGCATTAAAATGACGTAATTACAATAAATAAATAGCTTAAAAATAAACCAATAAAATTCAAAGAATAAACTAACCACAAGAAATACAAATTTTATGTGAAAACCCAAATCAAAATCGCGACCATACCAATAAAAAATCTTCACTATATTAACAATTACATCACAAATTCTTATCTAGACAATAATGGGGATGCGCAATAATATTGCTAATCTCAATGCTCTTAAACATTAACTTCAATGTTTCGCCATACATTAACAATTCAATATTAGTTTAATTTAAATAAGCCGATTTTAAATAATAAATACCGTAAAATAAAAAATTAAGACAAGAGTAGACACGACGCAGTTTAAGGGTTACCTCAAAACAAGAAAATGAAATTAATTTCGTCGTCTAATCGTCTAGTAAAATCAAGCCCCCAAAAATATTATTGTCTTCTTTTCTCTCGTCTTTTCTTCTCCACTTGTCTTTGCGATTACACAAGTAGGTCAGCACTTGCCTTTTAAAGCCAAACTTCATTCAAGTCTAAAGCTTAATGTTAATTGCACATCATAAGCCTTGACTTTAGGCTTTGAACTCCCAAATGAGATGGACCCACAATATTATTACTATTCGTTTTGGAGTAATCGCGATAACACAAACTTAAAAGCCGATTTTTAACTCTAAAATAAAAGCTGCTTCGCGAGTATAATAACTCGTGAGCGCTTTTGGCGCCGATCCAATAAAGATTACCGCTTATTTTATTTTATCTAAAAATAAAAATAAAAGTTGAATTTACGAACTTAATTTAAGCTAAAACTACGAAATTAAATGGCCAAGTTATGATCCACTCTTTAGTGAATAAATTTAATAAATTCTTTTTTGCCAATTTTATTTAGATTTATTGCTAAAAAAGATTAATTGTATAAATCATCATTATTTCCATTAATTTTATATGATTTATTTATTGTACAAAACTTAATTTATTCATTGTAAGTCAAAATACACCAACTTATATTGAGATATTTAAGAATTTATTGTGCCAAACACTTTACTATAATAAAAATTTCAAAATATAAAATATGTATAAAATTAAATATAAAATAATTTAATTTATATAATTAAAATAGAATTTGATTTAAACTATTATTTTTATTAAGAGTTTCACCTTCCCTAACTATTAATATTTAGCCAAACATAATTGAAATAAAAATATTTAAAAATTAAATTATGCATAAAAAGTTATTTGAAAATTAAAAATAAAACTAATTTTTTATTTATGAAATATATTTCAAAGAGAGATGAGAAAAAAAAAAAAAAGAATTTGAAGGGAAAAAGTGAAGCAAAAGGTGTAGAGGTGTGCTCCCCCATTTCTATTTATACTAATACATGATTAATCCATACCACACATAAATAAAAACTAATTACATTATAGCATACATTTGTCCCACTAACAAGACATAAATTTAACTTAATCCACTCAAACATACCTAACTTATTCCACTAACAATTATCAAACCTAACATAGTTAAATTTTATGATTTTACAATTACCACACTTATTGTGGTAAAACTTATAATTTCACAATAAAAATCGCTGGATCCTCCTTGACAATGAAATAACTTCTGCCTTTAATCTAATTTGACATTTCCGTGCATCTGCTTTAGAGCCTCAATCGTATTTAAATTATTATTTTTACCTAATAAAACAAATAAAATACACAAAATCAAATATTTAAAAATAATTAGAAATTCATAATATTACATAATTACATACATAAATTATAATATAAGTACAAAATAATATTTTTACCACTACCAATATATAATTTTAACATTAATCGCATGCAAGCATGGATCAGAACTTGACATGTGGCAAGAGGAATCAACTAAATGGAGCTATCTTTGTTTAACCAAAATAAGAGGATAGGTCGCAAGAGAGTTGGGCTCCTTAAAGGGGAGTGGTAGTGTTAGTAAAACATGCAAAACTAAAGGGCATTATTAGAAACCAATTTGGTGGAAGGAGCTTGCACATGAACATGTACACCAACATGAGTAAAATAAAAAAACCCACTTTAGATTATTAGAATAAGGAAAACAATGAAAAGAAAAGATTATTAGGTTGAGTACGAGAGGACGCCACACGCCTTTCCTCTGTAGCACCCTCAAAAGCAATAGGACTTTAAGCTGGAGGGATTGCTACACATACAATAGAAGACAAAATGGGGGCTTGAGTTTCTTTATGGGTTTGAAATTATTGAAACGACCTTAGGCACACTCAACAAAAGCTCAAGGACATCACTCAAAGATTACTCTCTCATATTCTTCCTCAAAAAAGCATGTTCATTATTTTTAAGACCTTCAAGGTTTATTTGACCTTGAGGTCATACTTATCACCAAAATCTAACTTGAGCCAAACGCCAGGTTGCCGAATCACATGTGAAGGCAGTATTTACGCAGCGAAACCCGCGGCAGATTTCTAGTCAACTTTTAGCATGCAAGTCACTAAATAAGTCTAGAATATTTCAACGAGCTTGAAAGAATGCTTATGCAAAACGCTAGAGAGTATAAGAGTAATGGAAAAATAAACTTTATTACTCAAAAAAGAGTAATTTACAAAGTGAGAGGTTTTGGATAGCTGGGCTGCCAGACACATGGACCACAATTACGGTGTGGTGGTCAAAACGCCACGCCATTTTACTATTTATAGCTTGCAATAAGATTCTAGAGCCACCATATGTTGCCAACTTACCTAAAAATCACGACTTAAACGCCTTCTTGCAATTTCTAAATATTTATAATTTCTAAGAGAATTCTAAAGATTTGGGGCTTGTTGTCAAAGACCGCTGTACAATTATTGAGTAAGAGCCCATCAAACAAGATCCCACTTCTAAGTGCACTAACCTCTTGTGCTAAACGCACTCCACTTCTATGGGCACCTCGCATTAGATGGAACTTTTATCGACTGAGTCGCTAAAAAAATTAGCCTCCGATCACGGTAGATTGAGCTGCTACCCGCGACAAATCATTGCTTCACCTTAATGTTAGTTTTGGCTCTGGTTCGCAAGACTCACTTAGCTTGAGTTTGGTGGCCTTCATCTTCGTTTTCATCCTAACTTCTCTTTTTCATCTAACACTCACCTTGCCTAGCTAACCTCCTCCATCTTGCAATAGAATACCTCTAACATAATAAGACAGCCATTCACCTTAAAATCAATTTATTTGTTTTAGTTGGTTAAACCAAAATCTGACCAAATCATTGTTGTTGCGGTTTCGGTTGTTGTTATTATTTTGAATAATAATAGTAATCACAATTATTATAATAAATAATGGCAATAATCAACTACGGTTATTTTACTGACTTGTAATAATTTATTCTAATTTTAAGATAAAATAAAAGTATTAATAATAAAATAACTCATCTTAATTTTAATTTTTATTGGTAAAAGAAGTAATTTATTTTAATTCTTATTTTTTATTTTTATTATAATGTATTTCAATTAAAAGCTGGCGTGATCAATCCGTGCAATTCCTATACCATCCAGGAAAAAGGTTCACTGGACCCACCAGCCGTTGGGTCTGGCTCTTGCCCGTTAACTCAGGCTAGACCCACATGATTAATGGCACAAGTCATAATGCGTTCAATTAAAGCACTTTCTTTCTTCTTCGAGAGCCACTTTGTACCACAAAAAAGAAAAAAAACACTTTCTTCGGGTCTCCTTTAGTTTCTTTCGTTGATTTGTCTTGCCTTCGATAAATAGAAATAGTCCATAGATGGCATCAATTCATGTGTCAACATGACTCGTCATGTGGGTACGGGAACTGGGATTTACTGCCCCTCTATCAATATTTCATAGGTAAAAGAGGTTGGCATATTCTCATTTCGGTCTGGAGTTAAAATGAATAACATGCTGCTGCTGATTTAAGAATTATTATTCTATAAACTATGTATGCCTCGGCCTCGCATTTTCCCCAATTTACTTCGTATGAAACCCAAGCCATCAAGGTAGAACTTGTCCAAACTTTACTATTGGTGCACTTGTTTGAAGTGATCCTGATAAAGTTAATGCCGATTTCATTTCATGTGATTCTTAGATCAGAAAGGCCGGAATATAGAAAAAAGGAGTTTGGCATAGTCAAGTCCGTGACAGACATGGGAATACCTAATAACCGGGTACTACTGCCTTTTGGCAAGTGTTAAAAGTCCGATAAACACATGCATCTGCATCGCTTCGAACTAGAAACAGCAAATAGACTTAGTGCAGCCACCAATCTTTGTGTTTATCTTTTTAACAGTTGTGATTACTGATTAGTTAAGAATATATTTGTAATTAAAACTTATTTACACATGACACGAGGTCTTTCAAAAACAGCTTAGACTTAGATCACCACGGCATTGACAGGATACCAATTCAATAGGGTCCTGGCCGCTCTATGGGTTATACTGACTTTGACAAGATCCAATTGTCTGTTAAGAGTACATCTCAATGCAGTAACAGAAAGGAATTACTTCACTGGCCGAAATATTGATGACCCATTTCCTTTTCAATTCCCATGTAAAAGAGGTCTCAACTCAAAATATTGGATTTCAGCTCAATTCCCTAGAGCTGCGAGAATGTCGAAGCGAGGACGTGGAGGATCAGCAGGTAACAAGTTCAGGATGTCACTGGGTTTGCCAGTGGCAACAACTGTGAACTGTGCTGACAACACTGGGGCAAAGAACCTTTACATCATCTCAGTTAAGGGAATCAAGGGTCGCCTCAACCGTTTGCCATCTGCTTGTGTTGGAGACATGGTTATGGCTACTGTGAAGAAAGGGAAGCCTGATCTTAGGAAGAAGGTGATGCCCGCCGTCATTGTAAGGCAGCGCAAGCCGTGGCGCAAAAAAGGATGATGTCTTCATGTACTTGGAAGTTAATGCAGGTGTTATTGTGAATCCAAAGGGAGAAATGAAGGGTTCCGCTATCACCGGTCCATTTGGCAAGGAGTGTGCTGATCTGTGGCCCAGGATTGCAAGTGCAGCCAATGCTATCGTTTAAGACGTTGAAGACCGATAACCTTTATCATCTGTTTTGTTGCACGGCGAAGTATTCTGGCGTAGGTCTTATAGTAGGAAGGAGTAAAGCTGTCTTGTGAACTTCCTCTATGATGTTATTCTAGAGTTTTGGAAGTGGTATGAAAGTTTGGAGTTTTGTTGTATCTTGATATCATTTTCACGCTGTTTCTGTTTTTGAATTCAATTTCCGATGAAATATGGTTGCATGCAATTTTATCAAGATTTATTTCTAATAATAATAATTAAAAACAACTTAAAATACCTCACTGGAGCATGCCATCACAGAATACAACAAAATTTCCCATTTACAATGGAAACGTCACTTCTTATTCCTATTCAAAGCTGCTTTTATAGTTTCCATCATCTGTCTATTCCACAAGAAGAAGAGTTCACATGCACAGGCTTAATTAACACACGTTCAGTTAGTCACCGAATAAATCATCATTGTCATTGTCATAAGTGCTGGAGTTATTTCCAGGTTTTTCACTTGACGTACTGATGGCCTTACGTTCAGAATCTTTAGGCGGGGAAGCTGGTCTGGTAGAGCTAACAGATGAATACGCCCAAGAAGACCCCACTTTTCCAGAAAATGAATCGCCGTAAAGGTCATCATAGATCCCGCTTTTTGGACCACTTTTGACCTTATTCAATACTTCTTGTAGCTTATCAGTCACACCTTTGGGCAAAAAAATTTCTTCCTTTTCAGAGGGTTTTTCCTTACATTTCGGTATCACAGTAGTTTGCACGAGGGATTCATATTTTCCAACTAGACTTCCTTCTTTCATGCCTATTGGACCTGGTTCTGTTCCTACATCAGCACCATCTGAAATGCCAACGACTTCAGCCAACTCTCCTCCAGCTTGATCCCTGAAGGACACTCTTAATTTTTTAATTCTTTTTGCAGCCCTCTCCGGTTGCTGGCTGTCATCTCTTCCAATCAATGAGCTACTAGGCTCACCAGATCGACTCATAAGGTCAGACGTACTTAGACCATAACGATTTAGAAGTGTATTATAAACCACAACAGCTTCCTCATCGGATGGATCAGGAGGCGGTGGTAAATTGATCTCTGTAGCAGGTGGAGGACGAGCAAAAAGAGCATCGGTATTCTTTCTCAAAATATATGTTCTTGTTGAAGCAGCGAATCTCAAAGACTGCCCAATTTCAAGCTCAACTGGAGTCTCTTTGGTCAAACGCTCATTGGCAACAAAGGTACCGTGAGCTGATCCCAGATCAATTACGTATATGCTGTACAGATTACAAAAACTTGTATGACACATTGTTGATAGAGGTTTTTATTTTTATTCAGAAAGCAAATTTTCCCAGAAGAACATTAAATATTTTCAACATCTGTTGAAGAAGATTCTCATTTGGCAACACATTACAAAGTGGAGGATTAAGACAACTCAGAGATCTGGAATGAGTCAAATGACCAACAAGGTCATCAAACCTGAGCTTCCAGTAGTAATCCTCCTATAGCTAATAGCAAAGCACACTTGAGCATAAAAATCGTACCAACAGCTCAAAAACAAATTTGCTAACATACACTTACAATAAAACAAATTATCAGATTTTGTGATCGACCAACATCAAACAAAAAGACTAGAAATGAATGGTAAAACTTGTTATCCTGCAAAGAAATATTTAATTTCCAATCTTCTTCTCATCATTTCTGAACTTAGTCATAAATGAAGTATAATATAGCGTATCCCTTTTGGAGCATTGTGATAAGTAAGAGAAAAAAAAAGGAAAGAAAAAGCTTCAAGGGAAACTTTAATACCATTCCAAAAAAAACATGTCAAGAACTATAAAAGAGCTGCAAAAAATAGTGTCAAGGAACATTGAGCAAAAAACTAACCTTCCATTCTTGTGAGGAATGACGGCCGCATGCTGGCGTGAAATGGACTGATGATCAAGAACAAAATCACATGTTTGAAACTGCCTCCCAAAAATATGCCTCCGTCTATCCAAATTAATCCGGTCAAGAATCTCACCATCCTTCAAAACCTCAAGATAGTAGACACTGGAGCGCGGCTCAATTGCCCAGTCTGGCGGTTGCCAAGTGGATTGCCCGCCTCCAATCTGGGTCGCCTGCGGTGCTTTCCCAACAGACAGCGAAGCCTCCTGTTTGATGGAGTTTTGAGAAATCTGGTGTTGATTCTGATACTGGGGTTGTTGGTAAGTTTGTGAAAGTAAACACTGAGTTGAAGGATTAGTAACAGCTTCTGAAGCAGTTTTGGCAGCAGAAGTAACAGCAACTGAAAATGGTTCCAAGGATTGAGCTTTCTTGAATCGATCAAGACCGGCTCTTCCAAACATTGTCTACACGTTAATCATTAAAACAAAACCTCAATATTTACTTTAGAGACAATGATAAAAATGATGTTAACATGATAATGCGATTCGTCATCTGTTTCTACAAAAAACCCTAATTTCAAAAATAGAAATACTGCTACACTTAATTTGCATAAAAAAGACTTAAAGTTTATCAACCGAAGGGATCAATATCATTAAACTGCTAAAAGAAACAGCTATTATCAATCAAAAGACCCAAATCTGATGTTTAGATATATCAAACTACAAACATATCATAACCAATATCGAAGTAGAAAGATGAAGCCAAGGAAAAAAAGAAAAAATTACGTAAGGGTTCTAACGATCTGATTGTTGATTAACCGATTGATCGACCCGGGTAAGAAAAGTAGCTGAATTTAACAAATCAAGTAGCTGAATTTAAAAAAAAAATAAAAATGAAACGGTCCGTTTGGCAATAGATAAAGCCAATCTTACCATAACCTTATGTTGGGTTTATTTTCTGAACCGTTTTCGCCCCTTCCCTCGTAATAGTGCTAGTAAACCACCCAAATATAAAACAGCCACTTGCTTTTGTTTTGATAATAATAATATTAGTCTCAAATAATAATAATAATAATAATAATAATAATAATAATAATAATAATACTAATCTATTTTTGCTAGGCTTGCCAATCATATTGTCTTGTTTTTGCTTTCATTATCTTGAATATCCTTTTTGTCTTTATCAACGGGTAGCATGGATCTTTTTATTTGATATTTTTTCCTGATTTCATATTTTTCTTTACTAATTGAGAGATTATCCAAAATCTACGCTCCAGAACTTGCCAATATAAAAAATAAAGACTAAAATTAATTTATATGAGACTAACATACAAGTTGCACATTTATACATTATACAAAAGGTTTAAAAGCCATTGTCAAGAAATAGTTTAATGCTCTGAGTAATGCCAATCAAAATTTTGGAATTACAGCAGCCGCACACCGAATGCACATAGATAGAAGCATCAGACTACTGAAAAAATTAAAGCTCTTGTCACTATGTAGTATCAGAAGATTGTTATTATCTTCAAACCACGTTGGTACACTACAAAGCACTGCTGTATCCAAAATTGAAGTTTCAGCAGTAATTCCGTCCCACCTGTGATGATGCCAATAGCTAGACTGCATATCTGGATGATTGCCAATGATGACATCTGCAATCTATGTCTGTCACCAATACCGCTCATAAAAGTGGACACTAAGAACGCGGAGATACTAAAAGGGGATGGCAAAAAAATATCAGCTCTCTCCAGACTCAAACCAAGTCCACTGCAATAAGAATGTCAGGGCAATGCCCAAACCATCCACTATCTCACTGCAAATTCCTTCTCAATTACACTTAACTTCACCCTTACGCGGTCTTCCAGATTTGAGACAATGTTCTTGGTAATTCTTTTCTGATGCCTGGTGCTTTTCAGCCATGCAACTCCTAGGTGTACCTGTACTAGACAGCCTTTTGGTCTTGAGGGTGAATCCTCAACTTGGTATCTTAGGTGAAGCTGCACATTTCAAAGGACAATTGTTAATTGTGATGAATACAGAAGACAAAGAATTAATGCAATCTGATGGAAAAGAAAATTGAATATAATGAATTTGCACATAAAAACAATTCAAAGTGGCATTCGTACATTAAAATAGTCACCAAGGGGAACTCCATGAAGAGTCATAACATCTTCAACAAGCCAACCATTCCCACTGGGCAAGGGGGATTTTTGCTGAGTGCTTGTCACCTCTCCTCTATAGCGGGATATACACTTATCAAATCTATAATATATCTGCCTCTCAAAAACATCGAGCTTCTCTGATTCCCATGGACTGCAAGAATAGCTAACACAACCGGCTTTCTCCATAACAGTACGCTCCAATTCACCCCCACCAAATAGCTCCATAAAGAAACTCATCTAAGATTATCAACAAGACAGTAGTAATTGTCACGTACAAGCAGATACCTTACACTATGTAAGACAATCATGAGAAAATGTAAACATGCACGACAGTTACCAGCCTAACATGGACACACATGCTTATGGACGTTTCCCACAAGCATAAACATAGACAAGGGGAGACAGAGAGAGAACTTACAGGAACCGGAAGAACAGAAGAATAAACCTCAGACATGGTGACATCCTCAAGACCCAAGAAGGTTCCACTCTCTTCAGATTGTAGACTTTTGGCTTCTGATTCTTCAACTATTTGCACTTTCTGCTCTGGACTCAAGGATCTTGCCTTCCACAGAGCCATGATTGTCCTATTCAACATACATAAAATGGTAAGTCACATAGCGTAGTTTTATCTACTATCATTTTTCATTTTTCCTATCCAAGACTAAAGAGGCACATCATGTTTTGGACACTGTATAACATCTACCCTAATTGCTTTGCAGCAGAGCTCAATATGCTTCTCAAGTTGGTACAAGCACAAAAACTAAAGAAAGAGAGATTAGGGAAGGCCAAAAAGGTTTATTCAGAAAAAAGAATTGCACGATGAGCACAATTAAAATAAAAATTAAAAAAAAACCAAAAAAAGAAATCATGTTACAATTGTAACAATAATGTAAAAAGAACAGGGCATTGTTTTCATTTACCGATGAGCTACATTGTAAGATACAAAAGAATGAAAATGGAACTTTAGCCTGCCTTCCTCATCTTGGGTCTTTGCACCATGCCTTGCATCCATGCCTCGACCCTGCCAGAGAGTCATGACGATAACTGGGCTGCCCATTGATGACAAAGAAGGAGGTAACACTTGAATGTCTTCTATGTCCTCCCAGAGAAAGAAAAAATTTGTCTTGTGCCCAAATAAATTTGCATGGAACCCAATTATTCTTGCAGACAGAAATAAGCGACCCTGCACATTGACAATGACAAGTAATATGATCAGACTGCTAAAGCATAGCATTTAAACTCATATAGATGGCTCTATTATAAAATACGTGATTTGTGTTATGACCATGCCCAAAGCACCTGTAGAAGCATTTTTCGCTTTAAGTGACACGTGAAATTGTTTATAAGAAATTCCTCTGGTGGCAGCCCAAAGAGTTTCTGAAAGGCTGAATTTGTTTGAGGAGATCGAAGATTTATCTACAAGCGTTTCCGTCAAACAGAAATAGTAAACAAAAATGCTGGGAGTCATGAAAACCATAACATATATAGCAGATTGATAAATGAAAACCCAGAACAGAACAACTTGCATTACCTTCTTTCCCACCTCTTTCTCCATCTTAGTCAAATACTCTTTGACAACATTGCTACCCATTGTATTATTGAGGAAAATTCTTAAGTGAAGCTTAGATTGACATGCCTGTGCTAGCTTTCCTTGAAGAGGAATCCACACATCAGCTAGATCTGAGATATTAGATTTTACAAAGTTTATCTCAGCATGTCCCAAAGATGTAGCTTCATTAAAAGGTCCATCAAAATCATAAACTTCTACATCCAACATTGAAGGAGGCTCGTCCATTGCATCAAACTCAAATATTTCTGCGAGGGTGAATGAAGTTTCATGACAATAGATCAAAGGAAATCGAGATCTTAAATAGGACACCGTCTATTAAAACTTGATCCAAAAGAAAAAATAAAGATGTAGCTATCTGAAAACATTCATATATAATTGTAGAAGGATCACCATTCCACATTGGATTGCATTGCTGAAACTTTATTGAGCTGGTTCTGCTTTTCCCATTACAAGTGAACACCACATATGGATCACAGAACCCACTTGAATCAACAGCTGCTAAGTTATCTCCCTTAATCAAAGCAACAGTTAGCAACCACCCGTCACCTTGTGCTTTAACTCCATGATCGCTGCCTATAGTTCAATAGAAAATGAAAATAAATAGAAAGCTAAACAAAAGAATGACATAGACAAATGCAGGCTCAGGGAGGAAGA
This sequence comes from Luvunga scandens, assembly GCA_030449905.1. Classification (NCBI taxonomy): domain Eukaryota; kingdom Viridiplantae; phylum Streptophyta; class Magnoliopsida; order Sapindales; family Rutaceae; genus Luvunga; species Luvunga scandens. The sequence goes on from JASUUG010000553.1 coordinate 11,816, forward strand.
ACTGGAAGTAAAGAGCATTAGAGAAAGGAAATAATGTTGTCCACCTATAACTCTGAGGTTAACAATTTGTATTATATGCATGGTTCCAAGGATAATATGACAGCACAGAGCAATTTGTTAAAAATTGGGATTATTAAAAATATTTATCATCGCTTCAAGTTGATCAGTCACACATCAGAGAAAGCATGCTAATAATCTTTTCTAGGTCATCAATCAATTTCTCATCAGGCAAAGAGTATAGTGGTATATTTAAACAAAGTAGTTTGGAGTTGTTACTAACAGAAAGAGAAATTAACAGTTGCAAACATTACCCTTTTGTTTTCTGGCTTGCATGAAGCGCGAAATTAACTGTAGGAACCTTTCACCCTGAAGGACCAGGACACCACACACAATAAATTCACCAATAGAATCTGGCAAGTCAAGCCCAACAAATTCAAGCCCCTGAATTGTGGTGGATGTGGCAAGCCAGATGTGGACAAGCACATAAATTCCCATAAAAAACGAGGAGACTACAGTGAAGTTAGCAAAATACTGCACTGCCAGCTTCCAGTCAGACTGGGGCTCTGGCTGCAATGAAGACAAAATCTGTTCCTTATTTAACCCCATATCATTTGAATCAACAGGCGTAATTGTCTGAGACAAAAAGGTTGCAAATTCCTCATACGTTTCCCTCAAAGCTGATCGGGCTCCATTTTCTATCATACCTTTCATCATGGTACTTTGCAGAAAATTCATGCGCCAAGATATCACCAAATGTGAAGACTGTTCTCCTGATGACAACTCAGGCCCAGGAGTAATGCAGAAGAGCAATTCAGTCTTAAAACTGCTCCCGTACATAACTTCCGGAGTGCTCACACTTGCTAAAATAGCAAATACCTTCCCATCAGCTTTCAGATATGTTTGCTCCTCAAAGCCCTTCGTCGCCTTAATTAATTTATTTGCTGCCTTAATGTAAGTTACAATTCTTTTCAAGCTCTCACAGCCATTCTCAAAGTTCCACGGCCCAATTTGCAGTTCTGTATTTCCCTGTTCTTCAGCCCATGTTCTAGGGAAATTCGAATCAGGTGAAAAAAGTAGAGTGTTTAGGTCTTGAGGTGCAGTCACATACATTTGGTCTACAAGGACTCCCCCAGGTAAATTGCTTGGGATTTCAGACCCTTGATCTCTAGACTCCATAGTTTTCATTGCTTCTTCAAATGAAGCAGAAGAGGACTGATCCACGCACTTGTCCTCAAAATTTTCAGATTTGGTAGTTTCAGGTAACTCCAAAAGGTCAAAACCTCTACCTGATGCTGTATCTGAGTTTTTATTAAATATTTGAGCAATTCGACCAGCTAAGGTTTTTTGTGCACAAGACTTCTCTTCCTTACTAGATGTGGTATCCTCTACTCTCACAGGAGAGGGTGCATTCGAAGGGCCACTGAAAGACCTGTTAGGAGATTCAGTTGTCTTTAATTGATCAAGGGGATCAAAATCAATATTAAAGTCTGCAGATGAAGTATTGTGCGAAAAACTTATAGTCAAAAGAATTTCACCTGCCATGGAATACATAAAAAGAAAAGTTACTACATTATGAGATGCACATTGCGTTCTTGGAAAATTTTAAAATTCGATCACAACAATTACTAGCCGTAGCAAGACATTATTAGAAAACAAAAGGCTGAAGCCGAGAAATGGAAGCAATATTAAAAGAAGAAAACGAAAAACGTACAAACTTACCGCAGTCCTTGTTTTTGGACTTCTTATTCTTCGGTTGAAGAGAGTGCCAAGCGGTGGGAAGAGACTTATTATCAGCATCAAAGACTCGTGAAACAGGGATTTTAAGAAACCCAACAAAGTCATCATTGAAGTACTTTTCTTCATCCAAAACAGAAATAACGAGCTCGTCTTTCAAATCTTCAACTTTGAAACTAAACTCCTCCTCCCAACTTGGGCTTAAGCTCTTCTTCACCACTTTTGTCTTAAACCTTTGCTTTCCCAATTGCAATCTCACATACGGATCACTATACCCATTTTGATCCATCGCTGGTATGTTTCTTGCTTCTATAACTCTCACCACAAGCTTCATTTTGAACCCACTTGTGTTAAAACAATTTAAATAACATGTATATATGTGACAAAATGAACTACCAACAAAAACAATTCTTCATTGAGTGTCTTAGATGAAGCAATAAACAATTCTAATCACCATAAAAGAACAGTGATCAGAAATGAAAAGCATGTTGATTGTAATAAGAAAGGGCTGACAATTTCGTAAGCATTCAAATATCCCTAATCCAGAAAGCGGAACGACAGAGAAAGATCAGCAAACTCGAAACATAGAGATTATCAAAGACGAAAATTCTATGGATATTTTTTTTTAACCTCCTGAGCGCAATGAAATAATATGAACCAGAAATGGAATTTCAATGATGCGAAATGAATGAGAGAGGTGATCGATGGATTTGGTGGTTGAAACTGGAAAGCAAGCAGACTTTTCTCGATTGCAACTTCGCGTTTCGTGTTTGACTTATTGACTTTTTTTTTCTTTTTCTTTTTAATTGTCATGATATTAATTAAAATGTTCATAACTAATATTTTTATTTATGAATTTTTGTCACGTTAAGTTAAATAAAACATAACACAAATGCGCCAATTCCATTTTTGTCAATTGTACAGCACATGTTTATGAATTTTTATTTAAATATATCATATTTGTCCCTAAATACTAAATTTATATCTTATTACATACATATATCTCATGAAGGTGAGAAAAATTAAAAATACTTTAAAAAAAACGGTGAATCTATACAATTTCTTCCTCTTATGGTTTTTTTCTCTCACCATTCTTTTTTCACAGTTTTCTCTTCTCACCATTTTTTCCTTTCCAGCGGTTCCGTTCTCTTTCACCATTTCATTTTTTACCTCCAATACAAAAGTTTTTGATAAAAATAAATTATTCAAAAGGTGCAATATCAAGTGGTGGATAAGATATGTTTGAAATGCGACCTTTATGTATGCTTAGGGTTTGATTTGATTTCATTACAAGTATAATTGCTAATGATTTATGAGTTTTAATAGTACATTATTTATTTTGTGTTTGCATGCACACTATTACATAAAAATGTAGGGATTTAAGACTTAATTTAAATTATGAGTGATTGAAAAATCAGTCCAGGAACAAGTCGAGTGTGAAATCGGATAAATCAAGAATTTAGTTGAGTAATAAGTGAAAGAGATGAGTAAGTTGAATATGTAGTCGAGTAAGTATATTAAATGAGTTGCGTATTAAAAGTTGAGTAAATTTTTTAAATAAGTCGAGCAAGAGTTATGTAATTTTTAAAGGGGTTGAGTATGGGGTCAGGTAAGTTAGTAAGAAGTGAAGGAGATGAGTAAATCCAATATCTGGTCGAGTAGAAAGTTGAGTAAGTATATTAAATGAGTCGAATATTAATAATTTTGAAGATAAATTAAGTCAAGTATTAATAAATTTTAAAATAAATTGAGTAAAAGTTGAGTAAATATTTTGAACAAGTCGAAACTTGATTATGTTATTTTTTAAAGAAGTTGAGTTCGAAGTCGGATAAGTCGAGTAAGAAATGTAGTAAGTGAGTTGAGTAAGTCACGTACGAAGTCAAGTAAGTAGAATGAATGAGTTAAGTATTAAGTCGAGAAAAAGCAAAATAATTTTTAAACAAGTCAAGTAAACGTCAAGTTTTTGAACACATTAACTCATTGAGTAAGAGCTAAGTAATAATGTTGAGTAAGAAGTCATTTGATCAAGTTGAGTAAGTATATTGAATGAGTCAAGTATTAAGTAGAGCAATATTTAAAACAGATTAAGTAGAAGTCAAGTAAATTTTTTGAACAAGTCGAGTAACAATTATGTTATTTTTTAAAAAAGTTAAGTATGAAGTTGGGTAAATTGAGGATTCAATTGAATAAGAAGTGAAGTGAGGAAATTGAGTAAATCAAGTATCTAATGGAGTAGAAAGCTGAATAAGTATGTTGAGTGAGTCAAATATTAAATGGAGTAAAAATTGAGAAATTTTTTAAATAAATCGAGTAAACATAAAATATTATTTTTTTACTTCTTTTGATCTTGTTCAACTTTTTAATTTAAGGAATCAATTCAATTTTATTGAAGTTATTTTTATATTTTCTCTATTTTTTAAAGTATATATATGAAAAATTAAAGATTTTAATGGTTTAAAATATATTTTAAATATTTCAAAAGAAATAGGCTATATCCCACGCAATTCCCTCTTGCACACGTAAGAAATTAAATTCTCTTTCCTAGCAAAAGTTCCGGATGAAAGCCTTGAGAGAGGAGGAAAAAAGAAAAGGAAAAATGAAAAATATTTTTTTAAAATCTTTATCTTTTAGTTTTATTTCCGAATAAAGGCAAGTCACGGATTTGTCGGATTGACCTTCATTTGTAGGTGACGGTTTAAGCCAGCCTAGGTAACCATGTTCTCTTAAAAGAGCAATTAAATAAGCTTACAACTTCGCATTGCTGTTTCATCGACTGAGAGGTCAGGATATGTGCACTCTCTCGTCCACCCGATAATTAACATCTCAGAATCAACTTAAAAGTAAAAGCAAATGTTGCAGTTTTAAGCTCGAATTGCTTTTTGATGTTTCAATATAAGCAAGTTCAACACAAACAATCAGCATTCTACGAAACACAAACAATCAGCATCCTACGGACATAAGGTCTGCACGTGGGAACCAGCAAACAGGCCTCAAAGAAGTGAGTATTGAAGCAGTAATCGCAAGGTTACTGTCCTAATAATTCAAGAATGTCAGAAACCTGATTTGTGTAATAATCTGGTTGGATGTTGTTTGAGGGATCTTGAAGGGTGGATTGAGTTGTCACACCTACAAGTTCACAAGTTTCCCAACATCAGGAGACGGTAAGGATATGACAGAGAACTGATTTATTTTCATGTTAGAAAATCAAGAAAATCCTCGTACCTGAAAGGACAAGGAGTGTTTTGCAGCCAGCATTCTGTCCAAATAAAATATCAGTATCTAATCTATCACCCACCATACACATTCTGGAGGAAGCAATCTGAAATCTGCAAATCAGAATACAGAGAGCACTAAGTACAAAATTTACACTGAAAAAGGTCTTAACTTGTCTTTTCATGCAATCTCATATCAATAATATTAGAATAATGATGTGATAAATGGAGGTCAGACATCTTTTGTACTTTTGTAAAGAATTTCCTCCCTCCACAATTTAGTCTGTATGAATGCAATGTACCAACGATCTTTCATCTAACTTACTTCTTTAATAAAATTTCCATCATGAAGGTTGTTGGCTTTCCAACTACAATAGGCTCTCTTTCAGTTGACCCACGCATGGCTGCAACCATACACCCGGCACCTGCAAGCCAGGATAAATCTTATAATGAAGCAAATTCGTCCAGTCTGTATTTACATACAAGCTAATTTTTCTTACCAGGCCACTCTTGTAAATCAGTCAAATGTCCCACTGCATCACAATTGGTAGCAACGAAAAGGCAGCCAGGATTCTCACGGATGCAAAGCGTTCCGTACCTGGCAATTAAAATCCTGTTCATCTCAAAAGCAAGCAAGCAACATGCAGCAAATAGAATATCTAAATATATGATGCATGCTAAACCTATTATAATAATGTTTGTCAGAATTTCCATAGAGAGATTTAAGGAAGTCCTTTTCATTGCTAAGCATTATGCCGAACCTATGACCTAACTCAACACCCATCTCTCCTTGACACCCGCTGAGCCAAAGCCTTGATCAAGAAGGGATCTTTCACATGCTCAACCATGAACCATCCTTGTGTACCTAACAGCTAATATTATGTAAGATTTTGGATATGCATGTTTGCTAATTGTCACCTTTGTTATAGAAAAAAATATGCAGCAATCAACTCTTCACCAGTGTATCCAAAATGCCTTCATGAATTGTAAGGAATTTGAAGATTCTAAGGGGGAAACCTGAGCACCTAGGTAACATTTCAGTACATATGGCATACAACAAGCTGGCATTATCATTTCAGATGGCGATTAATGAGACCATTAGAGAAGAAGCTAGAGTTAGAATTATCTCAAAGTTCTCTCTTGATTACTGAATGAAACGAATTGGGGCCATAGACGTGTCTAAGAAAATAATGAGGTAAAACTGAGAATATTGATGCCACCCCCCCCACCCCCCACCCCAAAGCTCAACTTCTCCATGAGCTTCCACCTAAAGTGTGAGCTTCATCCATAAATCTAATACTGGCCAGCCATTCAGAATCAAGTCACGCCTAAATCTAACAAATTTTGTTCACATGTGCAAGAGATCAAGTCAAACAGTGTATACACTCAAGTGCTTAAAAGTTAAGTGATTAGGACTTCAAAACTTGCAAAAGGTTAATAACACAAAAGTAAATAGGTAATATATTAATTTAAAACAAAATAGAACATGGGATACAGACTCTTACTGAAGCTTGTAATAGTTAATATGTGGATCTAATCCAACCACAACTGCTCCAACCTGGAACGAGGTGCAACAAATAGTTTTCAAGGAGTGAAGTAAAGAAAGAGGAAAAAATACAAAGAAAGAAAAGGAAAGTCGCTCCAAGAAATTGCAGGCTAGGTGTTATGTTACATTCTTATCGTGTTCAAATAAGCAATTTGATTTCAGTTGTACCCTCTTTTCCCCATCTTCCTGCAATAAAGTGTAAACAATAAGGGAAAAGGTTTTCTAAATCAATGACATGAGTGAAACAAAAAACCCACCCACAATACAAACTAAAGAGAAGCATAAGATTTTGCAAGGGAGTCTACAGCTAATGCTTCTGAAATGCAGGAGAATATCTGCACTCAAAGCGGAGTCTAACAAAGGGCACAACAAGAAAACAATATTTTGTTACAAACTGAAGCAAAGCAAGCTGCCATCCTGCCAATGTGAGTGAAGAATATCAGATCTTCACCAATATTTATTTGTTTATTTATTTATTTTCATTTTTGATGCTCAGCTTCACCAACAGTTGCAACACTAATGGTTCACTTTCCTGTTGGCAGGAGCATTTCTAAAACTTGGATAACTGCTCAAGAGTTTTGCTTTGGGATATCCTTTGAGAAAGAGGACTAAAAATTCTTGAATGAAACATTCTGAAATTAGAAGGTGAAAAAATCGGTCAATCAGATCATGCATACAGCTGATGCTGTGAAGTTACTAAGGTGTAACTTTATAAGGATTATTACGCATATAACCAAAGCAGGCCTCAAAATCATCTTTATTTCAAGAAAATGTATTCAATCAAACAAAAAGATTACAAAACCTTAAGTCTCCTAGAAATGGGACATAAGGGTTTCCAAAAATTAGCCAAGTGGAAACTAACAGCCATTGTCAAGTTGTATAAAGTAAGACCCTTGCTGATGAAAATACAAACAGTTTTTAGCAACTCGATCCAAAAAGAGAGAGAATAACAATTAACAAGAATGGTTAAAAAATGAAAATAATAATTCACTAATACTCTTTGCTGCAACTAGAATGGTTAAAAAATTAAAATAAGAATAGAAATAAAGAGACCTTTATTCAATGATAAATAAAAATCAGCAATGAGCAATGAATCGCAATTACAACTTAAATTTATTTTATCTAATGATATCTTAAATGAGAAAGACCAAAAATACTGTGAGAATTTATAGGTTGGAGTTATTCTTCTAACAAACGAGATCATTTACATATTTTAGAAAAGCTTACTGGGCCACCAAGAGCTGTGTATCCAGCTTGCTGCAGCTCTTCTAAGATGCCTTCACCACCAATAACATAAACCTTTAAAAGGAAAAAATATATATGTACGTATGTTGGAAACAACACTAAAAAGAAAAAAGAAAAAAAGAAAAATACAATAATAATTTAATTTAAAATACAATATATGTATGTATGAGCAATTTAATGATTAATTTAATTTAATTTAATTTAAAAGTTTTAATTTGCTTGATTGCATATTGTAATTCCTTGGAATTTTAATTACAAGTGAGTCCAACTTTGTAAATTGCTCATGACCAGCAAATTAACATTTTGGATTTATTTTTATCATATTCAGCTTAATTTTCAGTATCAAATTGTTCTAATTAATTCTGGTTGGATTCAGTCTTGATTTGAGTTTAGCTTTGGTCACCAAAGTTGAGAGCTTAATTTTCAGAGCTTAATTAATTCAGAACATGTTAATAAAATCAATTTCGCAGCTGATTGGGAGAGGTTCATACAACTTTGAACCAAGAAAACATATATGATAGATTTTTTTTTTTTGGGAGGAAAAAATAGTAAAAATTTTGTAAAACAGAATTAATAGTAAGACAAAATCCATTTAGTCAACCATAATGAGGCACATACCTTCTTCTCTTTAGGAAAATTGTTGACTTTCAAGTACATGGCAGCTGCAAAAGATGAGGAAAAAATCTCATCCTACAAAACAATATCATAAAACAAAGGACATATTCAGTTAGGTGAAATAGTGAGATCTGATTGAAAAATACGTGAATCATTAACTACATGTGTAAGAACAGAGAAGCAAACCTCTGAGACCGAAACTCCAAGAGAATTGAACTTATGAGCATATTGTCTCCTTGATCTTCTAGAATTGTTGGTCACAAAAATAAGCTTCTTTCCCTTGAATAATGTAATAATGTAATACTATTGAAACATAATAAAAAACAGAAAAATAAGAGAAATATTAGGCGAATAAAATGAAGGAGTTTGAGAACCTTGGATCGAAGCACGTCTAGTGTTTGTCGGACTCCATCAATGAGTTTATCGCCCTTCCAGATCACACCTGATCGCATAATGAAATTCATCCGCTTCACAATATTAAAATTAAAAGTAATAATAATAACAATAAAGCAAAGAAAAGAAAGTCATATATAATAGACCATCGCAATCGAAGAGAAAAGCGTCAACCGAATCGAAGAGGGCTGTAATGTTGTTTGCAGAGAGAAGCTCCGCCAGAGCTTCTCCATTTTGACCACGCATTCTCACTGTTCTTGGATTTTCTCTTGGAATGTAATAAATGACTACTTCACTCCCCCTTTTACGGGGAAATTTTAATGAATGACAGTATTTTGCTCGGATATTCGAAATTTAAATTTGACATCAATTTATTTATTTTAAAATTTTTAATGATGTGAAATTAATATTTTATTTAATAAATACATAAAAATATATAAAATTAAATATTTAAAAAATAATTAAAAATTTATAATATGTTATATAATTATAAATATAAATTATAATATGAACAAAAAATAATATTTTTATTTCTTAATAAAAATATAATTTTTAACACTAATCATGGGTTTAGGGTTTAGGGTTTAGGGTTTTAGGGTTTAGGGTTTTAGGGTTTAGGGTTTTAGGGTTTAGGGTTTTAGGGTTTAGGGTTTTAGGGTTTAGGGTTTAGGGTTTAGGGTTTAGGGTTTAGGGTTTTAGGGTTTTAGGGTTTTAGGGTTTTAGGGTTTAGGGTTTTAGGGTTTAGGGTTTTAGGGTTTTAGGGTTTTAGGGTTTTAGGGTTTTAGGGTTTTAGGGTTTTAGGGTTTTAGGGTTTAGGGTTTAGGGTTTAGGGTTTAGGGTTTTAGGGTTTAGGGTTTAGGGTTTAGGTTTTAGGGTTTAGGGTTTTAGGGTTTAGGGTTTAGGGTTCAGGGTTTAGGGTTTAGGGTTTAGGGTTTTTTTTTTTTTTAAAACCACCATAATGGTGGGGGGTTAGGCGGGACCCCAACCTGTATTATAAATCATGAAATTAAGAAAAATACATAAGGAGGGGGATATGGACCAAAAACCTCCTAAAAAATGAAAGACATAAATTGTAAATGGCGAAAGGAAAAAATCTAACGCCGGATATGCGGGACTGCATGAGCATCCAAATGAAGAATCCCAGATAAGCCCCTAGGTAAGTCCCTAGTAGAAAAGAAACGCCGACTAGATCTAGTAGTGCAAGCCCAATTAGCTAGGAAGTCAGCAGCGGACGTAGCCTCACGAAACACATGTCTAACCACCACCGAATGGGAGGAAACCAAGTAACGAGCGCGGCGTAGAGATAAAGCATAATCCCAACAGACAGAGCGCTCGAGAGGATCCAAGAAATAATCGTAGCGAATCGGACTCCACCTCCAAAAGCAGAATATCAAGTCGAACCGCAAGCTCCAACCCCTCACAAATGTACCATAAGCTCGGCAAGATATAAAATCGGTGATGTCGAGGAAAGAGCAAACCCCGCTAAGACCAAACCCCGATGATCGCGAAGAACACCTCCTGCGGCCCGACATCCCGGGGTTGCCTCAGAGCAACCATCAACCGTTAGCTTCACGACCCGGGAGGCGGCCTCGTCGAGATAACTCGATGGGCGTCGGGGAGAAACAAAGCGCGCATCCCCTCCGCAAGCCGAGAACCCATGATTCCGCGCAATCTGCGAAGGACGAAATCCAAATGCGAGAACCCGCAAGCCTCAAGTCCGACACCACCCGAAAAATGACAGCCTCAAGCGAGAAAATGGATGGGAATCAAACCTATGAGCATTTCGAGCCTTCCACACATGCCACAAGATGAAGCATGGGAGAAGAACTCGAAAATGAGTCCGAGAAAAGCACATCGCCTCCAATGGTGAAGCAAAGCATAGGCGACAGGAAACAAACCCTCCGTAACCCCAAACAACGGTGAAAATACCCCCCAAACCTCGATTAACCCGAGGGCACTCAATAAATAAGTGACGAGAAGTCTCGCGGCGACCCAAATACACCGAGAGACCATATAGAAGCCTCTCGCGCCACAAAGCATCATCGGTGGCGAGGAAACCATGTAAATGATCACCGAGAAAGAAAGATAACCAGGGATGGAAGATGACGCCAAATGATAGAAAATACCTCGTCGTGTGGCTTAGAGCAACGAACAATCTCAGCAGAGCGTAAATGAAAAGCACCGTCGGGAGTGGAGTCCCGTGCGGATCACATCAGCTCGTCGGCGAGAAATAGGGATCGACAAAATTTGCGCAACTCTTGTGAAGGTAAAACTTCTAGGAGTTTGCCTCGATCCCAAACGATACCCGCCAATAGAAAGACAGGAGCGCAGAGAAGCGGCATCGGGATTATAAGCTGGATAAAGGGCAAGAGCCCGGCCAAAGAATCATACCAAAAACTACAAGTGCCCGTACTAAGTAACAGCGCATACATGAGACTCGGCCAGTCGAATAGAACAAAGCCGTCGCCAAAAAGGAGAGGCCGGATATCGAAACCACCACAAAGTGAGATGATCGGATCTGCAATACTTAGACTTATATAAAGCCCGTAAAGAAAATTTGCTCGAAACCTCCACCAAAGCTTTAGCTCAAAAGCCTCAACCTAGGTCCCCCGAACGAGCGTATACCAAGACCTCCTCCTCTACCTGGGATAACAAACCGCCGGCCGGTAGCACCAATGAATCCTCTTCCTAGTCCGGAGTCCCCCATAAAAATTTAGTGAACATCCTCTCCAATTCTTGAACAATTGTATCGGCGGACGTAGAATGTGAAATAAATGCACAAGCATAGAAGATAAAACATGACGAATCAAAACCAACTTCCCGCAAAAAGAAAAGCGATCAGTTAGCCCAACTCGAGATCTTCTCACGACCTTAGGATAAGGTCATCAAAATAAGCAATCTTAAGTCCCCCACATAAATCGGGCACCCAAGATAGGTAAACGGAAGCTTTTTGTCTTTGAAACCCGAGTAATAGAATGAATAATTGCCCGACGCGAAAACAGACGCCGCATTCCCGATATGTGCTCTTGCTTGGCGACTAATGAGCTGCCTGTAAACATCCTCGTAATGATGGAGGAAGTCTATAAGCCTCTTGAGGCTAGAACGACTCCCATTCGCAAAAATAATGATGTCATCAAAGCCAAAACTCAAGTGAGAGACATGGGTAGGCCTGCGAGAACAATATCAAAGAGGGATATGCAGAGAACAAGTGATCTAATCCCGAGAGAGGAACTCACCTTGATAATAAAAGACACGGAGATAATGGATCACCTTGCCGAAGACCACCCAATGATTGAAAAAATCCATGACTAACTCGTTAACCATCACGAGAAAACCAAGGACCGCAAATAGCCCGCCGAATCAAGGAGATCCGCTTCGGAAAAGCCAAAACAATAAGCATCCCCGAGTAATAAAGGACCACGACATCCTATCATAAGCCTTGGCCATATCAAGCTTTAAAACCACATTACTCCCGAGTACTCTTACCAATATCATGAACGATTCCTGGACCGGTGAGAACATTGTCGTGAATAACCCGACCAGGACAAAACCACTCGGGAAGAAGAAATGATACGAGGCAAGATAGGAGTTAATCGCATAACAAGCAACTTGGTGAGAACCTTGTTGCTCACATTGCACAAACTTATCAGTAGAAAATGTCAGCAGAAACAGGAGAGTCCTTCTGCAGGAAGAAGGACCAAAGCGACTCTGAAAAGACCAAGGGGCATAGCATGAGATCCTCGGAAATAATCATGAACAATGGATAGTAAATCACCGTAAATAACATCCCAACACGACCGATAAAAACGCCGCAAAATCCGTCGGGACTGGAGCACTATCGTCGGTCGATAAAGTGAAAACCACCCGTAAGAACTCATCCATATCGGCATCCGACATAGATCAACGCGTCATCGTCTGCGGTCACTAGAGAGAAGGAATAAAATGAAAATCGGATGTGGCGAAACTAGAACCCTGTAACGATAGACTACGAAAAAAATCAAGCTGCGAAGCGCCACGCGTGAAGGCTCGAGAAATCCAACCGAGAAGAAATTTCCCGAATCCGATGAACATGACACAACCGCGTTTCTTAGAACCATGGCATGAAAATAGGGTGTTGGCGTCCCCTTCTCTCACCCAACGGACACTGGGGATGGCGACGCATGAATATCTCCTCACACTGATAAAGCATGTTGTAGGCGAGCCCGAGCCTCGAGAAAAAGCTATACGGTCCGTGATGGAGCGAAACATCATACGCTCTCCTCCGAGCTACCTCGCCTCGGCGTCTTAACGCGATCAAACACGTTACAAATATCTCCTTATTCCAACCTTTTAAACAGAGCTTCAAACGAATGAGCTTGTTGAAAAGCACGCATTCGAAACCAGATCACGGGAGCAACCCAGGCTCGCCTCACTACATCTAGAAATCCAGGATGTTTAAGCAAGCATGTAAAAATTTAAACCTGAAGGCCGTGTAGCGACCAACCTATCACGAGGATAAAGAATAGAGAGAGAGTGATCTCGAACGATCACGATTGGGGATGGGTAACTCGGAAAATAGAAAAAAGGAAAGCGACCCAGCCGAATTACCCACCACCCTATCCAACCGTCTCAAGTGTGCCCATTAGTCCAAGTAAAAGGACTCATTATAACCAAAGATCCTCCAAGCCACAATCCAACAAGGCTAAATTAAAAGCATCAATAAGACCCTGGGTGTGTGTCGCCCGAAATCTCGATACAGATTGCACAACATTAAAATCCCCACCCACCATCCAAGGCCCATCACGGATATCGTGAAAAAAATTAAGAGCCTCCCACAAATCCTCCCGAACGATCATAAGACAACTAGCATAAACATATGAAACATAAACAGGGCTAGGAAAGAAAGAGTGACTAACGTGATGGACCACCGACGACCCGTGTCATGGAGGATCTCCACACAAAAAGGGCACCAAAACACCCAAATCTTCCAGATGCGAAGAAAACCCATGCTCCATCCCAAGACGAAACGGGTACTCTCCAACCGATCAGTAGTAATAAAAGGCTCTAAAATACGAAAGCAAAGCCAACTTGTGCGAGACGAATCAATTTCCGCAACGGCGGCGGACGGGGGCCTTACTAATCCCCCGAATATTCCAAATAAGGGAATTAATCATTGCGAGGAGGAGCGACCCCTGCATTCCGCCTACGAGCCTTGCGCGTCTTGCGACCCGCAACTACCGAAAACCCCGGAAGAAATAGCATCCCGATGATCATTGCTAACCTCATCATCTGGGTGCAGATGAGTACGAACATCATCTGAATCATTTAAAAATCTCCCATCATCAGATTCCCAAGACTCCTCCGAACTGAAAGACACATCGGAGCTAGTAGGACCACGACGGCCCCCGCCAACTAAGGTAAAGTCGGGAATCTCGGTATTATGGGTATTGAAACCCACATGCATAGTCTCCGAACGCCGCGGACTAGACACATTATCTCTTGCCCGTAATACCATAAAGATTTAACTCCGGTTAACCAAGCATGCATAACATCCGCAAAAAGGCTCCGGCCGATATATCATCTACAACTACCTCAAAGCACCAAAGATCCGTACTCTAGTAGTCAGTGGCATCATCGTGAGCTACCCCACCTATATCGATCGATGAACGGGTCAGAATCGCTCTGGCCGATTATCCAAACAACAACGTATTGGGCATTACTCGCAACCCGTGGTCGCACATCTACCTGAAACATGGGCTTTTGCCCTTGTCAAGAACCGGAGGCGGAACAAAGTGTCCCAGCGGGTCTTACGCACCAGGATTAGAACAAAACAAGCCTCCATAGAGTGCTCCTGGTGTTTACAAGGTAACAAAAAGTGAACCTTCTCAAACACTACATCCCCGCTAACCCTGAGTCTCCTCACCAATCCAAATACGCGCAACAAAGGCCGCGAAACATCGTACTCCACCAAAACTCTTGCGACCGATGGCCTATCGACCGAGGCCGTAGCAGATGGTCAACACGCAGAGGGTCCCCCGATAAGCCGCCATGATAGAGAATAAAGCGGACTTGATAAATAAAGTGAACAGTAAATATGGAGACTAACCCAAACAGGCACGATAGGAGATTTCAGTGAGAACATCTAAAGTCGTACTCCATTTAAAAACGCGCATACCTCGACCATTCGCGTCCATGTTTGGCGGACCGGATCGCGAGTAATCCTCCTCCATCGCCAATTTGATCAACACATGCTTGTTATCAAGTAAGGAAACTTGATGATTCCTTTAACCCAAGAGATACAAAAACTTAGGATGATATCCATGGATGGCCGATTAAAAGAGAATTTCCCAACCAAAGCAAGCTTAAAAGGTTCGGCCATGAGTTGCACTTCCTCCTTAGAGAAACATGACGGGCTCCCACGGTCAATAGAACCAAGCTTTACGAAGGCGAGGAACCACAAGCCGTGTGACAGCATCAACGACTTATTAAGGCGAGATGGTGCTGTGAGGTTGAGATGGCTCGGGGTTGTAGAATGACCCTGGCCTTGGCTTTGTGAGGTGATGGCGTAGGGTTGGTAATGGGTTTGGAGTCGGGTTTGGAGTCGGGTTTGGTGGTTTGTTGAAATGTGAATGGGCGGGTGGAAAGTTAGCGTCGGTGAGTCTGCAAATTCCTTTGTTCGGTGTTGGGAGGGCCATCTGGATGACTTTGAAGCGGTACGCCCGTGACTTTCGGCCGGTTGGAATATTGACCACAGGTTGAGTTGTTGGAGTTGGTGAGTGCGGCCGCCATGTGATTGACTCGAGGAGGTTGGTGGGAGGGGCCACGAGGAAGTTCTTTGCGAAGGTGGCAAGGGTTGCGTAAGAGCTTTGATAGGGTGAGATGGGTGAGAGGTTTGCGGGTTGGGGTTGGGATAGGCGTGTGATGAAGATGGACCACGGGGGAGGTGGCGGTTGCATGGGTTCTGCGTGTGTTTGGTAGCAGTGAGTTAAGCGAGTTAACTTCGATTCTGAAGCAGGGTTGCTGCGTTGAGGTTGGAGAAGCGTCGGCCAAGGAGGAGAGGCATGAACCGTGTGGCGTCGTGTAAGGGTGAAGCGTGGGTTGATGGCGGCAATAGAGAACCACCGTAAGCGCGATTCTGGCGGCCATGCAAAATGGGTGAGTTTCGCTCTTGAACACAACCCGTAGAGGTAGTCAGGGTGGTGAGAGATCGACCATTTGATGACTTCGGGAGAGGAACCACGATGGATACAGGTTGAAGAAGATGGCCTGACGAAGCGGCTGCGGGTTGGAAGGGTTTAGCGTGATAATTAGGGTTTCTAGCGAGTTGCCGGGTTGAAAGTAAGTTCGACCAGGCGGCCTCTGTCCGGTTTAGGGTTTTTACGTCGGAAGAAACAACGGAGAGTGCGAGTTTAGGGTTTGAATGGTGGCATTAGGGCCAAAACGCCGCGTTTAGGGTTTGCGTTAGGGTTTAGAAGTTTTAGCGGCGTTCGTCATTTGCGTATCAGGGTTTTTCAACGTAAAACCGGGTTTAGGGTTGCATCGTTTAGGGGACGAGTCACCGAGAAAAGGCTTAGGGAGGTCGGCGTTTAGGGTAACACGGCGTTTAGCATGACAGATCTCAAATCTTGGTCGAGAAAATGCGATCGTCAGGAAGGTTTTCGTGCGAGAAAAAACGCTGCATGGGAGGATTATCACAGGGAAAGGTGACGGTTTAGGAGTTGTCGGTGATGGCAAAGAACCACCACCGTGGTGGGGGGTTTAGGGTTTAGGGCCAAAAAGAGAATAGGAGTGGCAACAAGTTGAGAGAATTTGGGAGAGAGAAAATTTTAGAGAGAGAAAAAAATTGCAGAATGGTTTGTTTTAGTTTAGGGTTTAGGGTTTAGGGTTTAGGGTTTAGGATTTAGGGTTTAGGGTTTTAGGGTTTAGGGTTTAGGGTTTAGGGTTTTAGGGTTTAGGGTTTAGGGTTTAGGGGTTTAGGGTTTAGGGTTTAGGGTTTAGGGTTTTAGGGTTTTAGGGGTTTAGGGTTTAGGGTTTTAGGGTTTAGGGTTTAGGGTTTAGGGTTTAGGGTTTAGGGTTTAGGGTTTTGGGTTTAGGGTTTAGGGTTTAGGGTTTAGGGTTTTAGGGTTTAGGGTTTAGGGTTTAGGGTTTTAGGGTTTAGGGGTTTAGGGTTTAGGGTTTTGGGTTTTGGGTTTTGGGTTTAGGGTTTAGGGTTTAGGGTTTAGGGTTTTTTTTTTTTTTTAAAACCACCAAATTGGTGGGGGGTTAGGCGGGACCCCTACCTGTAATATAAATCATGAAAGGAAAGAAAACATAAGGAGGGGGACATAAACCAAAACCTCCAGAAAGGAGAAAAGAAAAGCGAAACAAATATCTAGTTAAGAGTTTAATGTTTAGGGTTAAAGGGTTAAGAAAACTAAACTAAAGCCTCACCATCAAAAAAAAGACGAGCTCGTCTGCATTCGGCGTGCTGGCGAGTCTTCCGACCCACAATTGTAGAAAATCCTCGGGATGAACTAGCAATCGACTATAGGTCTTAGTCCCGGTGTTAAATCTAGGGTTTGGTGGATTTTCGGGTTTCGGTTTCGAAAAAGAATTATCAACAAAACCCTCGGACTTTAGAACCACATGACCTTGAGGAGTAATGCCAATATAGGCTCCACGCCATCGAAATCAAATTAGGGATCTCGGTACTATGGGTATTAAAATCCACATACATAACATGTCGTCATAAGGTTTATCGGCCCGTCATAACATCCTCGGCTCAGGGTGACCGTCGGTATGATCCATGCTCGGCCAAAAAAAAAAAGGGCCGAGCCTACCGCATCACCCGGCTCCTTAAAACCCATATCTTTCATTAGGGCTTATCGGGCCCATCATAACATCCTCATCTCCGGATTACCATTAGGGTTGAGCCTTATCAGTTTAGAAATACTTTTTGAACTAGGGTGCGCATCCCCGAGATCCACGAAGCCCAGGTTTTAGGGCTCCGTCAGTCAAGCAACATCCTCAGGGTTTAGGAGTCATCCCAGACTCACCAACTCCACCACTATTGGGGGGCCGCCCCGTTTAGGGTTTAGGGTTTAGGGTTTAGGGCTCAGGGCCGATGAGGGTTTAAACAATAACATATTTGGTAGTAGGTTTAGGGTTTAGGGTTTTGAACATCTAGGGAAACATGGGCTTTTTGGGTTTTCAAAGGGTTTAGGGGACCTGAATAGGTTCCTAGGGTTTAGGAGTATCCTTAGGGTTTAGGAGGCGGAGGTTTAGGGTTTAGGGTTTAGGGTTTTGGGTTTAGGGTTTAGGGTTTAGGATTAGAAACAAAACAAGCCTCAGGGTTTAGGGAATGACCCAGGGTTTAGGGTTGTTTAGGACAATAAGCGGGGAACTTTTCAAATACTACAGGGTTTGCCAAAACCGAGGGTTGATCAAATCGCGCAACAAAGGCCCGTAATATCATACTCTACTAAGGGTTTAGGACGGCTATTAAGCGGGGCGTAGCATGATCGGGTTTGAAAAAGTACGATAGGGTTGATAGAAAATAAAGCCGACTTACGATTGAATAAAATGCACGGGTAAATAAGGTAAACTTTGGCCCAGTGGATAGGAGACTCATGAGAACAGAAAATCCGTGCTCCGTTTGAAAATCGCATCCTACGGCCATCCACATACAAGTTGAAGGAACGAATCGCGAATAGTCCTCCTCAGTAGATAACTTAATCAACACATGCCGATTATCAACAAGGAAACTTGAGAATTGCCGCTTGGCCCAAAGAGAAACAAAAAACTTCGTATAACATCCATCGGAGGCCGACAAAGGAAAATTTAGTGCAAAGCAAGCTTGAAAGGTTCGGCCATTTTGACTTCCTCGTAGAAAACATCGGCGTTTGGCTCACGGTTTACGATGTAACAAAAGCGGTTTAACGAGAAATAGAGCTAGGGTAGAGGGTGTGGGTCAAAGAAGGACTTATTGGGTGCGAAGGTTTATGGGATTAAGGATAGGGTTTAGGGTTCATGGTAGGGTTTAGGGGAGGCTATGGGTCGGGTTGGCCCGATTTAAGATGGCACGGACTTGAGTTTGTCTTGAGGGTTTAGGGTTTAGGGACCAAATTGCTAGAGTTTAGAGAGGCTTTTGGAGCAGGGTTTAGGGAAGGTTAGGGTTTAGAAGTTGTAGCGGATTTGGAGGATGTTGGCTAAGCGTTAGGAGTTAGTTTAGGTTTAGGGAAGGTTGGTTTAGGGTTTAGGGTGCATGGGATCTGCGTTAGCCGGTAATGGCGAGTTGGCTTCTTGAGTTAGGGTTTCAGCCAAATGAGGTTTGAGTTAGGGTTTTCGGCAAAGGTTGGTTGATCACGGGAGGAAGTTTAGGGTTTAGGAGTATCGCGGGTGAGGGCACGGTGGTTTAGGATGAGGGGCAACAAAACACCAGGGTTTTTAGGGGCGGTTAAAAGACCATGCACAAAAGTTAGGAATCCGTTCATATAGGGTTTAGCGTGGAGGGTTTATCCGGGTTTAGGGGAGCGAGATATAGGCCGTTCAACGATGAAGAAGGAGGCGCGGTGGTGGAAGACCACCGTGGAAGTGGGTTTAGTCAGTTAAGCGGTTTTAGGGTGGATCCAAAATACGGTGGTTTAGGTTGGTCGATGGTAGCGGGTTTAGAGGCAAAACGTTTAGGGACGGCCTTGGTTTAAACTAAGCGGCGGGTTGGGGTCGTGGAAGTCTGGTTGGTAGGGTTTAGGCGTTTAGGGTTTAGGGGCCAGGGTTTAATCGCCGGCGGGTTAGGAAAGCGATTGTTGCGAGAAATCTCCGTCAGCGGGATTTATTTTATGAGAAAAAAGGCGTTTAGGGTTTGGTTGCGTAGTGCGGGAAGGAGTTTAGGGCGAGGGAGGGCGCGGTGGTTGAGACCAGGCGTGGCCGGTGAAAGGGTTTAGCGGCAAACTAGGGAGAAAAGGTTAGCGATTGAGAGAATTTGGGAGAGAGAAAATTTTTGGTTTTAGGGTTTAGGGTTTAGGGTTTAGGGTTTAGGGTTTAGGGTTTAGGGTTTAGGGTTTAGGGTTTAGGGTTTTTTAGGGTTTAGGGTTTAGGGATGTTTATGTTTAGGGTTTAGGGGTTTCTTTAGTTTAGGGTCTTGGGTTTGATGGCTTGGATGATTATAAAGATAGGGTTAGGGTTTAGGGTTTAGGGTTTAGAGCAGACGGTGGTTTAGGGTTTAGGGTTTAGGGTTTAGGGTTTAGGGTTTAGGGTTTAGGGTTTTTTTTTTTATTTGAAACCACCAAAGTGTGGTGGGGGTTAGCGGGACCCCTCACTGTAATATAAATCATAAAAAAGCGAATAAACATAAGGAGGGGGGACATAGACAAACCTCTCGGAAATAGAATACAAAAAGCAATTGAAGGAAAAGAAGCGGGAATATAAATTAAGACTTGAAGGCGGGGCTGGGAGAATCAGTGAAAGCCTCGGCCCTCATGGCTTAGCGCCCCGTCATTCCGGCGAGCTGGCGTGTCTTCCAACCTCAAGTGTAGAGAAACCCTGAAGCGAACTAGCGTCTCTTTGATAGGTCTAGGCCCGGCATCGGGATATAACGGAGAATGGGTCTCGCCGAGGATCGGTAAAGAAATAATTGTCAATTTTATGCTCAGTGCTCTCCAGGAGCTACTGATTCTCATCAGTGAGACAATCCATTATAGGCCCCCTGCCATGAAATGAAACTACGGGATCTCGGTACTATGGGTATTAAAACCCAGCATCATAACGTTGTAATAAGGCCTTATACGGCCCGTCATAACATCCTCGGCTCTCGGATTACTATCGGCATGAGCCATAACATCAGAAATAGTCGGTTTGAGTCTACCCACATCACCGCCAGATTTAGGGTTTAAGGCGAGAATCGGGACTCATGCTCGGCCAAAGCAACATTGGTTGTCCCGAGGTCTAGGGTCCCAAGGACTCACTAGGTATTGTGCATTACTCGTAATCAGCAGGCTGTTTTTTAGGGTCTGAGGAAGCATGGGCTTTTGCGTTTGTCGGGAACCGGGCGTTTGATATCAGTCGAAACCGGGTTTTTAAGTTGAGGGTATCCTTGTCGAATCGGAGGCGTAACGATATCCGTAAGCGTTTAGGTCCTACGCGGACGAGGATTAGACTTGATCGTCATGAGTGCAGGAGTGTTCTGGAGCGGAGCAAAAAGGAGGAACCTTTTCAAACACGATATCTTGCGGGTTTAGGAGTCTCCGCCAATCGAATCTTAGCGGCAACAAAGGTGCGAAACATCATATTCGACTAGGACCCTCATGGCCGATGGTCTATTAGGGTTAAGCAGTAGCGTGATCAACCGTAAAGGGTACCAATAGCGGTTTAATAGAAAATACTTGGACTTACGATGAATAAAATGCACGCAGTAAGCATGGCAAAGTTTGACAAGCGGGTACAATAGGAGACTCATGAGCAAAGAAAATCGGTACTCCATTTAAAAATCGCATACCTCGGCCGTTGGCGTACCACGTTTGGCGGACCCGGATCTGTGAATAATCCTCCTCCGAGCTAGCGTAATCAAGACATCATGCGGTTGTCGAGCAATGAAACTTGTGATGTCGCTTTCGGCCAAAGAAAACAAAGAACTTAGGATAATGTCGATGGATGGCGGCGAAAAGAGAATTTCGACCAAAGCAAGCTTGAATGGCTCGGCCATAAGTTGAATTTCGTCTTAGAAAATATTACGGCGGGCTCGCGGTCTGTGAGTTTAGCAGAAATCGGGGAACCTAGAACCAGTGGCTGCGTCAAAAAAGACTTATTTGGCCGAGGAGGAGGCTGCGGGGTTAAGAATGACTAACGAGGGCTTAAGTGGCGAGTGGAGGCCATACGGAGCGTATTGGCGTGAGCAGGGCTGTGGGTTGCCACGAGGTAGTGGTGGACTTAGGCTTTATTGGTTGCGGAGAACTAGGTGAAGGGCCCAAGATCGACTTGAATAGAGTTGGGCTGCATGAGGGACGGGCAGTGAGTGAGAAAGGCTGCATGAAGTCTTCGTGGCGGCGAAGCTGGACCCGTAGGTAGGTGGCTTAGTGGAATTGTCTACCGCGTGTTCAAAGTTGGTGGGCTTGTGGGACGACTTTGTGGAGGGGTTGGTGAGGGTTGGTGGAAGCGGGTTGCTCAGGGAGATTTGTCGTGGCCGTTGTTCATGGAAGGACCACGGGAAGGAAAGGCTGGCGTTGCGTGGGATCTGCGTGGACTCGGGGGCCGAGTTGAGCTGCTGAGTTATTTCAGCAAGTGAAGCACGATCGTTAGTCGAGCAAAGGGTGGTTGTACGGGAGAGGAAACATGTAGCATGTGGGCATCGGAGGTGAAGCCGGTGGGCGGGAGAGATGGCCGGAAAAAAAGAACCACCATGGCGGCGGTTAAGAGATCATGCAAAAGGTCATGCAAAAGCTTGGGATCACGGTATTGCACCGTCGGCTGGGAGGTCGTCGTGGGTTGATGAGTTTAGCGGTAACATGTGAGGACTCGGGGAGGCTCGGGAAAGCGAAAGATCGTGGCTGGGCATGGATCAACGAGAGGGGTTTTTCGCGGCATGCTTGAGAAGGTGGGGAAGAAGAAGGATGAAGTGGTTGTTGGGCAAGGGTTGGCCATGGAGTTGCGTGGTGGTGAATAAACCACCAGGAGAGAAGGTAGAAGAAAAGTTTGGTTTAGTGTTTGGATCAACTATGGTGGCTCGGGTGCGGAGTTCTTTGTTAGCGGGTTTGGAGAAAAAAACTCAGTCGGCCCTTGTGTGGAAAAACCGGCCATCGGGATGAAATTTGTGGAAGTGACATTCTTTGGAAGCATAGCCAAAACTCGAATCGTCGGTGGTGGCGGAACTTCAGCGTTAATCCTAGCCCCCGTCGTCGGCGGGGTTTAGCGGGTTTCTTCTGAAAGCTTGAAGTAAGCGGAACAGCTTTCGGAATAAGTTAGGATGGAAGCCATTATTATCTGCCCACCATTTCCGGGTATCAAAAAAACTCATCGATGTGAATCTGAGGTTTCGGCCATAGTTATGTGTCACGGTTTAGGGTTTGTTGTGAAGAAACCGTCAGTGCGTAGGAGGAAGAGGAAGGGATACATGTTTAGGAGGGGAGGAAGAGGCCGTGGTGGAGGAGGCTCCAGTTTAGCGGGTGGTGTTTAGGGTTCATTTGGTCAAAACAAGGAAGGAAGGTCACGGCTAGTTGAGAGGATTTTAGAAAGAGAAAATTTTAGAGAGAGAAAAAAATATCCGAATGTTTCGTTGGTTTAGGGTTTAGGGTTTAGGGTTTAGGGTTTAGGGTTTTTTTTTTTTTTTTTATTAAAACCACCAAAATGGTGGGGGGTTAGGCGGGACCCCTACCTGTAATATAAATCATGAAATAAAGGAAAATCTGAAGGAGGGGCGTAGACAAAACCTCGCTCAAAAAATGGAAACAAGAAGCGAAAAAGCGAAGAAAGAAAAAAGCTAACCAGCGATGTGCGGAACTTCATGAGCATCCAAATGAAGAATCCCGGATAAGCCGTAGGTAAGTCCTGCAATCGAGAAGAAATCTTGTTGGATCGAGAAGTGCAAGCCAGATTCTTGAAGAAAATCAGCGTGACGGCGTAGCCTCGCGAAGCATGTCGAATCGCCAGTGGGAGAAACAAAAACGAGCTCGGCGTAATGGCGCAGCGTAATCCCAGCGGACCAGTACTGAGAGGATCAAGAAACTATAGTAGCCGAATCGGACTCGCTCAAAAGCAGAATAACCAAGCCGAGCAAAGCTCCAACCCTCGCGACGGCCATAAGCTCTGCGTATAAAATCGGATGGTGCCGAAAAAGAACGAAACCTGCTAAGACCATACCAGATGATCGCGTAGAACACCTCCTGCGTGACCCGACATCCGGGGTTGCCTCTGGGAGCAACCATCAGCCGTCGGCTTCGCGACCCCGGGAGGCGGTCTCGTCAACAAGCTCTAATGGGCCTCAGGGGAAGCAAGCACACGACCCCCACAAGGCGAGAATCCATGACTCGCGCAAGCTGCGAAGGTCGAAAACCAAAAGTAGAACCGTAGCCTCAAATCGACACCTGCCTAGATGAATGGCGGTGAGAGAAAAGGGTGTGAATCAAACCTATAAGCATTTCGAGCCTTCCGCGTGCCACAAGATGAAGCGAGGAAGAAGAACTTCGAAAATGAGATCGAGAAGGCGTCGCCTCGATGATGAAGCAAAGCTTGTAGGCGTGAGCGAACTCTCAGAAACCGAACAACGGTGAAAATACTCCCGACTGACTAAGCAGGGCACTCAAGAAATAAGTGACGAAGTCTCGTGCTTGGACCCACGAGAGACAGAAACCATCCTACAAAAACCTCGCGAGCCTGAAAGCATCATCGGTGCCAAGAAACCATGCAGGCCAGACGCCATAAAAAAAAAGATAGGGACGGAAGATATTATTGCGAATGATAGAAAAAACCTCGTCGCCTAGCGGCAAGCGTGAGCAATCTCAGCGGAGCGTAAAAAAAAGCACCATCGGGAGTAGAATCCCGTCGGATCGGATCGGCTCGTCGTGAGAAATAGGAATAGCGAGAATCTGCTCGACTCTGCGATGAAGGTAACCTCTCAGAAGAAAACACCTCGATCCCGAAAGCAGTTCCGCCAATAGAAGGACAAGACAAAAGAAGCGGCACTAGGATTATAAGCTGGATAAAGTGCACGAAACCCACGGCAATCATGCAAAAACTACAAGCCCCGCTCCGACTAACCAAGCACGTGAGGCTCTGCTGAGCGAACAAAGGCAAAGCCCGCCCAAGCGGAGAGGCGGATCTCAGCTTCTGCTTGGGATGAAAACGATCTGCAATCACTTAAACTTCATGTAAAAAGCCCTTAATGAGCAGCGCTCACTGCTTGCCACAGGCTTTAGCTCAGCCTCAGCCCGAGATCAAGAGCAGCATGCAAGACCTCACTCCTCGGCGGATAACAAACCGTCGGCCAGCGACACCCAATGAGATCCGCCTCACCAGACTGAGTCACCCAAAAAATCGAAGTAAACATCGGCTCAAGCTTGAATAACGGTATCGGCGGCCGAGAACATGGGAAACAAATGCTTGAAGGCGTAGAAGGCGAACATGACGAATCAAAACCGACTTCCTCCAAAAGAAAGCAGGATTGTGACAGAAATCCTGTCCACGACCTTAGGATAAGGTCATCAAAATGAAAGCAATCTTAAGCCCCTCATGTCGGGCACGAAGATAGGTAAAAGGAAGCTTTCGATCTTTGAAACCGATGTAGTGAATAATCGCCACGGCGAAGCGGGAGACGCCCATGACATAGAAGCACTCTTGCTTTGGTGATGTTTGCCCGAAGCGCCTCATGGTGGAGGAAATCCGTAAGCCTCGTGGCTAGGCCGCTAAATTCGCAAAAATAACGATGTCATCGCCAAAACTCAAATGGGAGACATGAGCAGGCCCAATGAGAACAATATCGCGAGAGAGAAGGATACTCAGTACAAGTGATCAACCCCAGGGAAAGGAACTTCAGCGGCAATAATAAAAAGACAAGGAGATAAGGGATCACACATGTCAAAGACCCCGGGGGACTGAAAAAAACCGTGGTAACTCATTTAACGGCCACGGAAAACCAAGGACCATGAAATAGCCGCAGCAAGACGATGAAATCCAGCTCTTTCGAAAAAGCAAAACAAACATCCCGAATAACGAAAGGACCCGCGACATCCGATCATAAGCCTTAGCCGTATCAAGCTTGGCCTGGCATTCTCCGTCTGCTGACCGATCTCGTGAACCAACTCTGGACTAGGAGAACATTGTCATGAATAACGGCCAGGCCGCACAAAACCACTGCAGGAAGGAGAAATGAGGCGAGGCAAAGCAGGAGCCAATCTCATAACAAGCAACTTGGTTAGAACCTTGTTGCTCGCATTCTGTAATGATCGTAGAAAATGCGCAGATGGCCGTGAGTCATGCTTAGGAAGAAGGACGAAATCGTACTACGAAAAGCTCGAGGCATAGCGAGCCTCGAAAGTAATCATGAGCAATGAGATAGTAAATCCCGAAATAATATCCCAACCACGGTGATAAAAGCTACTACAAAACCCATCGAGGACGGGAAGCCTTTATCGGTCGATAGAAAAAACCACCCGAAGCGTAACTCGTCAATCGGCATCTGTGAAATCCATCATCATCATCGGAAGTCACCAGCGAAGGAATAAAATGGAAATCGGTGGCGAAAGCGACTAGAGCCCCCTGCCAATAGTCTACGAAAAAATCAACGAAAGTCGCCCGCAGTAGTAGGGCTCGGAAATCGACGAGGAAGAATCCTCCGAATCAGATGAACATGAAACAATGTGACTTCTTCCGAACCATGGCATGAAAAAACCAGTGTTAAGCGTCCACTCCTGACCAGAACAACTTTGAATTGCTGTCTCAAAAACATCTCCTCTTGCGATAAAGCATCTCTGCCAATCGGGCTCGAGCCTCGAGAAAAAGCTATACGGTCTCAGCGGAACCAGAGACATCATCTTGCCTCTACCATTTGGCAACCTCGATCTCGGCCTCCTTCGCTCGGTCAAACACGTTGCAAAGACCTCGCTTATTCGACGCCTTTTAAGCGAGCCTGTGAAAAGCACGCATCCCGAACCCAGCCAGGGGCGACCGGGGCTGCCTCGCGCGTCCCTGAGCCAGGATGTTTAAGCGAAGCATGTAAAAACTTGAACCTCGAAGGTCTGCTGACCAGCTCTACACGGGATAAAAGCGTAGGAGAATGATCCCCGAACGAGTCGATTGGATCATGCTTCGAAAAGTAGAAAAAGCGACCAAGCGGCATTACCAGCCTTTATCAAGCCTCAAGTCGCCCGTTAGTCAAGTAAAAGGACTCGTAAAACGACATCCTCCGAACCCACAATCGATAAAGCTAAATTAAAAGCATCAATAGCACCACAGAAAGTGACACGTCCCGAAATCTCGAAGCATTGCACTGACATTAAAATCCCCGCCCCATCAAAGGCCCATCATGGCTATCCATGAAGTAATAAGAGCATCCGAAATCCCGCCGCGAGGCCTTAGCACAACTAGCGTAAACATAAGATCACATGAGGATCGGGGAAAAAGAAGTGACTAACGTGGTGAATCACGACTATATCTGGAGGATCTCAGCTGAAAAAGCGCAAACCAAAACACCCATATCTTCCAAATTTTGGGAAGAGAACCCATCTTTCGTCCAGGAGGCGAATCACGAGTATTCTCAGCGATCATCAAGTAATAAAAGGCTCTAAAAATACAAACAAAGCCAACTTATGCAATCGAATCAATTTCATGGCTTGGCGGACAGCGAAACTTTGCGATCCGAATATTCCATATAAAGGAATTAATCATGAAGATGGGAGGCGGCCCCTGTTCGCCTCTGAGCACAGCGAGTCTTTCGACCATGACTCTGAGAAAAACCAGAAGAGCTAGCAATCTGCCGATCGGTAGTAGTCCCGACATCCGGAGCAGCAGATCTTGACCTCTTGAGGATCGATCAAAAACGTCGTATCGGCATCGCCGGACTCGCCAGAACTACAATCGCCTCGGGCGAAATCCCACAGCAGGCCCGCTTAATCATCGAACTACGGAATCTCGATCTATGGGTATTAAAACCCGCGTCATACTTGTCGTGAGAAGACCTCATCCCGAGCGTGCCAAACCATCCAGCTCCGGATCATCGCGGCCCCGTATCAGCGGAAATCCTGTTGAGGCCCCGTCACTTGCATACGCGGATGCGAGAATCTTCTCTATCTTGAGAAATATCCTCGATGCGGTCCATACATCGAATGGCTAACTCCACCTCGGCGGGTCGAGAAGGCGCTCGAAATAATAGGCACCGAAGGCGATGATGAAGCTGTAACATAAGCGGGTAGTAAAGCAACCACCGTGCTGCATCTGAGGAAACATGGGCTTTTGCCACCTTACTCGGTTCTGATAAGCGGGCATGATCTTTAAAGCTGAGGATCATGAGAATCCTTAGATGGAGGAGCCTACGCGAGACCCGAGGATTAGAAACATGCAAGCCTCAATGGCATGACCCCAAATGTTTACAAAGCGAAGCATAAGCGGGAACTTTCTCAAATCCATTTGAAACCCGAATCCCCTCTCCAATCAATGCAGCGACAAAGGCGCGAAACATCATCTCACCAAAACTCTAGCTACTGAGATGGCACAATGTCGCCAAAGGCGTAGCGTGGTCGGCTCTGTGATAGAACGATAGCGCGGCAATAGAGAATAAAGCGGACTTACAATAAATAAAATGAAGCTGGCGGATAAAGCAAACTAACCCCAAGCGAGCCAATAGGAGATTGATGAGAACATCTAAAATCCGTATTCCGTTTAAAAATCGCGTACCTCGGCCATTAGCGTCTGTATTTGGCGGACCCGGATCGTGATAATCTCCTCGTCCCAATTTAATCAACACATACTTGTTATCTAGCAAGGAAACTTGTGAGTTTCCTTTTAACAAGAAGAGACAAAAAACTACGGATAATATCCATGGATGGCCGCCCTTGAAGGAGAATTTTCCAAGCAAGCAAGCTTAAGCGGTGGCCATGAGTTCTGACTTCCTCTTAGAGAACATAACAGTGGGCTCGCCACGATGAAACTCTGGCCAGCTTAGTGGAAAGAAGTGTCCTTGGAGCTATTCAGCGTCAGAGACTTATTGGTAAAAGTAAGGCGGCCGGGTTAAGTATAATTGCGGGGTTATTTGTCAAAGTTTGGGAGCTCACGGATCGATTTTTAAAGCTGGAAACATTGCGGGCTTGTGTTTGGTTGCCGAAGAAAGATGAAGTCAACGCCTTATACGGGTTTCGGTTTAGGATTGAGAAAGATTACCGCGCAAAAAAAGCTTGGATGATGGGTGAGATGGTTGGGAGTTTTGCGGGTTAGATCAGGATTGACTTGTGATGAGGATGGACCACGGGTGGCGATGAAGGTGGCGTAAGCTTCTTTGCGTGCATGGGAGCAGTTAGGTAGGTGAGTTGACTTCGATGGCGTGAAACGCAGCTGCGTGGAAGGTGAGTAAAACCCGTCGGTCAAGTGAGTGGGGTCATGAACCTTGTCGGCGGGGTGAAGTCCGTGACACTGAGGTTGTTGTCGTGATGTAGAACCCGTAGGTGCGATTAAAGGCCATACAAAAGCAGGCGCGTTTCGCTCGAGAACACGGCGGCCGGCGTATGGCTGCGGCTTAGTGAGCAATCGACCGTTCATCGACTCGGGATGGGGAACCGTGATAGATAAACTACCAGGAAGAGGTGGCGGCGATTCCATGAATGGATCCAGTAGCGTCTTTATTGCGGGTTTTACCGAGTGTTGGCGGGTTGAGGAACCTGCATGCGCGCGGCCTTTGTGTCGGCAAACCAACATCGGAAGAAGTTTGTGGAGGTGATGGCGACTGCGGTAGCGTTCGGCGGCAACCTAGCGGCGAAGAAATAAATTTGGATCATCTTCGTCTTTGGTTAGTCCTTTGTTCTTATGAAAACCAAGCGACTCAAAGGGTTGCATGCCTGGGGCGAGTTACCCGGGGGTGGAGGAAGGTCGGCGGTGGTAAACACCCACCGTGGCCGGAGATGCCATTCCGGCGGCCAAAAGGAAGAAGGAAGGTTGCGGGCAGTTGAGAGAATTTGCGAGAGAGAAAAATTTTCCGCGTGCGTGGTTTTGGTTTTTTGGTTTAGGGTTTAGGGTTTAGGGTTTAGGGTTTAGGGTTTAGGGTTTAGGGTTTAGGGTTTAGGGTTTTAGGGTTTAGGGTTTAGGGTTTAGGGTTTAGGGTTTAGGGTTTAGGGTTTAGGGTTTAGGGTTTTTTTTTTTATTTAAAACCAAAATGTGGTGGGGGTTAGGCGGGACCCTCGTAATATAAATCATGAAAGGAAAGAAAACAAAAGGAGAGGGGACGTAAGCAAAACCTCAGAAGCGAGAAAAGAAAAGGAAACAAATATCTAGTTAGGCTGTCTGCCTTTAAACTACAAGAGAATCAAACTAAAGCCTCGGCGTCAAAAAGCAGCGAGCTCGTCTGTTAAGCGTGCTGGCGAGTCTTCCATTATGATAGTAGAAAATCCTCGGGATGAACTAGCAATCGACTATAGGTGTTAGTCGGTGTCGAAATCTAAGCGGTGGATTTCCGCCGAGGATCGGTCGAAAAAGAATTATCAACAAAACCTCGGACTCTCCGAACCCATGACCACGTGAGCGAGTAATGCCAATATAGGCAGCTTGCCATCGAAATCAAACTCACGGGATCTCGATCTTATGGGTATTAAAATCCCGCATACATAACTTGTCGTCATAAGGAGCCTATCGGCCCCGTAACATCCTCGGCTCAGGGTGCCGTCGGTATGATCCATGCTCGGCAAAAAAACCCCTGAGCCTACCCACGTCACCATTGTTCCCCTTAAAACCCATATCACATGTAACATTATCAAGGCCTTATCGACCCGTCATACCATCTGCATCTCCGGGAGTATCATCGGCGTGAGCGCCTAGCAGCGAAATACTTCTTTGAACCCTACCGCGCGTCACTCGCGGCTCACGAAGCCAGAATCAGCTCCGTCGATCAAGCAACATCCTCGGCCTGGTCTGTCCCAGACTCACAGCTCCACCTTTATTGGGCGGGGCGCCCAGAAAAAAGCAGGCTCAGTCGGAAGTGATCGAAACAATAACATATTCGGTATTAAGTGGCAAAGTGTAATTGAACATCTGCGAAACATGGGCTTTTTGCCGCCTCCAACCGGACTTTGAATAGGTTCCTCAGCGCACAATATCTTGGTATGCGGGAGGCGGAGCAGATGAGCTTAAGCCTTGTGGGCACCCTATGAACCCGAGGATTAGAAACAAAACAAGCCTCAGAGAATGACCCAGTCTTACATGCGGAGCAATGGCGAGGCTTTCGAATCTACATCGCTTGCCAAAAACCCCGGTCGCCTCGCTGATCGAATCTGCAGCGGCAACAAAGGCTTAAGTAACATGTCTACTCTTAACACCATTGGCGGCTGGCTTAAGGCGTAGCATGATCACCAGCGAAAAGGAGTACGATAGCGCCATGATAGAAAATAAAGCCGACTACGATTGAATAAAATGCACGGAGGTAAATAAGGTAAACTTACCCAGTGCAAATAGGAGACTCAGCGAGAACAGAAAATCCGTGCTCCGTTTGAAAATCGCATCCTACGGCCATCCAGCATGCAAGTCTGTCGAACCCGAATCAGCGAATAGTCCTCCTCCGTAGATAACTTAATCAACACATCTGGATTATCCAACAATGAAACTTGAGAATTGCCATTTGAAGAAACAAAAAAACTTCGTATAACATCCATGGGTGGCGACGAAAAATTTCCCAGCGTGCAAGTTTGAAAGGTTCGGCCATAAAAGTGCACATCCTCGCTTAGAAAACATCACGAGTAGGTTCTCACGGTGCAACCTGGCCAAGCTTGGCCAAAGCGGAACTTCCATTAGAACCGTGTGACAAAAAAAAGACTTGTTAGGCATGAGGCTGCGGGATTAAGAATAGGCTGAAGTCACGGTTGGAACTTGGGAGCTTGTGGGTCGGTTTGCGGATGGAAGAAGCACGGGCAGGTTTGGGGCGTACCCGACCACGTTAAAAGAACCGCGTGAAACTTTTGGACACAGGCACGGCCGGTTAGCGATCTTTGTGAGGGTTTGATATGATTTTGGCTAGGAAAACGGGTAGCGGTTTAGCCATGAGGAAGTGGGTTGGGCTGCCAGTGCATGGGCTCTGCGTAAGCGGTGAAGACCGAGTCACGTGGTTGAGTTGACTCGATGGCTGGTGCGTCTTGAGTTGACTCGGGCAAGACTTGTTCAACGACGGGAGGTGGAACCGGCATCATGGGATCATCAAGGGTGAGCCCTGAGGGCATGAGAGGAGCGGTCGGCAACAAAGAACCACCATAGGCGGCGGTTAAGAGGCCATGCAAAAATTCGGAGTCACGTTCACGTCTGCCAGCGCGTGGGAGGCTATCACGCGGGAAGCGAGATCTGCCATGCAGCGATGAAGAAGGAGGCGCGGTGGTGGAGAGACCACCATGGAGAGTGGGCAGAGGAGTAAGCGGTGCGCATGGATCAAAAATGGTGGCAGGTTGGTCAGCGGTGACGGGTTTAGAGGCGAGCACCCATGACGGCCTTGGTTCGGCCAAAATAAGCGTCGGGTTGAGTCGTGGAAGTCTAGCGGCTCGCGGAGGCGTTCGTGGCCGACTCGCCGCGGAGTGCGAGCGTGATTGTTGCCCCGAGAAATCTCCGTCAGCTTGGGATCAGTTCATTTCGAGAAGAAGATCTGCGGCCGGTTGCGTAGTTCGGGAAGGAGCAGCGCGGGAAGAAGCGCGGTGGTTGAGACCACCACCGTGGCCGTAAGCCCATCTGGCGGCCAAAACTAGAGTTAAAGGTTGCGGGCAGTTGAGAGAATTTGGGAGAGAGAAAAAAAATTTTCCGCGTGGGTTTTGGTTTAGGGTTTTTTGGGGTTTAGGGTTTAGGGTTTAGGGTTTAGGGTTTAGGGTTTAGGGTTTTTTTTTTTTTTTTTTATTTGAAACCACCAAATTGGTGGGGGGTTAGGCGGGACCCCTACCTGTAATATAAATCATAAAAAAGCGAATAAACATAAGGAGGGCGTAGACCAAACCTCGCCGGAAATAGAATACAAAAAGTAATTGAAGGAAAAGAAGCGGGAATATAAATTAAGACTTGAAGAGCGGAGGCTGCGGGGAGAATCTAAGTGAAAGCCTCGGCCCTCCCAGCTGGCGCCCCGTCATTCCGCCCGGAGGCACAGCGTGTCTTCAACCCTCTACAAGTGTAGAGAAACCACAGGCAGACTAGCGTCTGCGATAGGTGCTAGGCCCGGCGTCGGGATATAACGGAGAATGGGTCTCCTCGGGATCGGTAAAGAAATAATTGTCAACATGCTCATGCTCTCAGAGCTGATTCTCATCAGTGAGACAATCCATTATAGGCCCCCTTGCCATCGAAATGAAACTCTGGGATCTCGATTACTATGGGTATTAAAACCCGTCGTCATAACGATTGTAATAAGGCCTTATCGGCCCGTCATAACATCCTCGGCTCTCGGATTACTATCGGCATGAGCCGTAACATCAAAAATAGTCGGTGAGTCTACCCATCACCCCTGAGTTCCCCTTAAGGCGGAATCGGGACTCATGCTCGGTAAGCAACATCGGCACCCGGTCATCCCGAGGACTCACAGGTCGCCCATTACTTCCAGTGATTGGTGAACCTCACGAATAGGCTCTGTCGGCCGATTATCAGCTCTTCTGACGTATTGTGCATTACTCGATTCGAGGCTGTCCCATACGGGAAAGCATGGGCTTTTGCCCTTGTCGGGGAAACCGGAGCGTATACTTGATATCTGGTCGAGAGCGGAGCGTACGGTATCCTTGTCGAGAGCCGGGGCGTACTTGATATCCGTGGCGGTGAGTCCCGTGAGACCGAGGATTAGACCAAAACGATCGTCCATGATGCCCAGTGTTCAAGCGGAACAAAAGGAGAACCTTTTGACCACGATATCTTGCGAACCCAGTCTCGCCTTGATCAATCTTGTGATGCAACAAAAGCTGAAACATCATATTCGACTAGGACCCTATGTGGTAAGTTACATTAACGGCAAGTAAGCGTGATCAACGGCGTAAAAGGGGTACAATAGCAGCAATGATAGAAAACCGCCTTGTTCTACGAGTGAATAAAATGCAGGTAAGCATAGCAAAAGCTGACCCCAAGCAGTTTACAATAGGAACTCGCGGAGCCTGCCAAAATCGGTACTCCATTTAAAAATCGCATACCTCGGCCGTTGGCGTTTTGCGTTTAGCGGACCAGATCTGGCGAATAATCCTC
>JASUUG010000555.1:0-100909 GCA_030449905.1 Luvunga scandens
GCCAAATGCTGGCCCGCAGCCAACACCAAGGCACAGGGCCACGCTCGAGCTCCCTATCCTTGCCTCGGGAGCGCGGCCGGAGTGTGTGTTGTGTGTGCGTGAGAGTGTGCGACCTGCCTTGGTCGTGAGCATATGCTGCATTTCAAGAAAGGCACGTAGCCAGCCCGCGGCCAAGGCCGAGTCCGAGGCACGCAGCCACCCCGTGGCCAAGGCCTAGGAACGCGTCCACCCCGCGGCCAAGTCCATGGAACCCAGCCAGCCCGCGGCCAAGGCCTAGGCACGCAGCCACCCCGCGGCCAAGGCCTTGGCACACAGCCAACCGGCGGCCAAGGCCAAGGGCATGGCACCCAGCCACACCGCGGCCAAGGCCTAGGCACGCTGCCACCCCGCGGCCAAGGCCAAGCCCGTGTGCTGTCGCTCACAGATCTTGGCCAACTTTTGCATTTCCGGGACGTTGCGGGATTTTGGGGTGATGCATTAGATATGTGCGACAGTCGAACGTCGGAAAAGAGGGGAGTCGATTTCGAGGTCCGAACCTCGTTTTACGACCGATTTACCGAGGGTGCAGGGGTGAGAAAAGGGGACGAAACGTGCCCTCGAATTGTTCCGATTCTGGTAGAACTGGGCCGGGGGCCTCCTCACGGCGCAAGTACTGCTTTCCGCTCGAAGAAATGGTAAAAATAATGCGGGAGGCCCTGAGCCCATTTTTCCGCAAGAAAAGGACAAAATCCGTGAGCTATAGCACACGGATTCTTGCCAAATTTCACGTTTCAGGGGCGGCGTAGGATTTTGGGCTGGCGTCGTCGGGTTTGGTGGGAGTCGTTGGAGGGATAAAACGGAATCCAATTCCGAGCTCCGAAACTCGTTTTACGGCCATCTTACCGGCAGCGAACGGGTGCCCAAATGGGTGGGCCAACTCGTCCGATTCAGGCAAAACCGGGGAAAGAAGTGGAAGGTAGGTGTGGATCTCAGTTTTTGGTCCAAGAATACGAAGAAACGGCGAGGACCGTGTGCTCACATTTTGGCCAAATGCTCGCCCGCGGCCAAGGCCAAGCCACGCAGCCACCCCGCGGCCAACGCCAAGGCACAGGGCCACGCTCGAGCTCCCTATCCTTGCCTCGGGAGTGCGGCCAGAGTGTGTGTTGTGTGTACGTGAGAGTGTGCGACCTGCCTTGGTCACGAGCATGTGCTGCATTTCGAGCAAGGCACGGAGCCAGCCTGCGGCCAAGGCCAAGGCCGAGGCACGCAGCCACCCCGTGGCCAAGGCCAAGGCACGCGTCCTCCCCGCGGCCAAGGCCATGGCACCCAGCCAGCCCGCGGCCAAGGCCATGGCACCCAGCCAGCCCGCGGCCAAGGCCTAGGCACGCAGCCAGCCCGCGGCCAAGGCCTTGGCACGCAGCCACCCCGAGGCCAAGGCCAAGGCAATGGCACGCAGCCACCCTGCGGCCAAGGCCAAGGCCATGGCACGCAGCCACCCCGCGGCCAAGGCCAAGGCCGTGTGCTGTAGCTCACGGATCTTGGCCAACTTTCGTGTTTCCGGGGCGGTGCGGGATTTTGGGGTGATGCATTAGATACGTGCAACAGTCGAACGTCGGAAAAGAGGGGAGTCGATTTCGAGGTCCGAACCTCGTTTTACGGCCGATTTACCGAGGGTGTTGGGGTGCGAAAAGGGGACGAAACGTGCCCTCGAATTGGTCCGATTGTGTTAGAACTGGGCCGGGGGCCTCCTCACGGCGCAAGTACTGCTTTCCGCTCGAAGAAATGGCAAAAATAATGCGGGAGGCCCTGCGCCCATTTTTCCCCCGGAAAAGGCCAAAATCCGTTAGCTATAGCACACGGATTGTGGCCAAATTTTGCGTTTCGGGGGCGGCGTGGGATTTTGGGCTGACGTGGTCGGGTTTGGTGGGAGTCGGTGGCGGGAGAAAACGGAATCCAACTGCGAGCTCCGAAACTCGTTTTACGGCCATCTTACCGGCAGAGAACGGGTGCCCAAACGGGTGGGCCAACTCGCCCGCAGCCAACGCCAAGGCACAGGGCCACGCTTGAGCTCCCTATCCTTGCCTCGGGAGCGCGGCCGGAGTGTGTGCTGTGTGTGCGTGAGACTGTGCGACCTGCCTTGGTCGCGAGCATATGCTGCATTTCGAGAAAGGCACGTAGCCAGCCCGCGGCCAAGGCCAAGGCCGAGGAACGCAGCCACCCCGTGGCCAAGGCCTAGGCACGCGTCCACCCTGCGGCCAAGGCACGCGGGGTGGCTGCGTGCCTAGGACTTGGCCGTGGGCTGGCTGGGTGCCTTGGCCTTGGCCGGGGGCTGGATGGGTGCCATGGCCTTGGCCGCGGGGTGGACGCGTGCCTTGGCCTTGGCCACCAGGTGGCTGCGTGCCTCAGCCTTGGCCTTGGCTTGGCTGGCAGGCCATTTGGCAAGGCAAACTCACACACACACAACACACATTCCGCGCTCCCGAGAGGAGCTCGAGCGTGGCCCTGTCCCTTGGCGTTGGCCGCGGGGTGGCTGCGTGGCTTGGCCTTGGCCGCAGGCGAGCATTTGGCAAAAATGTGCGCACACGGTCCTCACCGTTTCTTCGTATTCTTGGACCAAAAACTGAGATTCACACCTACCTTCCACTTCTTTCTCCGGTTTTGCCTGAATCGGACGAGTTGGCCCACCCGTTTGGGCACCCGTTCGCTGCCGGTAAGATGGCCGTAAAACGAGTTTCGGAGCACGGAATTGGATTCCGTTTTCTCCCGCCACCGACTTCTACCAAACCCGACCACGCCAGCCCAAAATCCCACGGCGCCCCCGAAACACAAAATTTGGCCATAATCCGTGTGCTATAGCTCACGGATTTTGGCCTTTTCTGGCGGAAAAATGGGCGAAGGGCCTCCCGCATTATTTTTGCCATTTCTTCGAGCGGAAAGCAGTACTTGCGCCGTGAGGAGGCCCCCGGCCCTGTTCTACCACAATCGGACCAATTCGAGGGCACGTTTCGTCCCCTTTTCGCAGCCCCGCACCCTCGGTAAATCGGCCGTAAAACAAGGTTCGGACCTCGAAATCGACTCCCCTCTTTTCCGACGTTCGACTGTCGCACGTATCTAATGCATCAGCCCAAAATCCCGCACCGCCCCGGAAACGCGAAAGTTGGCCAAGATCCGTGAGCGACAGCACACGGCCTTGGCGTTGGCCGCGGGGTGGCTGCGGGCCATGGCCCTGGCCTTGGCCTCGGGGTGGCTGCGGGCCATGGCCCTGGCCTTGGCCTCGGGGTGGCTGCCGGCCATGGCCCTGGCCTTGGCCTCGGGGTGGCTGCGTGCCATGGCCTTGGCCACGGGGTGGCTGCGTGCCTCGGCCTTGCCCTTGGCCGCGGGCTGGCTCCGTGCCTTGCTCGAAATGCAGCACATGCTCGCGACCAAGGCAGGTCGCACACTCTCACGCACACACAACACACATTCCGGCCGCGCTCCTGAGGCAAGGATAGGGAGCTCGAGCGTGGCCCTGTGCCTTGGCGTTGGCCGCAGGGTGGCTGCGTGGCTTGGCCTTGGCCGCAGGCGAGCATTTGGCAAAAATGTGCGCACACGGTCCTCGCCGTTTCTTCATATTCTTGGACCAAAAACTGAGATCCACACCTACCTTCCACTTCTTTCTCCGGTTTTTCCTGAATCGGACGGGTTGGCCCACCCGTTTGGGCACCCGTTCGCTGCCGGTAAGATGGCCGTAAAATGAGTTTCGGAGCTCGGAATTGGATTCCATTTTCTCCCGCCACCGACTCCCAACAAACGCGACGACGCCGGCCTAAAATCCCATGCCGCCCTCGAAACACGAAATTTGGCCACAATCCGTGTGCTATAGCTCACGGATTTTGGCCTTTTCTGACGGAAAAATGGGCGCAGGGCCTCCCGCATTATTTTTGCCATTTCTTCGAGCGGAAAGCAGTACTTGCGCGGTGAGGAGGCCCCCGGCCCAGTTCTACCACAATCGGACGAATTTGAGGGCACATTTCGTCCCCTTTTCGCACCCCCGCACCCTCGGTAAATCGGTCATAAAACGAGGTTCGGACCTCGAAATCGACTCCCCTCTTTTCCGACGTTCGACTGTCGCACGTATCTAATGCATCAGCCCAAAATACCGCACCGCCCCGGAAACGCGAAAGTTGGCCAAGATCCGTGAGCGACAGCACATGGCCTTGGCCTTGGCCGCAGGGTGGCTGCGTGCCTAGGCCTTGGCCGCGGGCTGGCTGGGTGCCATGGCCTTGGCCGCGGGGTGGACGCGTGCCTAGACCTTGGCCACGGGGTGGCTGCGTGCCTCGGCCTTGGCCTTGGCCACGGGCTGGCTACGTGCCTTTCTCGAAATGCAGCATATGCTAGCGACCAAGGGAGGTCGCACACTCTCACGCACACACAACACACACTCCGGCCGCGCTGCCGAGGCAAGGATAGGGAGCTCGAGCGTGGCCCTGTGCCTTGGCGTTGGCCGCGGGGTGGCTGCATGGCTTGGCCTTGGCCGCGGGCGAGCATTTGGCAAAAATGTGAGCACATGGTCCTCGCCGTTTCTTCGTATTCTTGGACCAAAAGCTGAGATCCACACCTACCTTCCACTTCTTTCTCCGGTTTTGCCTGAATCGGACGTGCGGGCCCACCCGTTTGGGCACCCGTTCGCTGCCGGTAAGATGGCCGTAAAACGAGTTTCGGAGCTTGGAATTGGATTCCGTTTTCTCCCGCCACCGACTCCCAACAAACCCGACGACGCCGGCACAAAATCCCACGCCGCCCCCGAAACGCGAAATTTGGCCACAATCCGTGTGCTTATAGCTCACGGATTTTGGCCTTTTCCGGGGGAAAAATGGGCGCAGGGCCTCCCGCATTATTTTTGCCATTTCTTCGAGCGGAAAACAGTACTTGCGCCTTGAGGAGGGCCCCGGCCCAGTTCTACCACAATCGGACCAATTCGCGGGCACGTTTCGTCCCCTTTTCGCACCCCCGCACCCTCAGTAAATCAGCCGTAAAACGAGGTTCGGACATCGAAATTGACTCCCCTCTTTTCCAACGCTCGACTGTCGCACGTATCTAATGCATCACCCCAAAATCCCGCACCGCCCCGGAAACGCGAAAGTTGGCCAAGATCCGTGAGCTACAGCACACGGCCTTGGCCGCGTGGAGGCTTCGTGCCATGGCCTTGGCCTTGGCCGCGGGGTGGCTGCGTGCCATGGCCTTGGGCTTGGCCTCGGGGTCGCTGCGTGCCAAAGCCTTGGCTGCGGGCTGGCTGCGTGCTGAGGTCTTGGCCGCGGGCGAGCACTTGGCAAAAATGTGAGCACACGGTCCTCGCCGTTGCTTCGTATTCTTGGACCAAAAATTGAGATCCACACCTACCTTCCACCTCTTTCTCCGGTTTTGCCTGAATCGTACGAGTTGGCCCACCCGTTTGGGCACCAGTTCTCTGGCAGTACAATGGCTGTAAAAGGAGTTTCGGAGCTCGGAATTGGATTCCGTTTTCTCCCGCCACCGACTCCCGCCAAACCCGACCACGCCAGCCAAAAATCCCACGCCGCCCCCGAAACGCGAAATTTGGCCGCAATCCGTGTTCTATAGCTCACGGATTTTGGGCTTTTCGGGCGGAAAAATGGGTGCAGGGCCTCCCGCATTATTTTCGCCATTTCTTCGAGAGGAAAACAGTACTAGCACCGTGAGGAGGCCCCCAGCCCAGTGCTACCACAACCGGACCAATTCGCGGGCACGTTTCGTCCCTTTTTCGCACCCCCGCACGTTCGTTAAATCAGACGTAAAACGAGGTTCGGACCTCGGAATTGACTCCCGTCTTCTGCGACGTTCGACTGTCGCACGTATCTAATGCATCACCCCAAAATCCCGCCCCACCCCGGAAACACGAAAGTTGGCCAAGATCCG
The DNA here is from genome assembly GCA_030449905.1 of Luvunga scandens. Lineage (NCBI taxonomy): Eukaryota > Viridiplantae > Streptophyta > Magnoliopsida > Sapindales > Rutaceae > Luvunga > Luvunga scandens. The sequence goes on from JASUUG010000555.1 coordinate 5,893, forward strand.
TGAGCTACAGCACACGGCCTTGGCCGCGGGGTGGCTTCGTGCCTAGGCCTTGGCAGCGGCGTGGCAGGGTGCCATGGCCTTGGCCTTGGCCACGGGGTGGCTGCGTGCCTTGGCCTTCGCCATGGGGTGGCTACGTGCCGAGGCATTGGCCGCGGGGTGGCAGGGAGCCATGGCCTTGGCCTTGGCCGCGGGCTGGCTTCGTGCCTAGGCCTTGTCCGCGAGGTGGCTGGGTGCCATGGCCTTGGCCTTGGCCGCGGGGTTGCTGCGTGCCTTTGCTTTGGCCGCGGGCTGGCTGCGTGCCTTGCTCGAAATGCAGCACATGCTCGTGACCAAGGCACGTCACACACTCTCGCGCACACACAACACAAACTTGGGTCGTGCTCCCGGGGAAAGGATAGGGAGCTCGAGCGTGGCCCTGTGCCTTGGCCTTGGCCGTGGGGTGGCCGCGTGCCTTGGCCGCGGGCGAGCATTTGGCCAAAAAGTGAGCACACGGTCCTCGCCGTTGCTTTGTATTCTTGGACCAAAAACTGAGATGCACACCTACCTTCCACTTCTTTCTCCGGTTTTCCCTGAATCGGACGAGTTGGCCCACCCGTTCTCTGGCGGTAAAATGGCCGTTAAACTAGTTTCGGAGCTCGGAATTGCATTCCGTTTTCTCCCGCCACCGACTCCTACCAAACCCGACCACGCAAGCCAAAAACCCCACGCAGCCCACAAAACACGAAATTTGGCCGCAATCCGTGTGCTATAGCTCACGGATTTTGGCCTTTTCGCACGGAAAAATTGGCGCAGGGCCTCCCGCATTATTTTCGCCATTTCTTCGAGCGTAAAACAGTACTAGCACCGTGAGGTGGCCCCCGGCCCAGTTCTACCACAACCGTACCAATTCGCGTGCACGTTTCGTCCCCTTTTCGCACCCCCGCACGTTCGGTAAATCGGCCGTAAAACGACGTTCGGACCTCGGAATTGACTCTCGTCTTCTCCGATGTTCGACTGTCGTACATATCTAATGCATCACGCCAAAATCCTGCACCACCCCGGAAACGCGAAAGTTGGCCAAGATCCGTGAGCTACAGCACACCGCCTTGGCCGCGGTGTGGCTGCGTGCCTAGGCCTTGGCAGCGGCGTGGCTGGGTGCCATGGGCTTGGCCTTGGCCGCGGGGTGGCTGCGTGCCTTGGCCTTGGCGGCGGGGTGGCTAGGTGCCATGGCCTTGGCCTTGGCCGCGGGGTGGCTGCATGCCTAGGCCTTGGCCGCGGGGTGGCTGGGTGCCATGTCCTTGGCTTTGGCCGCGGGGTGGCTGGGTGCCATGGCCTTGGCCTTGGCCGCGGGCTGGCTGCGTGCCTTGGCCGCGGGCTGGCTGTGTGCCTTGCTCGAAATGCAGCACATGCTCGCGACCAAGGTACGTCGCACACTATCGCGCACACACAACAGACACTTGTGCCGCGCTCCCGGGGCGAGGATGGGGAGCTCGAGCGTGGCCCTGTGCCTTGGCCATGGCCGCGGGGTGGCCGCGTGCCTTGGCCTTGGCCTTGTCCGCGGGCGAGCATTTGGCCAAAATGTGAGCACACGGTCCTCGCCGTTGCTTCGTATTCTTGGACAAAAAATTGAGATCCACACTTACCTTCCACTTCTTTCTCTGGTTTTGCCTGAATCGGACGAGTTGGCCCACCCGTTTGGGCACCCGTTTTCTGGCGGTAAAATGGCCGTAAAACGAGTTTGGGAGCGCGGAATTGGATTCCGTTTTCTCCCACCACCGACTCCCACCAAACCCGACCACGCCCGTCAAAAATCCCACGCCGCCCCAGAAACGCGAAATTTGGCCGCAACCCGTTTGCTATAGCTCTCGGATTTTGGCCTTTTCGGCCGGAAAAATGCGAAAGTTGGGCAATATCCGTGAGCTACAGCACACGGCCTTGGCCGCGGGGTGGCTGCGTGCCTAGGCCATGGCCGCGGGGTGGCTGCGTGCCTAGGCCATGGCCGCGGGGTGGCTGCGTGCCTAGGCCATGGCCGCGGGCTGGTTGCGTGCCTAGGCCTTGGCCGCGGGGTGGCTGCGTGCCTAGGCCTTGGCCTCGGGGTGGCTGCGTGCCTTGCTCGAAATGCAGCACATGCTCGCGACCAAGGCACGTCGCACACTCTCGCGCACACACAACACAAACTTGGGCCGCGCTCCCGGGGCAAGGATAGGGAGCTCGAGCGTGGCCCTGGGCCTTGGTCTTGGCCGCGGGGTGGCCGCGTGCCTTGGCCGCGGGGTGGCCGCGTACCTTCGCCGCGGGCGAGCATTTGGCCAAAATGTGAGCACACGGTCCTCGCCGTTGCTTCGTATTCTTGGACCAAAAATTGAGATCCACACCTACCTTCCACTTCTTTCTCCGGTTTTTCCAGAATCGGACGAGTTGGCCCACCGGTTTGGGCACTCGTTCTCTGGCGGTAAAATGGCCGTAAAATGAGTTTCGGAGCTCGGAATTGGATTCCGTTTTCTCCCGCCACCGACTCCCACCAAACTCGACCACACCAACCAAAAATCCCATGCCGCCCCCGGAACGCGAAATTTGGCCGCAATCCATGTGCTATAGCTCACGGATTTTGGCCTTTTCGGGCGGAAAAATGGGCACAGGGCCTCCCGCATTATTTTCGCCATTTCTTCGAGAGGAAAAAAGTACTAGCACCGTGAGCAGACCCCCGGCCCAGTTGTACCACAACCGGACCAATTCGCGGGCACATTTCGTTCCCTTTTCGCACCTCCGCACGTTCGGTAAATCAGACGTAAAATGAGGTTCGGACCTCGGAATCGACTCCCGTCTTCTCCGACGTTCGACTGTCGCATGTATCTAATGCATCACCCCAAAATCCAACCCCGCCCCGGAAACGCGAAAGTTGGCCAAGATCCGTGAGCTACAGCACACGGCCTTGGCCGAGGGGTGGCTGGGTGCCATGGCCTTGGCCTTGGCCGCGGGGTGGCTGGGTGCCATGGCCTTGGCCTTGGCCGCGGGGTGGCTGGGTGCCATGGCCTTGGCCTTGGCCGCGGGGTGGCTGGGTGCCATGGCCTTGGCCTTGGCCGCGGGGTGGCTGGGTGCCATGTCCTTGGCCTTGGCCACGGGGTGGCTGCGTGTCTTGGCCTTGGGCATGGGGTGGCTGCGTGCCTAGGCCTTGGCCGCGGGGTGGCTGCGTGCCTAGGCCTTGGCCGCGGGGTGGCTGCGTGCCTAGGCCTTGGCCGCGGGGTGGCTGCGTGCCTAGGCCATGGCCTTGGACGCGGGGTGGCTGCGTGCCTTGGCTTTGGCCACGGGCTGGCTGCGTGCCTTGCTCGAAATGCAGCACATGCTCGCGACCAAGGCACGTCGCACACTCTCGCGCACACACAACACAAACTTGGGCCGCGCTCCCGGGGCAAGGATAGGGAGCTCGAGCATGGCCCTGTGCCTTGGCCGCGGGCGAGCATTTGGCTAAAATGTGAGCGCACGGTCCTCGCCGATGCTTCGTATTCTTGGACCAAAAACTGAGATCCACACCTACCTTCCACTTCTCTCTCCGGTTTTGCCTGAATCGAACGAGTTGGCCCGCCCGTTTGGGAACCCGTTCTCTGGCGGTAAAATGGCCGTTAAACGAGTTTCGGAGCTCGGAATTGGATTCCGTTTTCTCCCACCACCGACTCCCACCAAACCCGAGACGCCAGCCCAAAATCCCACGCCGCCCCAGAAACGCGAAATTTGGCCACAATCCGTGTGCTATAGCTCACGGATTTTGGCCTTTTCGGAGGGAAAAATGGGCGCAGGGCCTCTCGCATTATTTTCGCCATTTCTTCGATCACAAAACAGTACTAGCACCATGAGGAGGCCCCCGGCCCAGTTCTACCACAACCGGACCAATTCGCGGGCACGTTTCGTCCCCTTTTCGCACCCCCGCACGTTCGGTAAATCGGCCGTAAATTGAGGTTCGGACCTCGGAATCGACTCCCGTCTTCTCCGACATTCGACTGTCGCACGTATCTAATGCATCACCCCCAAATCCCGCACCGCACCGGAAACGCGAAAGTTGGCCAAGATCCGTGAGCTACAGCACACGGCCTTGGCCGCGGTGTGGCTGCGTGCCTAGGCCTTGGCAGCGGCGTGGCAGGGTGCCATGGCCTTGGCCTTGGCCACAGGGTGGCTGCATGCCTTGGCCTTGGCCACGGGGTGGCTGCGTGCCATGGCCTTGGGCGTGGCCGTGGGGTGGCTGGGTGCCATGGCCTTGGCCTTTGCCACGGGGTGGCTGCGTTCCATGGCCTTGGCCATGGGGTGGCCGCGTGCCTAGGCCTTGGCCGCGTGGTGGCTGGGTGCCATGGCCTTGGCCTTGGCTGCGCGATGGCTGCGTGCCTAGGCCTTGGCCGCGGGGCGGCTACGTGCCTTGGCTTTGGCCGCGGGCTGGCTGCGTGCCTTGCTCCAAATGCAGCACATGCTCGCGACCAAGGCACGTCGCACACTCTTGCACACACACAACACAAACTTGGGCTGCGCTCCCGGGGCAAGGATAGGGAGCTCGAGCGTGGCCCTGTGCCTTGGCCTTGGCCGCGGGGTGGCCGCGGGCGAGCATTTTGCCAAAATGTGAGCACACGGTCCTCGCCGTTGCTTCGTATTCTTGGACCAAAAACTGAGATCCACACCTACCTTCCACTTCTTTCTCCGGTTTTGCCTGAATCGGACGAGTTGGCCCACCCGTTTGGGCACCCGTTCTCTGGCGGTAAAATGGCCGTAAAACGAGTTTGGGAGCTCGGAATTGGATTCCGTTTTCTCCCGCCACCGACTCCCACCAAACCCGACCACGCCGCCCCCGAAACAGTAAATTTGGCCACAATCCGTGTACTATAGCTCACGGATTTTGGCCTTTTCGGGCGGAAAAATGGGCGCAGGGCCTCTCGTAGGAGCTTGTGGGGCTTTCCCGAACCTTAATTTTGTGTTTCTCTTATGTTTTCACACATTTTTTGTAGCACGAATTTTTTAACCCTAATTTTTTTCAACAATAAGACATTTTAATTTGGATTTGACCACAGAAAGCAGTAACTTAAATGTCCAATTGTGATGTGAAATCGTTAATTATTTGATTTATAATTAATTTGTATCTTAGATCCAAATATAAATTTTATTTGCGAGTTGTATATTGATATTTTAAGTTGTCTGAATGGTAGGCTTGAAATTTATTTGCATTTTTGACCTACATGTTAGGGGTTCAAGCGAGAGCTAAAGTTTCGAATATTCTCTTCAAATATTATTACATTAATTTCAAAAACAACATATCTGAATATTTCACATTTAATTTAAAAATTATTTTCTGCTGCATATTAGGATATATATGCAATCGACAATCGAGGTATTAGAGCAATTTTGGACCCACCAGCAGTAGACACCACCAGTCCTTGAGCTGACTGTCACCCCCCCAAAAAAAAAGTATATTGAATTACGGTGTGATTTTTTCCATGATGGTAGAAAAAAATGTGAAATACTATTAAATAAAAAGAGAAAAATATTTCGTAGCACGAAAAGAGGTGTTTTTGGCCTCACGTGGCATGCTGGGAGTGGGGGGCAAAACGGGTGCTCACGGCCAAGGCACGGGGCCACGCTCAAGCTCCCTATCCTTGCCTCGGGAGCGCGCGTTGGCTGCACCATACTTGGGCATTGGCCGCGGCACGAAAGTTGGACCAGATCCGCGAGCTACAGCACACGGTCTTTGGCCATTTTGGCCAAAAAAATGGGGCCCGGAGCTTCCGCACTGTTTCCCCCACTTTTGAGTCCCGTAAGATAACTTCGGTCGAAATACGTCACCTCCTAAAATTTCGGCCCAAACAAAGTCGGACAGACGCTTGGGCCACGCCCGCTATATGCATTGGCCGTTGATGCCGCGCGCGTGCGGGCTGCGTGCGGGCTGCGTCCCTTGGTCTTGGCCGCGGGGTGGCTGCGTACCTTGACCTTGGCCGCGGGCTGGCTGCATGCCTTCCTCGAAATGCAGCACATGCTCGCGACCAAGGCACGTCGTACACTCTCGCGCACACACAACACACACTTGGGCCGCGCTCCCGGGGCAAGGATAGGGAGCTCGAGCGTGGCCCTGTGCCTTGGCCTTGGCTGCGGGGTGGCCGCGTGCCTTGGCTGCGGGCGAGCATTTGGCCAAAATGTGAGCACACGGTCCTCGCCGTTGCTTCGTATTCTTGGACCAAAAACTGAGATACAGACCTACCTTCCACTTCTTTCTCCGGTTTTGCCTAAATCGGACGAGTTGGCCCACCCGTTTGGGCACCTGTTCTCTGGCCGTAAAACGAGTTAGGGAGCTCGGAATTGGATTCCCTTTTCTCCCGCCACCGACTCCCCCAAACCCGACCCCGCCAGCCAAAAATCCCATGCCACCCCCGAAACGCGAAATTTGGCCGCAATCCGTGTGCTATAGCTCACGGATTTTGGCCTTTTCGGGCGGAAAAATGGGCGCAGCGCCTCCCGCATTATTTTCGCCATTTCTTCGAGAGGAAAACAGTACTAGCACCGTGAGGAGGCCCCCGGCCCCGTTCTACCACAACCGGACCAATTCGCGGGTACGTTTCGTCCCCTTTTCGCACCCCCGCACGTTCGGTAAATCGGCCGTAAAACGAGGTTCGGACCTCGGAATCGACTCCCGTCTTCTCCGACGTTCGACTGTCGCACGTATCTAATGCCTCACCCCAAAATCCCGCACCGCCCCGGAAACGCGAAAGTTGGCCAAGATCTGTGAGCTACAGCACACGGCATTGGCCGAGGGTGGCTGCGTGCGTAGGCCTTGGCTGCGGGGTGGCCGCGTGCCTTGGCCTTGGCCTTGGCCGTGGGCGAGCATTTTTCCAAAATGTGAGCACATGGTCCTTGCCGTTGCTTCATATTTTTGGACCAAAAACTGAGATCCACACCTGCCTTCCACTTCTTTCTCCGGTTTTGCCTGAATCCAACGAGTTGGCCCACCCGTTTGGGCACCCGTTCTCTAGCGGTAAAATGGCCGTAAAACGAGTTTCGGAACTCAGAATTGGATTCCGTTTTCTACCGCCACCGACTCCCACCAAACCAGACCACGCCAGCCAAAAATCCCACGCCGCCCCCGAAAGGCAAAATTTGGCCGCAATCCGTGTGCTATAGCTCACGGATTTTGGCCTTTTCGGGTGGAAAAATGGGCGCAGTGCCTCCCGCATTATTTTCGCCATTTGTTCGAGCGCAAAACAGTACTAGCACCGTGAGGAGGCCCCCGGCCCAGTTCTACCACAACCGGACCAATTCGCGGGCACGTCTCGTCCCCTTTTCGCACCCCGGCACGTTTGGTAAATCGGCCGTAAAACGAGGTTCGTACCTCGGAATCGACTCCCGTCTTCTCCGACGTTCGACTGTCGCACGTATCTAATGCATCACCCCAAAATCCCGCACCGCCCCGGAAACGCGAAAGTTGGCCAAGATCCGTGAGCTACAGCACACGGCCTTGGCAGCGGGGCGGCTGCAAGCCTAGGCCTTGGCAGCGGCATGGCTGGGCGCCATGGCCTTGGCCTTGGCCACGGGGTGGCTGCGTGCCTTGGCCTTGGCCTTGGCCACGGCCACGGGGTGGCTGCGTGCCTTGGCCTTGGCCGCGGGCTGGCTGGGTGCCATGGCCTTGGCCTTGGCCGCGGGGTGGCTGAGTGCCTAGGCCTTGGCCGTGGGGTGGCTGGGTGCCATGGCCTTGGCCTTGGCCACGGGGTGGCTGCGTGCTTTGGCCTTGGCCGCGGGCTGGCTGTGTGCCTTGCTCGAAATGCAGCACATGCTCACGACCAAGGCACGTTCCACACTCTCGCGCACACACAACACAAACTTGGGCCGCGTGGCCCTATGCCTTGGCCTTGGCCACGGGGTGGCCGCGTGCATTGGCCGCCGGCGAGCATTTGGCCAAAATGTGAGCACACGGTCCTCGCCGTTGCTTCGTATTCTTCGACCAAAAACTGAGATCCACACCTACCTTCCACTTCTTTCACTGGTTTTGCCTGAATCAGACGAGTTGGCCCACCCGTTTGGGCACCCGTTCTCTGGTGGTAAAATGGCCGTAAAACGAATTTCGGAGCTCGGAATTGGATTCCGTTTTCTCCCGCCACCGACTCCCACCAAACCCGACCACGCCAGCCAAAAATCCCACGCCGCCCCCGAAACACGAAATTTGGCCGCAATCCATGTTCTATAGCTCACGGATTTCGGCCTTTTCGCACGGAAAAATGGGCGCAGGGCCTCCCGCATTATTTTTGCCATTTCTTCGTGCGCAAAACAGTACTACCACCGTGAGGAGGCCCCCGGCCCAGTTCTACCAAAAACGGAAAAATTCGCGGGCACGTTTCGTCCCCTTTTCGCACCCCCGCACGTTTCTCCCGCCACCGACTCCCACCAAACCCAACCACGCCCGCAAAAAATCCCATGCCACCACCAAAACGCAAAATTTGGCCGCAATCCGTCTACTATAGCTCACGGATTTTGGCCTTTTCGAGCGGAAAAATGGGCGCAGAACCAAGAGAATTATTTTCGCCATTTCTTCGATCGGAAAATAGTACTAGCACCGTGAGGAGGCCCCCGGCCCAGTTCTACCACAACCGGACCAATTCGCAGGCACATTTCGTCCCCTTTTCGTACGCCCGCACGTTCGGGAAATCGGCCGTAAAATGAGGTTCGGACTTCGGAATCGACTCCCGTCTTCTCAGACGTTCTACTGTCGCACGTATCTAATGCATCACCCCAAAATCCCGCAGCGCCCCGGAAACGCGAAATTTGGCCAAGATCCGTGAGATACAGCAGACGGCCTTGGCCTAGGGGTGGCTGCGTGCCTAGACCTTGGCAGCGGCATGGCTGGGTGCCATGGCCTTGGCCTTGGCCACGGGGTGGCTGCGTGCCTTGGCCTTGGCCGCGGGCTGGTTGCGTGCCTTGCTCGAAATGCAGCACATGCTCACGACCAAGGTACGTCGCACACTCTCGCGCACACACAACACACACTTGGGCCGCGCTCCCGGGCCAAGGATAGGGAGCTCGAGCGTGGCCCTGTGCCTTGGCCTTGCCCGCAGGGTGGCCGCGTGCCTTGGCCTTGGCCTTGGCCGCGGGCGAGCATTTGGCACACGGTCCTCGCCGATGCTTCGTATTCTTGGACCAAAAAATGAGATCCACACCTACCTTCCACTTCTTTCTCCGGTTTTGCCTGAATCGGATGAGTTGGCCCACCCGTTTGGGAACCCGTTCTCTGGCGGTAAAATGGCCGTAAAACGAGTTTCGGAGCTCGGAATTGGATTCCGTTTTCTCCCGCCACCAACTCCCACCAAACCCGACCACGCCAGCCAAAAATCCCACGCCGCCCCCGAAACACGAAATTTGGCTGCAATCCGTGTGCTATAGCTCACGGATTTTGGCCTTTTCGCACGGAAAAATGGGCGCAGGGCCTCCCGCATTATTTTTGCCATTTCTTCGTGCGCAAAACAGTACTACCACCGTGAGGAGGCCCCCGGCCCAGTTCTACCACAAACGGACCAATTCGCGGGCACGTTTCGTCCCCTTTTCGCACCCCCGCACCCAAGGCCAAGGCCGTGTGCTGTCGCTCATGGATCTTGGCCAACTTTCACGTTTCCTTGGCGGTGTGGGATTTTGGGATGATGCATTAGATACGTGCGGCATTCAAACGTCGGAAAAGAGGGGAGTCGATTTCGAGGTCCGAACCTCGTTTTACAGCCGATTTACCGAGGGTGCGGGTGTGCGAAAAGGGGACTAAACATGCCCTCGAATTGGTCCGATTGTGGTAGAACTGGGCCGGGGGCCTCCTCACGGCGCAAGTGCTGCTTTCCGCTCAAAGAAATGGCAAAAATAATGCGGGAGGCCCTGCGCCCATTTTTCCGCCAGAAAAGGCCAAAATCCGGGAGCTATAGCACACGGATTGCGGCCAAATTTCGCGTTTCGGGGGCGGCGTGGGATTTTGGACGGGCGTCGTCGGTTTGGTGGGAGTCGGTGGCGGGAGAAAACGGAATCCAATTCCGAGCTCCGAAACTCATTTTACGGCCATCTTACCGGCAGCGAACGGGTGCCCAAACGGGTGGGCCAACTCGTCCGATTCAGGCAAAACCGGTGAAAGAAGTGGAAGGTAGGTGTGGATCTCAGTTTTTGGTCCAAGAATACGAAGAAACGGCGAGGACCGTGTACTCACATTTTGGCCAAATGCTCGCCCGCGGCCAAGGCCAAGCCACGCACCCACCCCGCGGCCAACGCCAAGGCACAGGGCCACGCTCGAGCTCCCTATCCTTGCATCGGGAGCGCGGCCCGAGTGTGTATTGTGTGTGCGTGAGAGTGTGCGACCTGCCATGGTCGCGAGCATGTGCTGCATTTCGAGCGAGGCACGGAGCCAGCCCGCGGCCAAGGCCAAGGCCGAGGCACGCAGCCACCCCGTGGCCAAGGCCAACGCACGCGTCCACCCCGCGGCCAAGGCCATGGAACCCAGCCAGCCTGCAGCCAAGGCCATGGCACCCAGCCAGCCCGCGGCCAAGGCCTTGGCACACAGCCAACCGGTGGCCAAGGCCAAGGCTATGGAATGCAGCCACCCCGAGGCCAAGGCCAAGGCCATTGCCCACAGCCACCCCGCAGCCAAGGCCAAGGCCGTGTGCTGTCACTCACGGATCTTGGCCAACTTTCGCGTTTCCGGAGCGGTGCGGGATTTTGGGGTGATGCATTAGATACGTGCGACAGTCGAACGGCGGAAAAGAGGGCAGTCGATTTCGAGGTCCGAACCTCGTTTTACGGGTGATTTACCGAGGGTGTGGGGGTGCGAAAAGGGGACGAAACGTGCCCTCGAATAGGTTCGATTGTGGTAGAACTGGGCCGGGGGCCTCCTCACAGCGTAAGTACTGCTTTCCGCTCGAAGAAATGGTAAAAATAATGCGGGAGGCCCTGCGCCCATTTTTCCGCCAGAAAAGGCCAAAATCTGTGAGCTATAGCACACGGATTGTGGCCAATTTCGCGTTTCGGGGGCGGCGTGGGATTTTGGGCTTGCGTCGTCGGGTTTGGTGGGAGTCGGTGGCGGGAGAAAATGGAATCCAATTCCGAGCTCCGAAACTCGTTTTACGGCCATCTTACCGGCAGCGAACGGGTGCCCAAACGGCTGGGCCAACTCGTCCGATTCAGGAAAAACCGAAGAAAGAAGTGAAAGGTAGGTGTGGATCTCAGTTTTTGGTCCAAGAATACGAAGAAACGGCGAGGACCGTGTACTCACATTTTGGCCAAATGCTCGCCCGCGGCCAAGGCCAAGCCACGCAGCCACCCCGCGGCCAACGCCAAGGCACACGGCCACGCTCGAGCTCCCTATCCTTGCATCGGGAGCGCGGCCCGAGTGTGTATTGTGTGTGCGTGAGAGTGTGCGACCTACCTTGGTCGCGAGCATGTGCTGCATTTCGAGCGAGGCACGGAGCCAGCCCGCGGCCAAGGCCAAGGCCGAGGCACGCAGCCACCCCTTGGCCAAGGCCAAGGCACGCGTCCACCCCGTGGCCAAGGCCATGGCACCCAGCCAGCCTGCGGCCAAGGCCATGGCACGCAGCCACCCCGCGTCCAAGGCCAAGGCCGTGTGCTGTAGCTCACGGATATTGGCCAACTTTCGCGTTTCCGGGGCGGTGCGGGATTTTGGGGTGATGCATTAGATACGTGCGACAGTCGAGCGTTGGAAAAGAGGGGAGTCGATTTCGAGGTCCGAACCTCGTTTTACGGCCGATTTACCGAGGGTGTGGGGGTGCGAAAAGGGGACGAAACGTGCCCGCGAATTGGTCCGGTTGTGGTAGAACTGGGCCGGTGGCCTCCTCACGGCGTAAGTACTGTTTTCCGCTCGAAGAAATGGCAAAAATAATGCGGGAGGCCCTGCGCCCATTTTTCCCCCGGAAAAGGCCAAAATCCGTGAGCTATAGCACACGGATTGTGGCCAAATTTCGTGTTTCGGGGGCGGCGTGGGATTTTGAGCTGGCGTGGTCGGGTTTGGTGTGAGTCGGTGGCGGGAGAAAACGGAATCCAATTCAGAGCTCCGTAACTCGTTTTACGGCCATCTTACCGGCAGCGAACGAGTGCCCAAACGGGTGGTCCCACTCGTCCGATTCAGGCAAAACCGGAGAAAGAAGTGGAAGGTAGGTGTGGATCACAGTTTTTGGTCCAAGAATACTAAGAAACGGCGAGGACTGTGTGCTCACATTTTGGCCAAATGCTCGCCCGCGGCCAAAGCCAAGCCACAGGGCCACGCTCGAGCTCCATATCCTTGCCTCGGGAGCGCGGCCGGAGTGTGTGTTGTGTGTGCGTGAGAGTGTGCGACCTGCCTTGGTCGCGAGCATGTGCTGCATTTCGAGCAAGGCACGGGGCCAGCCCGCGGCCAAGGCCAAGGCCGACGCACGCAGCCACCCCGTGGCCAAGGCCAAGGCATGCGTCCACCCCGCGTCCCCTTTTCGCACCCCCGCACCCTCGGGAAATCGGCCGTAAAACGAGGTTCGGACCTCGAAATCGATTCCCCTCTTTTCCGACGTTCGACTGTCGCGCTTATCAATGCATCACCCCAAAATCCCGCACCGCCCCGGAAACGTGAAAGTTGGCCAAGATCTGTGAGCGACAGCACACGGCCTAGGCCTTGGCCGCGGGGTGGCTGGGTGCCATGGCCTTGGCCTCGGGGTGGCTGTGTGCCTTGGACTTGGCCACGGGGTGGCTGGGTGCCATGGCCTTGGCCTTGGCCGCGGGGTGGCTGCATGCCTTGGCTTTGGCCGCGGGCTGGCTGCGTGCCTTGCTCGAAATGCAGCACAAGCTCGCGACCAAGGCAGGTCACACACTCTCGCACACACACAGCACAAACTTGGACTGCCCTCCCGGGGCATGCAGCACATGCTCGTTTGGGAACCCGTTCTCTGGCGGTAAAATGGCTGTTAAACGAGTTTCGGAGCTCGGAATTGGATTCCGTTTTCTCCCACCACCGACTCCCACCAAACCCGACCACGCCAGCCAAAAATCCCACGCCGCCCCCGAAACACGTAATTTGGCGGCAATCCGTGTGCTATAGCTCACGGATTTTGGACTTTTCGGGCTGAAAAATGGGCGAAGGGCCTCCCGCATTATTTTCACCATTTCTTCGAGCGTAAAAATGTACTAGCACCGTGAGGAGGCCCCCGGCCCAGTTCTACCACAACCGGACAAATTCGCGGGCACGTTTCGTCCCCTTTTCGCACCCCCGCACGTTCGGTAAATCGGCCGTAAAACGAGGTTCGGACCTCGGAATCGACTCCCGTCTTCTCGGACGTTCGACTGTCGCACGTATCTAATGGATCACCCCAAAATCCCATACCGCCCCGGAAACGCGAAAGTTGGCCAAGATCCGTGAGCTACAGCACACGGCCTTGGCCGCGGGGTGGCTACGTTCCTTGGCCTTGGCAGCGGCATGGCTGGGTGCCTAGGCCTTGGCAGCGGCGTGGCCTTGGCCTTGGCCACGGGGTGGCTGCGTGCTTTGGCCTTGGCCTCGGGGTGGCTGCGTGCCTAGTCCTTGGCCGCGGGGTGGCTGGGTGCCATTGCGTTCGCCTTGGCCGCGGGGTGGCTGCGTGCCTAGGCCTTGGCCGCAGGGTGGCTGGGTGCCATCGCCTTGGCCTTGGCCACGGGGTGGCTGCGTGCCTTGGCCTTGGCCGCGGGCTGGCTGCGTGCCTCGCTCGAAATGCAGCACATGCTCGCGACCAAGGCACGTCGCACACTCTCACTCACACAAAACACAAACTTGGGCCGCGCTTCCGGGGCAAGGATAGGGAGCTCGAGCGTGGCCCTGTGCCTTGGCCTTGGCCGCTGGGTGGCCGCGTGCATTGGCCGCGGGCGAGCATTTGGCCAAAACGTGAGCACACGGTCCTCGCCGTTGCTTCGTATTCTTGGACCAAAAACTGAGATCCACACCTACCTTCCACTTCTTTCTCCGGTTTTGCCTCAATCGGACGAGTTGGCCCACCCGTTTGGGCACCCGTTCTCTGGCGGTAAAATGGCTGTAAAACGAGTTTCGGAGCTCGGAATTGGATTCCGTTTTCTCCCGCCACCTACTCCCACCAAACCCGACCACACCCGCCAAAAATCCCACGCCGCCACCGAAACGCGAAATTTGGCCGCAATCCGTGTGCTATAGCTCACGGATTTCGGCATTTTCGGGCGGAAAAATGGGCGCAGGGCCTCCCACATTATTGTCACCATTTCTTCGATCGTAAAACAGTACTAGCACCATGAGGAGGCCCCCGGCCCAGTTCTACCACAACCGGACCATTTCGCGGGCACGTTTCGTCCCCTTTTCGCACCCCCGCACGTTCGGTAAATCGGCCGTAAAACGAGGTTCGGACCTCGGAATCGACTCCCGTCTTCTCCGATGTTCGACTGTCGCACGTATCTAATGCATCACCCCAAAATCCCGCAATGCCCCGGAAACGTAAAATTTGGCCAAAACCCCGCGGCCAAGGCCAAGGCCGTGTGCTGTCGCTCACGAATCTTGGCCACCTTTCGCGTTTCCGGGGCGGTGCGGGATTTATGGGTGATGGATTAGATACGTGCGACAGTCGAACATCGGAAAAGACGGGTTCGATTCCGAGGTCCGAACCTCGTTTTACGGCCGATTTACCCAACGTGTGGGGGTGCGGACAGGGGACAAAACGTGCCCCCGAATTGGTCCGATTGTGGTAGAACTGGGCCGGGGGCCTCCTCACGGCGCAAGTACTGTTTTCCGCTCGTAGAAATGGCGAAAATAATGCGGGAGGCCCTGCGCCCGTTTTTCCGCCGGAAAAGGCCGAAATCCGCGAGCTATAGCAAACGGATTGCGGCCAAATTTCGCGTTTCGGGGGCGGCGTGGGATTTTGGGCTGGCGTGGTCGGGTTTGGTGGGAGTCGGTGGCGGGAGAAAACGGAATCCAATTCCGAGCTCCGAAACTCGTTTTACGGCTATTTTAACGGCATAGAACGGGTGCCCAGAATGGGTGCCTTGGCCAAGGCCGTGGCACCCAGCCACCGCGCGGCCAAGGCCAAGGCACGCAGCCACCCCGCGGCCTAGGCCATGGCACCCAGCCACCGCGCGGCCAAGGCCTAGGCACGCAGCCGCCCCGCGGCCAAAGGCCGGGGCCGTGTGCTGTAGCTCACGGATCTTGGCCAACTTTCGCATTTCCGGGGCGGTGCGGGATTTTGGGGTGAAGGATTACATACGTACGACAGTCGAACGTCGGAAAAGACGGGAGTCGATTCCGAGGTCCGAACCTCGTTTTACAGCCGATTTACCCAACGTGTGGGGGTGCGGAAAGGGGACGAAACGTGCCCGCGAATTGGTCCGATTGTGGTAGAACTGGGCCGGGGGCCTCCTCACTGCACAAGTACTGTTTTCCGCTCGTAGAAATGGCGAAAATAATGCGGGAGGCCCTGCGCCCATTTTTCCGCCGGAAAAGGCCGAAATCCGCGAGCTATAGCACACGGATTGCGGCCAAATTTCGCGTTTCGGGGGCGGCATGGGATTTTTGGCTGGCGTGGTCGGGTTTGGTGGGAGTCGGTGGCGGGAGAAAGCGGAATCCAATTCCGAGCTCCGAAACGCGTTTTACGGCCATTTTACCGGCAGAGAACGGGTGCCGAAACTGGTGCCCAGAATGGGTGCCTTGGCCAAGGCCGTGGCACCCAGCCACTGCGCGGCCAAGGCCAAGGCACGCAGCCACCCCGCGGCCTAGGCCAAGGCACGCAGCCACCCCGCGGCCTAGGCCAAGGCACCCAGGGCCAAGGCCATGGCACCCAGCCACCGTGCGGCCAAGGCCTAGGCACGCAGCCACCCAGGGCCAAGGCCTAGGCACGCAGCCACCCAGGGCCAAGGCCTAGGCACGCAGCCACCCCGTGGCCAAAGGCCGGGGCCGTGTGCTGTAGCTCACGGATCTTGGCCAACTTTCGCGTTTCAAGGGCGGTGCGGGATTTTGGGGTGATGGATTACATATGTGCGACAGTCGAACGTCGGAAAAGACGGGAGTCGATTCCGAGGTCCGAACCTCGTTTTACTGCCGATTTACCCAACGTGTGGGGGTGCGGAAAGGGGACGAAACGTTCCCGAAAATTGGTCCGATTGTGGTAGAACTGGGCCGGGGGCCTCCTCACGGCGCAAGTACTGTTTTCCGCACGTAGAAATGGCGAAAATAATGCGGGAGGCCCTGCGCCTGTTTTTCCGCCGGAAAAGGCCGAAATCTGCGAGCTATAGCACACAGATTGCGGCCAAATTTTGCGTTTCGGGGGCAGCGTGGGATTTTCGGCTGGCGTGGTCGGGTTTGGTGGGAGTCGGTGGTGGGAGAAAACGGAATCCAATTCCTAGCTCCGAAACTCGTTTTACGGCCATGTTACCGGCAGCGAACGGGCGCCCAAACGGGTGTGCCAACTCGTCCAATTCGGGCAAAACCGGAGAAAGAAGTGGAAGGTAGATGTGGATCTCAGTTTTTGGTCCAAGAATACGAAGAAACGGCAAGGACCGTGGGCTCACATTTTTGCCAAATGGTCGCCCACAGCCAAGGCCAAGCCACGCAGCCACCCCGCGGCCAACGCCAAGGCACACGGCCACGCTCGAGCTCCCTATCCTTGCTTGGGAGCGCGGCCGAAGTGTGTGTTGTGTGTGCGTGAGAGTGTGCGACCTGCCTTGGTCGCGAGCATGTGCTGCATTTCGAGCAAGGCACGGAGCCAGCCCGCGGCCAAGGCCAAGGCCGAGGCACGCAGCCACCCCGTGGCCAAGGGCAAGGCACGCGTCCACCCCGCGGCAAAGGCTATGGCACCCAGCCAGCCCGCGGCCAAGGCCATGGCACCCAGCCAGCCCGCGGCCAAGGCCTTGGCACACAGCCACCCGGTGGCCAAGGCCAAGGCCATGGCTCGCAGCCACTCCAAGGCCAAGGCCAAGGTAGGTCTGGATCTCAGTTTTTGGTCCAAGAATACGAAGAAACGGCGAGGACCGTGTGCTCACATTTTGGCCAAATGCTCGCCCGCGGCCAAGGACAAGCCATGCAGCCACCCCGCGGCCAACGGCAAGGCACAGGGCCACGCTCGAGCTCCCTATCCTTGGCTCGGGAGAGTGGCCAGAGTGTGTGTTGTGTGTGCGTGAGAGTGTGCGACCTGCCTTGGTCGCGAGCATGTCCTGCATTTCGAGCAAGGCACGGAGCCAGCCCGCGGCCAATGCCAAGGCCGAGGCACGCAGCCACCCCATGGCCAAGGCCAAGGCATGCGTCCACCCCGCTGCCAAGGCCATGGTACCCAGCCAGCCCGCGGCCAAGGCCATGGCACCCAGCCAGCCCATGGCCAAGGGCTTGGCACACAGCCACACCGTGGCCAAGGCCAAGGCCATGGCACGCAGGCACCCCGAGGCCAAGGCCAAGGCCATGGCCCGCAGCCACCCCGCGGCCAAGGCCAAGGCCGTGTGCTGTCGCTCACGGATCTTGGCCAACTTTCGCGTTTCCGGGGCGGTGCGGGCTTTTGGGGTGATGCATTAGATACGTGATTTAGTCGAACGTCGGAAAAGAGGCGAGTCGATTTCGAGGTCCGAACCTCGTTTTACGGCCGATTTACCGAGGGTGCAATTGTGGTAGAACTGGGTCGGGGCCCTCCTCACGGCGCAAGTACTGTTTTCCACTCGAATAAATGGCAAAAATTATGCGGGAGTCCCTGCGCCCATTTTTCCCATGGAAAAGGACAAAATCCGTGAGCTATAGCGCACGGATTGTGGCCAAATTTCGCGTTTCGGGGGCGGCATGGGATTTTGGGCTGGCGTGGTCGGGTTTGGTGGGAGTCGGTGGTGGGAGAAAACGGAATCCAATTCCGAGCTCCGAAACTCGTTTAACGGCCATCTTACCGGCAGCGAACGGGTGCCCAAACGGGTGGGCCAACCCGTCCGATTCAGGCAAAACCGGAGAAAGAAGTGGAAGGTAGGTGTGGATCTCAGTTTTTGGTCCAAGAATACGAAGAAACGGCGAGGACCGTGTGCTCACATTTTGGCCAAATGCTCGCCCGCGGCCAACGCCAAGGCACAGGGCCATGCTCGAGCTCCCTATCCTTGCCTCGGGAGCGCGGCCGGAGTGTGTGTTGTGTGTGCGTGAGAGTGTGCGACCTGCCTTGGTCGCGAGCATATGCTGCATTTCAAGAAAGGCACGTAGCCAGTCCGCGGCCAAGGCCGAGTCCGAGGCACGCAGCCACCCCGTGGCCAAGGCCTAGGAACGCGTCCACCACGCGGCCAAGGCCATGGAACCCAGCCAGCCCGTGGCCAAGGCCTAGGCACGCAGCCACCCCGCGGCCAAGGCCTTGGCACACAGCCACCCGGTGGCCAAGGCCAAGGCCATGGCACCCAGCCACACCGCGGCCAAGGCCAAGGCCGTGTGCTGTCGCTCACGGATCTTGGCCAACTTTTGCGTTTCCGGGACAGTGCGGGATTTTGGGGTGATGCATTAGATACGTGCGACAGTCGAACGTCGGAAAAGAGGGGAGTCGATTTCGAGGTCCGAACCTCGTTTTACGACCGATTTACCGAGGGTGCGGGGGTGCGAAAAGGGGACGAAACGTGCCCGCGAATTGGTCAGATTGTGTTAGAACTGGGCCGGGGGCCTCCTCACGGCGCAAGTACTGCTTTCCGCTCGAAGAAATGGCGAAAATAATGCGGGAGGCCCTGCACCCATTTTTCCCCCGGAAAAGGCCAAAATCCGTTAGCTATAGCACACGGATTGTGGCCAAATTTCGCGTTCGGGCGGCGGGATTTTGGGCTGACGTGGTCGGGTTTGCTGGGAGTCGGTGGAGGGAGAAAACGGAATCCAACTGCGAGCTCCGAAACTCGTTTTACGGCCATCTTACCGGCAGAGAACGGGTGCCCAAACGGGTGGGCCAACTCGTCCGATTCAGGCAAAACCGGAGAAAAAAGTGGAAGGTAGGTGTGGATCTCAGTTTTTGGTCCAAGAATACGAAGAAACGGCGAGGACCGTGTGCTCACATTTTGGCCAAATGCTCGCCCGCGGCCAAGGCCAAGCCATGCAGCCACCCCGCAGCCAACGCCAAGGCACAGGGCCATGCTCGAGCTCCCTATCCTTGCCTCGGGAGCGCGGCTGGAGTGTGTGCTGTGTGTGCGTGAGAGTGTGCGACCTGCCTTGGTCGCGAGCATATGCTGCATTTCGAGAAAGGCACGTAGCCAGCCTGCGGCCAAGGCCAAGGCCGAGGCACGCAGCCACCCCGTGGCCAAGGCCTAGGCACGCGTCCACCCTGCGGTCAAGGCCATGGCACCCAGCCAGCCCGCGGCCAAGACCTAGGCATGCAGCCACCCTGCGGCCAAGGCCTAGGAACGCAGCCACCCCTCGGCCAAGGCCAAGGCCGTGTGCTGTCGCTCACGGATCTTGGCTAACTTTCGCGTTTCCGGGGCGGTGCAGGATTTTGGGGTGATGCATTAGATACGTACGACAGTCGAACGTCGGAAAAGAGGGGAGTCGATTTTGAGGTCCGAACATCGTTTTACGGCCGATTTACCGAGGGTGTGGGGGTACGAAAAGGGGACGAAACGTGCCCTCGAATTGGTCCGATTGTGGTAGAACTGGGCCGGGGGCCTCCTCACGGCGCAAGTACTGCTTTCCGCTCGAAGAAATGGCAAAAATAATGCGGGAGGCCCTTCGCCCATTTTTCCGCCAGAAAATGCCAAAATCCGTGAGCTATAACACACGGATTGTGGCCAAATTTCGCGTTTCGGGGGCGGCGTGGTATTTTGGCCTGGCGTCGTCGGGTTTGGTGGGAGTCGGTGACGGGAGAAAACGGAATCCATTTCCGAGCTCCGAAACACGTTTTACGGCCATCTTACCGGCAGCGAGCGGGTGCCCAATTGGCTGGGCCAACTCGTTCGATTCTGGCAAAACCGGAGAAAGAAGTGGAAGGTAGGTGTGGATCTCAGTTTTTGGACCAAGAATACAGAGAAACGGCGAGGACCGTGTGCTCAAATTTTTGCCAAATGCTCACCCGCGGCCAAGGCCAAGCCACGCAGCCACCCCGCGGCCAATGCCAAGGCACAGGGCCACTCTCGAGCTCCCTATCCTTGCCTCCGGATCGCGGCCCGAGTGTGTGTTGTGTGTGCGTGAGAGTGTGCGACCTGCCTTGGTCGCGAGCATGTGCCGCTTTTCGAGCAAGCCACGGAGCCAGCCCGCGGCCAAGGCCAAGGCACGCGTCCACCCCACGGGCAAGGCCATGTCACTCAGCCAGCCCACGGCCAAGGCCATGGCACCCAGCCAGCCCGCGGCCAAGGCCATGGCACCCAGCCAGCCCGTGGCCAAGGCCTAGGCACGTAGCCAGCCCGCGGCCAAGGCCTTGGCACGCAGCCACCGCGTGGCCAAGGCTAAGGCACGCGTCCACCCCGCGGCCAAGGCCATGGCACCCAACCAGCCCGCGGCCAACGCCTAGGCACACAGCCAGCCCGCGGCCAAGGCCTTGGCACGCAGCCACCCCGAGGGGCCCTGTGCTCACACAGCAAATGCGTGGCCAAGGCCAAGGCCATGGCATGCAGCCAACCAACGCCAAGGCACAGGGCATGCTCGAGCTCCCCGTCCTTTTCCGAGCTTTCGGAGAGTGTGTGTTGCTCCAGTGCCCCAGAAATGCGAGACCTGCCTTGGCACCCAGCCATGCTGCAGCCAGCAACGCACAGAGCCAGCCCGTGGCCAAGGCCAAGGACGAGGCACGCAGCCACCGCGTGGCCAAGGCCAAGGCACGATCCCACCCCACGGCCAATGCCATGGCACGCAGCCACCCCGCGGCCAAGGGCAAGTCAGAGCCAGTAGGGCCAGCGAGAGTGTGCCAGGCCCCGGATCTTGGCCTGCATTCGCCTTCCGGGCAGTGCGGGATTTTGAGCTGAGCCCCATTGGCATACCAGCCACGGCCCCAAGGCCCTAGTCGACGTTGAAAAGAGAGGAGCCATGGCATGGTCCGAACCTCCTTTTGCCAAGGCCTTACCGCACAGCAAACGGGTGCCTAAAACGGGTGGGCCAAGGTCCGATTCAGGCAAAACGAAAGCCAGTGCCCGGTAGGGCCCCAGCAAGTCCCAGAATACGAAGAAAGGTGTGCTGTAGCTCACGTGATTTGGCAAATGTCGCGTTTCCAGGGGCGGTGCGGGATTTTGGGGTGACCCCGCTGCCAACGCAAGCGACACCACGCCGAAAAGAGGAGTCGATTTCGCCTCTCGGGAGCTCGGCCGATTTGCCGAGGGTCGCGGGTGCGTGAGGGGTCCCAGCGTGCCCTGCCTTGGTCCTCGAGCATGTGAACTGCATTTCGAGGGGCCTCCTCACGGAGCGCAAGCTGTTTTCCTCTAAGCAAAATGGCGAAAAGGCCGAGGCCCTGTCCCATTTTTCCGGCCAAGGCCAAAAGGCATGAGCTATAGCACCACGGATTGTGCCAAGGCCATGGCACTCAGCCGTGGATTTTGGGCGGCATCGGGTTTGGCACCCAGCCAGTGGCTGAGAGAAAACGGGAATCAATTCGAGCTCGAAACTCGTTTTACGGCCATCTTAGGCAGCGAACGGGTGCAAAACGGGCAGCCCCCTCGTCCGATTCAGGAAAACCGGAGAAAGAAGTGGAAGCCCGTGTGGATCTCAAGGCCCAAGAATACGAAAACGGCGGGACCGTGTGCCACAGGCCGTAGGCATGCTCGCCCGCGGCCAAGGCCTAGCCACACAGCCACCCGCGGCCAAGCCAAGGCACAGGGCCACGCCGAGCTCCCTATCCTTGCCTCAGGCAAGGGCTGGCTCACGGATCTTGGGTGTGTGTTGTGTGTGCGTGAGGTGGGCGACCTGCATTAGCCAGCTGCGAGCATGTGCTTGGGAACAGAGCAAGGAGTCGATTTCGAAAAATAGGTCCGAACCCACGGCCAATTTACCGAGGAACCCCGGGTGCGACAAATGGGCCATGGCACGCCCCCGGAATTGCGAGGCCATGGCCTAATCCGTGCCAGCCTATAGCTCAGTACTGTTTTGGCCATTTCAAGAAATGGCAAACATGAGCCCAGGCCTGCGCAGTCATTTTTCGCCATTTCTTCAAGCGGAAAAGCCAAGTACTTGGAGCCATAGCCCCGGCCCAAGCTGGCCACAATCGAACCGGGTGGCGGCGTTTGGGCCCCAGCGCACCCCCGAGGGTTAGGCGGGCTGGAGAAAACGGAATCGACCTCCGAATCGAAACTGGCCCGTCTTTTCCGGCGTTTGACTGCAGCGAACGGTGCCCAAACAGGTAACCCCAAAATCGTCCGATTCAGGCAAAACCGAGAAAGAAGTGGAATCCGTGAGGTCGATCTCGGTTTTTGGCCATTTTGCCGAAAATGGGGCGAAAAGGGGATGTGCTTTTGAACAACTTTTCAGTCCCGTAGAGATAACTTCAGTCGAAGCCACGTCACCTCCTAAAACGCCCAAACAAAGTCACGACAGACCTATCCTTGCCCGAGCGGCCCAGTTTCTGTGAAGAAATGCGACCTGCCTTGGTCGCGAGCATGGCTGCATTTCGCCAAGCCCATTTTCAACCCGCTGGAAAAGGCCTTGGCCTTGGCAGCGGCCACCCTGGTGGCTGCAGGCCAAGCCACGCTTCCACCCCTGGCTGGGTGCCATGGCACTCCATTTTTGCCTGCGGCCTGGCCTTGGCACTTGGCAGCCACGGGTGGCTGCGTGCCCAAGGCGTTGGCCTTGGCAGCGGGGCTGCGCTGCGTGTCAAGGCCTTGGCACGAGCCAGCATGGTGCCAAGGCACGGTGAGCGCAACTCGGGAAAAATAGCCACAAAACGAGTTTGAAAGAATCGCTTCCGATTTCCCCGCGGCGAACCCTGCCAATACCAACAACATGAGTCGAAAATCCCACGCCGCCACGGAAACGCGAATTTGGCCGCAATCCGTGTGCTATAGCTCACGATTTTGGCCATTTCGGGAAACATGGAGCCCAGGGCCTCCCGCGTCTTGTTCGCCATTTCTTCAAGCAGAAAAGAGTACTTGGAGCGTGAGGAGGCCCCGCCCAGCTCTGCCACAATCGAACAATTCAAGGCCGGAGCGTTTGCCCCCTTTTCGCACCCGCACGCTCGGTTAATCGGGCGTAAGGCGGGTTCGGACTCGGAATCAACTCCGTCTTTTCCGGCGTTTGACTGGCGACGTATCTAATGCATAACCCCAAAATCCCGCACCGCCCAAAACAAGAAAGTTGGCCCAGATCCGTGAGCTACAGCGGCCACGGTCTTTGGCCATTTTGGCCCGAAAAATGGGGCCCACGGAGCATCCGTGCTGTTTGAACAACTTTTCAGTCCCGTAAGATAACTTCAGTCGAAATCGTCACCTCCTAAAATTTTTGCCCAAACAAAGTCAGACAGATGCTTAGCCCCGCCCGGATTTCTGCATTGGCCGTGGATGGGACGCGGCGGGCTGCTTGCCTTGGCCCCGGCCGCGGGTGGTTGGGAGCCTTTGCCTTGGCCGCGTGGTGGCTGCGTGCCTACGCCGCCGCTGGCTGGCTGGGTGCCTTGGCCTTCCCCTTGGCGCGGGGTGGCTGCGTGCCTAGGCGTTGGCCATGGCCGCAGGGGCTGGCTGCGTGCCTTGGCCTTGGCTGAAATGCAGCACATGCTTGCGGCCAAGGCACAGAGCGGCGCTGATTTCGGGAAAAATATCCACAAAAAGAGTTTGAGCCCGAATCGGCTTCCGCTCTCTCCCAGTGGCGAACCCCACCAATACCGACAACACCAGCCGAAAATCCACTCGCCACGAAACGCTGGAATTTACGCAATCCGTGTGCTATAGCTCACGGATTTTGGCCATTTCGGGGGAAACATGGGCCCAGGGCCCCCCGCATCTTGTTCGCCATTTCTTCGAGCGGAAAAGAGTACTTGGAGCGTGAGGAGGCCCCCGGCCCAGCTCTGCCACAATCGGAACAATTCGCCGGAACCTTTCGTCCCCTGTTCGCACCCCGCACGTTCGGTTAATCGGCCGTAAAATGGGGTTCGGACCTCGGAATCGACTCCCGTCTTTTCCGACGTTTGACTGTCGCATGTATCTATTGCATAACCCCAAAATCCCGCACCGCCCCGAAAACAAGAAAGTTGGCCCAGATCCGTGATCTACAGCGCACGGTCTTTGGCCATTTTGGCCCGAAAAATGGGGCCCGGGGCATCCGCGCTGTTTGAACAACGTTTCAGTCCCGTAAGATAACTTCAGTCAAAATACGTCACCTCCTAAAATTTTGGCCCAAACAAAGTCGGACAGACGCTTGGGCCCCGCCCGGTTTCTGCATTGGCCATGGATGCCGCTGACAAGCGGGCTGCTTGCCTTGGCCCCGGCCGCGGGTGGCTGGGAGCCTTGGCCTTGGCCGCGGGGTGGCTGCGTGCTCACTCGGCAGGCTGGCTGGGGCCTTGGCCTTGGATCGGGGTGGCTGCGTGCCTAGGCGTTGGCCTTGGCCGAGGGCTGGCTGCGGAATGCCTTGGCCGAAATGCAGCACATGCTTACGCCAAGCACAGAGCGGCGCCTCGGGAAAAATAGCCACAAAAGAGTTTCGAGCTCCGGAATCGGCTTCCGCTCTCTCCCGGCGAACCCCCACCAATACCGACAACACCAGCCAAAATCCAACGCCGCCACGGAAACGCGAAATTTGGCCGCAATCCGTGTGCTATAGCTCACTTGATTTTGGCCATTTCGGGAAACATGGGCCCAGGGCCCCCGCATCTTGTTCGCCATTTCTTCGAGCGGAAAAGAGTACTTGAGCGTGAGGAGGCCCCTGCCCAGCTCTGCCACAATCGGAACAATTCGCGGAACGTTTCGTCCCCATTTCGCACCCCCGCACGTTCGGTTAATCGGCCGTAAAATGGGGTTGGACCTCGGAATCGACTCCGTCTTTTCCGACGTTTGACTGGCACGTATCTAATGCATAACCCCAAAATCCGCACCGCCCCAAAAACAAGAAAGTTGGCCCAGATCCGTGAGCTACAGCGCACGGTCTTTGGCCATTTTGGCCGAAAAATGGGGCCCGGCATCCGCGCTGTTTGAACAACTTTTCAGTCCCGTAAGATAACTTCAGTGAAATACGTCACCTCCTAAAATTTTGGCCCAACAAAAGTCGGACAGACGCTTGGGCCCCGCCCGGTTTCTGCATTGGCGTGGATGCCGGATGGCGGGCTTGCCTTAGCCCCGCGGGGTGGCTGGGAGCCTTGGCCTTGGCAGCGGGTGGCTGCGTGCCTGGCTGCGCTGGCTAGTGCCTTGGCCAAGAACTGGCGGGGCTGGCTGGCGTGCCTTGGCCTTGGCCGAGGCTGGCTGCAGCCTTGGCGAGAAATGCAGCACATGCTTGCGGCCAAGGCACAGAGCGCCGCACACGGGAAAAATAGCCACAAAACGAGTTTCGAGCCCGAATGCAAGCTTCCGCTCTCGGGCGTGCGAACCCCCACCAATACCGACAACACCAGCTGAAAATCCCACGCCGCCATCTTGAGCGAAATTTGGCCCAATCCGTGTGCTATAGCTCACGGATTTGGCCATTTCCTGAAACATGGGCCCAGGGCCCCAGCGTCTTGTTAGCCATTTCTTGAGATGAAAAGAGTACTTGGAGCGTGAGGAGGCCCCGGCCCAGCTCTGCCACAATCGGAACAATTCAAGGGCACGTTTCGTCCCCTTTTCGCACCCGAACGTTCGGTACAATCGGCCGAAACGGGTTCGGACCTCGGAATCGACTCCCCGTCTTTTCCGGCGTTTGACTGTCGCGACGTATCTAATGCATAACCACAAAATCCGCACCGCCCGAACAAGAAAGTTGGACCCAGATCCGTGAGCTACAGCGCACGGTCTTTGGCCATTTTGGCCCGAAAAATGGGGCCAGGAGCATCGCTGTTTGAACAATTTTTGTCCCATGGCTTCTCGAAATCGTCACCTCCTAAAATTTGTACTTACAAAGGGAGCCAGGCCTTGGGCCCCGCCCCGGTGGCTGCATTGGCCGGGGCCTGCGCGCGGGCTGGCTGCTTGCCATTACCTTTGGCCGGGGGTGCCGAAACGAGGTTTTGGCCTTGCCTTTGTCAGGGTGGCTGCGTGCCAGGCGTTGGCCTTGGCCGCGGGCTGGCTGAAAAGTGCGTGCCTTGGCCTTGGCGACAGTAAAATGGCTGTAAAAGGAGTTTTGGAGCTCGGAATTGGATTCCATTTTCTCCCGCCACCGACTCCCGCCAAACCCGACCACGCCAGCTAAAAATCCCACGCCGCCCCCGAAAAGCGAAATTTGGCCGCAATCCGTGTTCTATAGCTCACGGATTTTGGGCTTTTCGGGCGGAAAATGGGTGCAGTTCGACCTCGGAATTGACTCCCGTCTTCTCCGACGCTCGACTGTCGACGATCTAATGCATCACCCCAAAATCCCGCCCCACCCCGGAAACACGAAAGTTGGCCAAGATCCGTGAGCTACAGCACACGGCCTTGGCCGCGGGGTGGCTTCGTGCCTAGGCCTTGGCCGCTGGGTGGCTGGGTGCCATGGCCTTGGCCTTGGCCACGGGGTGGCTGCGTGCCTTGGCCTTCGCCATGGGGTGGCTACGTGCCGAGGCATTGGCCGCGGGATGGCAGGGAGCCATGGCCTTGGCCTTGGCCGCGGGCTGGCTTCGTGCCTAGGCCTTGTCCGCGAGGTGGCTGGGTGCCATGGCCTCGGCCACACGGGTTGCTGCCTGCCTTTGCACAACACAAACTTGGGTCGTGCTCCCGGGGAAAGGATAGGGAGCTCGAGCGTGGCCCTGTGCCTTGGCCTTGGCCGTGGGGTGGCCGCGTGCCTTGGCCGCGGGCGAGCATTTGGCCAAAAAGTGAGCACACGGTCCTCGCCGTTGCTTTGTATTCTTGGACCAAAAACTGAGATGCACACCTACCTTCCACTTCTTTCTCCGGTTTTCCCTGAATCGGACGAGTTGGCCCACCCGTTCTCTGGCGGTAAAATGGCCGTTAAACTAGTTTCGGAGCTCGGAATTGCATTCCGTTTTCTCCCGCCACCGACTCCCACCAAACCCGACCACGCCAGCCAAAAACCCCACGCTGCCCACAAAACACGAAATTTGGCCGCAATCCGTGTGCTATAGCTCACGGATTTTGGCCTTTTCGGGCGGAAAAATGGGCGCAGGGCCTCCCGCATTATTTTCGCCATTTCTTCAATTGTAAAACAGTACTAGCACCGTGAGGTGGCCCCCGGCCCAGTTCTACCACAACCGTACCAATTCGCGTGCACGTTTCGTCCCCTTTTCGCACCCCCGCACGTTCGGTAAATCGGCCGTAAAACGACGTTCGGACCTCGGAATCGACTCCCGTCTTCTCCGATGTTCGACTGTCGTACATATCTAATGCATCACGCCAAAATCCTGCACCGCCCCGGAAACGCGAAAGTTGGCCAAGATCCGTGAGCTACAGCACACGGCCTTGGCCGCGGTGTGGCTGCGTGCCTAGGCCTTGGCAGCGGCGTGGCTGGGTGCCATGGGCTTGGCCTTGGCCGCGGGGTGGCTGCGTGCCTTGGCCTTGGCGGCGGGGTGGCTAGGTGCCATGGCCTTGGCCTTGGCCGCGGGGTGGCTGCGTGCCTAGGCCTTGGCCGCGGGGTGGCTGGGTGCCATGTCCTTGGCTTTGGCCGCGGGGTGGCTGGGTGCCATGGCCTTGGCCTTGGCCGTGGGGTGGCTGGGTGCCATGGCCTTGGCCTTGGCCGCGGGCTGGCTGCGTGCCTTGGCCTTGGCCGCGGGCTGGCTGTGTGCCTTGCTCGAAATGCAGCACATGCTCGCGACCAAGGTACGTCGCACACTATCGCGCACACACAACAGACACTTGTGCCGCGCTCCCGGGGCGAGGATAGGGAGCTCGAGCGTGGCCCTGTGCCTTGGCCATGGCCGCGGGGTGGCCGCGTGCCTTGGCCTTGGCCTTGTCCGCGGGCGAGCATTTGGCCAAAATGTGAGCACACGGTCCTCGCCGTTGCTTCGTATTCTTGGACAAAAAATTGAGATCCACACCTACCTTCCACTTCTTTCTCTGGTTTTGCCTGAATCGGACGAGTTGGCCCACCCGTTTGGGCACCCGTTTTCTGGCGGTAAAATGGCCGTAAAACGAGTTTGGGAGCGCGGAATTGGATTCCGTTTTCTCCCACCACCGACTCCCACCAAACCCGACCACGCCCGTCAAAAATCCCACGCCGCCCCAGAAACGCGAAATTTGGCCGCAACCCGTTTGCTATAGCTCACGGATTTTGGCCTTTTCGGCCGGAAAAATGCGAAAGTTGGCCAATATCCGTGAGCTAC
This sequence comes from Luvunga scandens, assembly GCA_030449905.1. NCBI lineage: Eukaryota > Viridiplantae > Streptophyta > Magnoliopsida > Sapindales > Rutaceae > Luvunga > Luvunga scandens. The sequence goes on from JASUUG010000555.1 coordinate 34,140, forward strand.
AGCACACGGCCTTGGCCGCGGGGTGGCTGCGTGCCTAGGCCATGGCCGCGGGGTGGCTGCGTGCCTAGGCCATGGCCGCGGGCTGGTTGCGTGCCTAGGCCTTGGCCGCGGGGTGGCTGCGTGCCTAGGCCTTGGCCTCGGGGTGGCTGCGTGCCTTGCTCGAAATGCAGCACATGCTCGCGACCAAGGCACGTCGCACACTCTCGCGCACACACAACACAAACTTGGGCCGCGCTCCCGGGGCAAGGATAGGGAGCTCGAGCGTGGCCCTGGGCCTTGGCCTTGGCCGCGGGGTGGCCGCGTGGCCGCGGGGTGGCCGCGTGCCTTGGCCGCGGGTGGCGGTGCCTTGGCCGCGGGTGGCACTCACGCACACACTTCGCGCGGGCGAGCATTTGGCCAAAATGTGAGCACACGGTCCTCGCCGTTGCTTCGTATTCTTGGACCAAAAATTGAGATCCACACCTACCTTCCACTTCTTTCTCCGGTTTTGCCTGAATCGGACGAGTTGGCCCACCGGTTTGGGCACTCGTTCTCTGGCGGTAAAATGGCCGTAAAATGAGTTTCGGAGCTCGGAATTGGATTCCGATTTCTCCCGCCACCGACTCCCACCAAACTCGACCACACCAACCAAAAATCCCACGCCGTCCCCGGAACGCGAAATTTGGCCGCAATCCATGTGCTATAGCTCACGGATTTTGGCCTTTTCGGGCGGAAAAATGGGCACAGGGCCTCCCGCATTATTTTCGCCATTTCTTCGAGAGGAAAAAAGTACTAGCACCGTGAGCAGACCCCCGGCCCAGTTGTACCACAACCGGACCAATTCGCGGGCACATTTCGTTCCCTTTTCGCACCTCCGCACGTTCGGTAAATCAGACGTAAAATGAGGTTCGGACCTCGGAATCGACTCCCGTCTTCTCCGACGTTCGACTGTCGCACGTATCTAATGCATCACCCCAAAATCCAACCCCGCCCCGGAAACGCGAAAGTTGGCCAAGATCCGTGAGCTACAGCACACGGCCTTGGCCGCGGGGTGGCTGGGTGCCATGGCCTTGGCCTTGGCCGCGGGGTGGCTGGGTGCCATGGCCTTGGCCTTGGCCGCGGGGTGGCTGGGTGCCATGGCCTTGGCCTTGGCCGCGGGGTGGCTGGGTGCCATGGCCTTGGCCTTGGCCACGGGGTGGCTGCGTGTCTTGGCCTTGGCCATGGGGTGGCTGCGTGCCTAGGCCTTGGCCGCGGGGTGGCTGCGTGCCTAGGCCTTGGCCGCGGGGTGGCTGCGTGCCTAGGCCTTGGCCGCGGGGTGGCTGCGTGCCTAGGCCATGGCCTTGGACGCGGGGTGGCTGCGTGCCTTGGCTTTGGCCACGGGCTGGCTGCGTGCCTTGCTCGAAATGCAGCACATGCTCGCGACCAAGGCACGTCGCACACTCTCGCGCACACACAACACAAACTTGGGCCGCGCTCCCGGGGCAAGGATAGGGAGCTCGAGCATGGCCCTGTGCCTTGGCCGCGGGCGAGCATTTGGCTAAAATGTGAGCACACGGTCCTCGCCGATGCTTCGTATTCTTGGACCAAAAACTGAGATCCACACCTACCTTCCACTTCTCTCTCCGGTTTTGCCTGAATCGAACGAGTTGGCCCGCCCGTTTGGGAACCCGTTCTCTGGCGGTAAAATGGCCGTTAAACGAGTTTCGGAGCTCGGAATTGGATTCCGTTTTCTCCCGCCACCGACTCCCACCAAACCCGAAGACGCCAGCCCAAAATCCCACGCCGCCCCAGAAACGCGAAATTTGGCCACAATCCGTGTGCTATAGCTCACGGATTTTGGCCTTTTCGGGCGGAAAAATGGGCGCAGGGCCTCCCGCATTATTTTCGCCATTTCTTCGATCACAAAACAGTACTAGCACCATGAGGAGGCCCCCGGCCCAGTTCTACCACAACCGGACCAATTCGCGGGCACGTTTCGTCCCCTTTTCGCACCCCCGCACGTTCGGTAAATCGGCCGTAAATTGAGGTTCGGACCTCGGAATCGACTCCCGTCTTCTCCGACATTCGACTGTCGCACGTATCTAATGCATCACCCCCAAATCCCGCACCGCACCGGAAACGCGAAAGTTGGCCAAGATCCGTGAGCTACAGCACACGGCCTTGGCCGCGGTGTGGCCACGTGCATAGGCCTTGGCAGCGGCGTGGCTGGGTGCCATGGCCTTGGCCTTCGTCACAGGGTGGCTGCATGCCTTGGCCTTGGCCACGGGGTGGCTGCGTGCCATGGCCTTGGGCGTGGCCGTGGGGTGGCTGGGTGCCACGGCCTTGGCCTTTGCCACGGGGTGGCTGCGTTCCATGGCCTTGGCCATGGGGTGGCCGCGTGCCTAGGCCTTGGCCGCGGGGTGGCTGGGTGCCATGGCCTTGGCCTTGGCCGCGGGGTGGCTGGGTGCCATGGCCTTGGCCTTGGCCGCGGGGTGGCTGGGTGCCATGGCCTTGGCCGTGGCCACAGGGTGGCTGCATGCCTTGGCCTTGGCCACGGGGTGGCTGCGTGCCATGGCCTTGGCCATGGGGTGGCCGCGTGCCTAGGCCTTGGCCGCGGGGTGGCTGGGTGCCATGGCCTTGGCCTTGGCCACAGGGTGGCTGCATGCCTTGGCCTTGGCCACGGGGTGGCTGCGTGCCATGGCCTTGGCCGTGGCCGTGGGGTGGCTGGGTGCCATGGCCTTGGCCTTTGCCACGGCGTGGCTGGGTGCCATGGCCTTGGCCTTGGCCGCGGGGTGGCTGGGTGCCATGGCCTTGGCCTTGGCCGCGGGATGGCTGCGTGCCATGGCCTTGGCCGCGGGGCGGCTACGTGCCTTGGCTTTGGCCGCGGGCTGGCTGCGTGCCTTGCTCCAAATGCAGCACATGCTCGCGACCAAGGCACGTCGCACACTCTTGCACACACACAACACAAACTTGGGCTGCGCTCCTGGGGCAAGGATAGGGAGCTCGAGCTTGGCCCTGTGCCTTGGCCGCGGGGTGGCCGCGGGCGAGCATTTGGCCAAAATGTGAGCACACGGTCCTCGCCGTTGCTTCGTATTCTTGGACCAAAAACTGAGATCCACACCTACCTTCCACTTCTTTCTCCGGTTTTGCCTGAATCGGACGAGTTGGCCCACCCGTTTGGGCACCCGTTCTCTGGCGGTAAAATGGCCGTAAAACGAGTTTGGGAGCTCGGAATTGGATTCCGTTTTCTCCCGCCACCGACTCCCACCAAACCCGACCACGCCGCCCCCGAAACAGTAAATTTGGCCACAATCCGTGTACTATAGCTCATGGATTTTGGCCTTTTCGGGCGGAAAAATGGGCGCAGGGCCTCTCGTAGGAGCTTGTGGGGCTTTCCCGAACCTTAATTTTGTGTTTCTCTTATGTTTTCACACATTTTTTGTAGCACGAATTTTTTAACCCTAACTTTTTTCAACAATAAGACATTTTAATTTGGATTTGACCACAGAAAGCAGCAACTTAAATGTCCAATTGTGATGTGAAATCGTTAATTATTTGATTTATAATTAATTTGTATCTTAGATCCAAATATAAATTTTATTTGCGAGTTGTATATTGATATTTTAAGTTGTCTGAATGGTAGGCTTGAAATTTATTTGCATTTTTGACCTACATGTTAGGGGTTCAAGCGAGAGCTAAAGTTTCGAATATTCTCTTCAAATATTATTACATTAATTTCAAAAACAACATATCTGAATATTTCACATTTAATTTAAAAATTATTTTCTGCTGCATATTAGGATATATATGCAATCGACAATCGAGGTATTAGAGCAATTTTGTACCCACCAAAGAGAGACACCACCAGTCCTTGAGCTGACTGTCACCCCCCAAAAAAATAAAAGTATATTGAATTACGGTGTGATTTTTTCCATGATGGTAGAAAAAAATGTGAAATACTATTAAATAAAAAGAGAAAAATATTTCGTAGCACGAAAAGAGGTGTTTTTGGCCTCACGTGGCATGCTGGGAGTGGGGGGCAAAACGGGTGCTCACGGCCAAGGCACGGGGCCACGCTCAAGCTCCCTATCCTTGCCTCGGGAGCGCGCGTTGGCTGCACCATACTTGGGCATTGGCCGCGGCACGAAAGTTGGACCAGATCCGCGAGCTACAGCACACGGTCTTTGGCCATTTTGGCCAAAAAAATGGGGCCCGGAGCTTCCGCACTGTTTCCCCCACTTTTGAGTCCCGTAAGATAACTTCGGTCGAAATACGTCACCTCCTAAAATTTCGGCCCAAACAAAGTCGGACAGACGCTTGGGCCACGCCCGCTATATGCATTGGCCGTTGATGCCGCGCGCGTGCGGGCTGCTTGCGGGCTGTGTGCCTTGGCCTTGGCCGCGGGGTGGCAGCGTACCTTGACCTTGGCCGCGGGCTGGCTGCATGCCTTGCTCGAAATGCAGCACATGCTCGTGACCAAGGCACGTCGTACACTCTCAACCAAGGCACGTCGTACACTCTCGCGCACACACAACACACACTTGGGCCGCGCTCCCGGGGCAAGGATAGGGAGCTCGAGCGTGGCCCTGTGCCTTGGCCTTGGCTGCGGGGTGGCCGCGTGCCTTGGCCGCGGGCGAGCATTTGGCCAAAATGTGAGCACACGGTCCTCGCCGTTGCTTCGTATTCTTGGACCAAAAACTGAGATACAGACCTACCTTCCACTTCTTTCTCCGGTTTTGCCTGAATCAAAAGTTGGCCCACCCGTTTGGGCACTGTTTCTGGCGTAAAATGCCGTAAAAAACGAGTTTCGGAGCTCGGAATTGGATTCCCTTTTCTCCCGCCACCGACTCCCCCAAACCCGACCCCGCCAGCCAAAAATCCCATGCCGCCCCCGAAACGCGAAATTTGGCCGCAATCCGTGTGCTATAGCTCACGGATTTTGGCCTTTTCGGGCGGAAAAATGGGCGCAGCGCCTCCCGCATTATTTTCGCCATTTCTTCGAGAGGAAAACAGTACTAGCACCGTGAGGAGGCCCCCGGCCCCGTTCTACCACAACCGGACCAATTCGCGGGTACGTTTCGTCCCCTTTTCGCACCCCCGCACGTTCGGTAAATCGGCCGTAAAACGAGGTTCGGACCTCGGAATTGACTCCCGTCTTCTCCGACGTTCGACTGTCGCACGTATCTAATGCATCACCCCAAAATCCCGCACTGCCCCGGAAACGCGAAAGTTGGCCAAGATCTGTGAGCTACAGCACACGGCATTGGCCGAGGGTGGCTGCGTGCGTAGGCCTTGGCCGCGGGGTGGCCGCGTGCCTTGGCCTTGGCCTTGGCCGTGGGCGAGCATTTTTCCAAAATGTGAGCACACAGTCCTTGCCGTTGCTTCATATTTTTGGACCAAAAACTGAGATCCACACCTGCCTTCCACTTCTTTCTCCGGTTTTGCCTGAATCCAACGAGTTGGCCCACCCGTTTGGGCACCCGTTCTCTAGCGGTAAAATGGCCGTAAAACGAGTTTCGGAACTCAGAATTGGATTCCGTTTTCTACCGCCACCGACTCCCACCAAACCAGACCACGCCAGCCAAAAATCCCACGCCGCCCCCGAAACGCGAAATTTGGCCGCAATCCGTGTGCTATAGCTCACGGATTTTGGCCTTTTCGGGTGGAAAAATGGGCGCAGGGCCTCCCGCATTATTTTCGCCATTTGTTCGAGCACAAAACAGTACTAGCACCGTGAGGAGGCCCCCGGCCCAGTTCTACCACAACCGGACCAATTCGCGGGCACGTCTCGTCCCCTTTTCGCACCCCGGCACGTTTGGTAAATCGGCCGTAAAACGAGGTTCGTACCTCGGAATCGACTCCCGTCTTCTCCGACGTTCGACTGTCGCACGTATCTAATGCATCACCCCAAAATCCCGCACCACCCCGGAAACGCGAAAGTTGGCCAAGATCCGTGAGCTACAGCACACGGCCTTGGCAGCGGGGCGGCTGCAAGCCTAGGCCTTGGCAGCGGCATGGCTGGGCGCCATGGCCTTGGCCTTGGCCACGGGGTGGCTGCGTGCCTTGGCCTTGGCCGCGGGCTGGCTGGGTGCCATGGCCTTGGCCTTGGCCGCGGGGTGGCTGCGTGCCTAGGCCTTGGCCTTGGCCACGGCCACGGGGTGGCTGCGTGCCTTGGCCTTGGCCGCGGGCTGGCTGGGTGCCATGGCCTTGGCCTTGGCCGCGGGGTGGCTGCGTGCTTTGGCCTTGGCCGCGGGCTGGCTGTGTGCCTTGCTCGAAATGCAGCACATGCTCGCGACCAAGGCACGTTCCACACTCTCGCGCACACACAACACAAACTTGGGGTCCGGGGCAAGGTGGGCCCTACGTGGCCCTATGCCTTGGCCTTGGCCACGGGGTGGCCGCGTGCATTGGCCGCCGGCGAGCATTTGGCCAAAATGTGAGCACACGGTCCTCGCCGTTGCTTCGTATTCTTCGACCAAAAACTGAGATCCACACCTACCTTCCACTTCTTTCACTGGTTTTTCCTGAATCGGACGAGTTGGCCCACCCGTTTGGGCACCCGTTCTCTGATGGTAAAATGGCCGTAAAACAAATTTCGGAGCTCGGAATTGGATTCCGTTTTCTCTCGCCACCGACTCCCACCAAACCCGACCACGCCAGCCAAAAATCCCACGCCGCCCCCGAAACACGAAATTTGGCCGCAATCCATGTTCTATAGCTCACGGATTTCGGCCTTTTCGCACGGAAAAATGGGCGCAGGGCCTCCCGCATTATTTTTGCCATTTCTTCGTGCGCAAAACAGTACTACCACCGTGAGGAGGCCCCCGGCCTAGTTCTACCAAAAACGGAAAAATTCACGGGCACGTTTCATCCCCTTTTCGCACCCCCGCACGTTTCTCCCGCCACCGACTCCCACGAAACCCGACCACGCCCGCCAAAAATCCCATGCCACCACCGAAACGTAAAATTTGGCCGCAATCCGTCTACTATAGCTCACGGATTTTGGCCTTTTCGAGCGGAAAAATTGGCGCAGAACCAAGAGAATTATTTTTGCCATTTCTTCGATCGGAAAATAGTACTAGCACCGTGAGGAGGCCCCCGGCCCAGTTCTACCACAACCGGACCAATTCGCAGGCACATTTCGTCCCCTTTTCGTACGCCCGGACGTTCGGGAAATCGGCCGTAAAATGAGGTTCGGACTTCGGAATCGACTCCCGTCTTCTCAGACGTTCGACTGTCGCACGTATCTAATGCATCACCCCAAAATCCCGCAGCGCCCCGGAATCGCGAAATTTGGCCAAGATCCGTGAGCTACAGCAGACGGCCTTGGCCTAGGGGTGGCTGCGTGCCTAGACCTTGGCAGCGGCATGGCTGGGTGCCATGGCCTTGGCCTTGGCCACGGGGTGGCTGCGTGCCTTGGCCTTGGCCACGGGGTGGCTGCGTGCCCTTGGCCTTGGCCTTGGCCATGGCTGGTTGCGTGCCTTGCTCGAAATGCAGCACATGCTCACGACCAAGGCACGTCGCACACTCTCGCGCACACACAACACACACTTGGGCCGCGCTCCCGGGCCAAGGATAGGGAGCTCGAGCGTGGCCCTGTGCCTTGGCCTTGCCCGCAGGGTGGCCGCGTGCCTTGGCCTTGGCCTTGGCCGCGGGTGAGCAAAATGTGAGCACACGGTCCTCGCCGATGCTTCGTATTCTTGGACCAAAAATGAGATCCACACCTACCTTCCACTTCGTTCTCCGGTTTTGCCTGAATCGGACGAGTTGGCCCACCCGTTTGGGAACCCGTTCTCTGGCGGTAAAATGGCCGTAAAACGAGTTTCGGAGCTCGGAATTGGATTCCGTTTTCTCCCGCCACCAACTCCCACCAAACCCGACCACGCCAGCCAAAAATCCCACGCCGCCCCCGAAACACAAAATTTGGCTGCAATCCGTGTGCTATAGCTCACGGATTTTGGCCTTTTCAACGCGAAAAATGGGCGCAGGGCCTCCCGCATTATTTTGCCATTTCTTCGATCGCAAAACAGTACTACCACCGTGAGGAGGCCCCGGCCCAGTTCTACCACAAACGGACCAATTCGCGGGCACGTTTTCGTCCCCTTTTCGCACCCCGCACGTTTCGCCCGCCACCGACTCCCGCCAAATGAGACGCCAGCCCAAAACGGGAGAAAATGGAATCCAATTCCAAGCTCGAAACTTGTTTTCGGCCATCTAATGCATCACGGGTGCCCAAAATCCCAACTCGCCCGATTCAGGCAAAATTTGAGAAAGAAGTGGAAGGTAGGTGTGGATCTCAGTTTTTGGTCCAAGAATAAGAAGGTGGCGAGGACCGTGTGCTCACATTTTGGCCAAATGCTGCCATGGCGGCCTGGGTGCCACGCAGCCTTGGCCTTGGCCAACCCCAAGGGGGCCACGCTCAAGCTCCCTATCCTTGCCTCGGGGGCGGCCGGAGTGTGTGTTGTGTGTGCGTGAGAGTGTACGACCTGCCTTGGTCGCGAGCATGTGCTGCATTTCGAGCAAGGCACGGAGCCAGCCCGCGGCCAAGGCCATGGCACGGAGCCAGCCCGCGGCCAAGGCCATGGCACGGAGCCAGCCCGCGGCCAAGGCCTAGGCATGCAGCCAGCCCGCGGCCAAGGCCTAGGCATGCAGCCAGCCCGCGGCCAAGGCCTTCGTATTCTTGGACAAAAACAGCCACACCTACCTTCCAAGGCCAAGGTTTTGGAATCACGCAGCCACCCATTTGGGAACCCAAGGCCAAGGCCATGGTAAAATGAGCCACCCCGCGACCAAGGCCAAGGCCGTGTGCTGTAGCTCATGGATCTTGGCCAACTTTCGTGTTTCGGGCGGTGCGGGATTTTGGGGTGATGCACCAGACCCGACCACGCCGAAGCCGGAAAAAATCGATTTTGAGGTCCGAAACACGGCCGATTTCCGAGGGTGCGGGGTTGCGAAAAGGTGCTAAAGCTCACGGAATTGGTCCGATTATGGTAGAACTGGGCGGGGCCTCCTCACGGCGCATTATTTTTGCCATTTCCGCCCGAAGAAATGGCAAAAATAATACCGGAGGCCCTGCGCCCATTTTTCCGCCAGAAAAGGCCAAAATCCGTGAGCTATAGCACACGGATTGTGGCCAAGTTTCGCGTTTCGGGGGTGGTGTGGGATTTTGGGCTGGCGTCGTCGGGTTTGGTGTGAGTCAGTGGCGCGAGAAAACGGAATGCAATTCCGAGCTCTGAAACTCGTTTTACGGCCATCTTAACGGCAGCGAACGGGTGCCCAAACGGGTGGGCCAACGCATCCGATTCAGGCAAAACCGGAGAAAGAAGTGGAAGGTAGGTGTGGATCTCAGTTTTTGGTCAAAGAATACGAAGAAACGGCGAGGACCGTGTGCTCACATTTTGGGCAAATGCTCGCCCGCGGCCAAGGCCAAGCCACGCAGCCACCCCGCGGCCAACGCCAAGGCACAGGGCCACGCTCGAGCTCCCTTTCCTTGCCTCGGGAGCGCGGCCCGAGTGTGTGTTGTTTGTGCATGAGACTGTGCGACCTGCCTTGGTCGTGAGCATGTGCTGCATTTCGAGAAAAGCACGTAGCCAGCCCGCGGCCAAGGCCAAGGCCGAGGCACGCAGCCACCTCGTGGCCAAGGCCTAGGCACGCATCCACCGCGCGGCCAAGGCCATGGCACCCAGCAAGCCCGCGGCCAAGGCCTAGGCATGCAGCCACCCCGAGGCCAAGGCCTTGGCACACAGCCACCCAGTGGCCAAGGCCAAGGCCATGACACCCAGCCACCCCGCGGTCAAGGCCTAGGCACGCAGCCACCCCGCGGCCAAGGCCAAGGCCGTGTGCTGTCGCTCACGGATCTTGGCCAACTTTTGCGTTTCCGGGGCGGTGCGGGATTTTGGGGTGATGCATTAGATACGTGCGACAGTCAAACGTCGGAAAAGAGGGGAGTCGATTTCCAGTTCCGAACCTCGTTTTACGGCCGATTTACCGAGGGTGCGGGGGTGCGAAAAGGGGATGAAACGTGCCCCCGAATTGGTCCGATTGTGGCAGAACTGGGCCGGGGGCCTCCTCACGGTGCAAGTACCGCTTTCCGCTCGAAGAAATGGCAAAAATAATGCGGGAGGCCCTGCGCCCATTTTTCCCCCGGAAAAGGACAAAATCCGTGAGCTATAGCAGACGGATTGTGGCCAAATTTCGTGTTTCGGGGCGGCGTGGGATGTTGGGCTGGTGTGGTCGGGTTTGGTGGGAGTCGGTGGCCGGAGAAAAAGGAATCCAATTCCGAGCTCCGAAACTCGTTTTACGGCCATCTTACCGGCAGCGAACGGGTGCCCAAACGGGTGGGCCAAGTCGTCCGATTCAGGCAAAACCGGAGAAAGAAGTGGAAGGAAGGTGTGGATCTCAGTTTTTGGTCCAAGAATACGAAGAAACGGCGAGGACCGTGTGCTCACATTTTGGCCAAATGCTCGCCCGCGGCCAAGGCCAAGCCACGCAGCCACCCCGCGGCCAACGCCAAGGCACAGGGCCACGCTCGAGCAACCTATCCTTGACTCGGGAGCGCGGCCGGAGTGTGTGTTGTGTGTGCGTGAGAGTGTGCGACCTGCCTTGGTCGCGAGCATGTGCTGCATTTCGAGCAAGGCACGGAGCCAGCCCGCGGTCAAGGCCAAGGCCGAGGCACGCAGCTACCCCGTGGCCAAGGCCAAGGCACGCGTCCACCCCGCGGCGAAGGCCATGGCACCCAGCCAGCCCGCGCCCAAGGCCTAGGTACGCAGCCAGCCCGCGGCCAAGGCCTTGCACGCAGCCACCCCGAGGCCAAGTCCAAGGCCATGGCACGCAGCCACCCCGCGGCCAAGGCCAAGGCCATGGCAAGCAGCCACCACGCGGCCATGGCCAAGCCCGTGTGCTGTAGCTCACGGATCTTGGCGAACTTTCGCGTTTCCGTGGCGGTGCGGGATTTTGGGGTGATGCATTAGATACGTGAGACAGTCGAGCGTTGGAAAAGAGGGGAGTCGATTTCGAGGTCCGAACCTCGTTTTACAGCCAATTTACCGAGGGTGCGGGGGTGCGAAAAGGTGACGAAACGTGTCCGCGAATTGGTCCGATTGTGGTAGAACTGGGCCGGGGGCCTCCTCACGGCGCAAGTACTGTTTTTCGCTCAAAGAAATGGCGAAAATATTGCGGGAGGCCCTGCACCCATTTTTCCCCCGGAAAAGGCCAAAATCCATGAGCTATAGCACACGGATTGTGGCCCAATTTCGGGTTTCGGGGGCGGGGTGGGATTTTGGGCTGGCGTGGTCGGGTTTGGTGGGAGTCGGTGGCGGGAGAAAACGGAATCCAATTCCGAGCTCCAAAACTCGTTTTACGGCTATCTTACCGGGAGCGAACGGGTGCCCGAACGGGTGGGCCCACTCGTCCGATTCAGGCAAAAACGGAGAAAGAAGTGGAAGGTAGGTGTGGATCTCAGTTTTTGGTCCAAGAATACGAAGAAATGGCGAGGACCGTGTGCTCACATTTTGGCCAAATGCTCGCCCGCGGCCAAGGCCAAGCCACGCAGCCACCCTGCGGCCAACGCCAAGGCATAGGGCCACGCTCGAGCTCCCTATCCTTGCCGCGGGAGCGTGGCCGGAGTGTGTGTTGCGTGTGTGTGAGAGTGTGCGACCTGCCTTGGTCGCGAGCATATGCTGCATTTCGAGAAAGGCACGTTGCCAGCCCGCGGCCAAGGCCAAGACCGAGGCACGCAGCCACCCCGTGCCCAAGGCCTAGACACGCGTCCACCCCGCGGCCAAGGCCATGGCACCCAGCCAGCCCGCGGCCAAGGCCATGGCACCCAGCCAGCCCGCAGCCAAGCCCTAGCCACGCTGCTACCCTCGGCCAAGGCCAAAGCCGTGTGCTGTCGCTCACGGATCTTGGCCAACTTTCGCGTTTCCGGGGCGGTGCGGGATTTTGGGGTGATGCATTAGATACGTGCGACAGTCGAAAGTCGGAAAAGAGGGGAGTCGATTTCGAGGTCCGAACCTCGTTTCACTGCCGATTTACCGAGGGTGCGGGGTGCGAAAAGGGGGGCCTTGAATTGGTCCGATTGTGGTAGAACTGGGCGGGGGGCCTCCCTCACGGCGCAAGTACTGTTTTTCGCTCGAAGAAATGGAAAAATAATGCGGGAGGCCCTGCGAAAAGGCCAAAATCCGTGAGTAATAGCACACGGATTGTGGCCAAATTTTGCGTTTCACGGGAGGCGTGGGATTTTGGGCTGGCTTTGTCGGGTTTGATGGGAGTCGGTGGCGGGAGAAAACGGAATCCAATTCCGAGCTCCGAAACTCGTTTTACGGCCATCTTACCGGCAGCGAACGGGTGCCCAAACGGGTGGGCCAACTCGTCCGATTCAGGCAAAACCGGAGAAAGAAGTGGAAGGTAGGTGTGGATCTCAGTTTTTGGTCCAAGAATACGAAGAAACGGGGAGGACCGTGTGCTCACATTTTGGCCAAATGCTCGCCCGCGGCCAAGGCCAAGCCACGCAGCCACCCCGCGGCCAACCCCAAGGCACAGGGCCACGCTCGAGCTCCCTATCCTTGCCTCGGGAGCCCGGCCCGAGTGTGTGTTGTGTGTGCGTGAGAGTGTGCGACCTGCCTTGGTCGCGAGCATGTGCTGCATTTCGAGCAAGGCACGGAGCCAGCCCGCGGCCAAGGCCAAGGCCGAGGCACGCAGCCACCCCGTGGCCAAGGCCAAGGCACGCGTCCACCCCGCGGCCAAGGCCATGGAACACAGCCAGCCCGCGGCCAAGGCCATGGCACACAGCCAGCCCGCGGCAAAGGCCTAGGCACCCAGCCAGCCCGCGGCCAAGGCCTTGGCAGACAGCCACCCGGTGGCCAAGGCCAAGGCCATGGCACGCAGCCACCCCGAGGCCAAGGCCAAGGCCATGGCCCGAAGCCACCGCGCGGCTACGGGATTTTGGGGTGATGCAATAGATACGTACGACTGTCGAACGTCGGAAAAGAGGGGAGTCGATTTCGAGGTCCGAACCTCGTTTTACGGCCGATTTACCGAGGGTGCGGGGGTGCGAAAAGGGGACGAAACGTGCCCTCGAATTGGTCCGATTGTGGTAGAACAGGGCCGGGGGCCTCCTCACGGGGCAAGTACTGCTTTCCGCTCGAAGAAATGGCAAAAATAATGCGGGAGGCGCTGCGCCCATTTTTCTGCCAGAAAAGGCCAAAATCCGTTAGCTATAGCACACAGATTCTGGCCAAATTTCGCGTTTCGGGGGCGGCGTGGGATTTTGGGCTGGCGTCGTCGGGTTTGGTGGGAGTCGGCGGTGGGAGAAAACGGAATCCAATTCCGACCTCCGAAACTCGTTTTACGGCCATCTTACCGGCAGCGAACGGGTGCCCAAACGGGTGGGCCAACTCGTCTGATTCAGGCAAAACCGGAGAAAGAAGTGGAAGGTAGGTGTGGATCTCAGTTTTTGGTCCAAGAATACGAAGAAACGGCGAGGACCGTGTGCTCACATTTTGTCCAAATGCTCGCCCGCGGCCAAGGCCAAGCCACGCAGCCACCCCGCGGCCAACGCCAAGGCACAGGGCCACGCTCGACCTCCCTATCCTTGCCTCGGGAGCCCGGCCCGAGTGTGTGTTGTGGGTGTGTGAGAGTGTGCGACCTGCCTTGGTCACGAGCTTGTGCTGCATTTCGAGCAAGGCACGGAGCCAGCCCGCGGCCAAGGCCAAGGCCGAGGCACGCAGCCACCCCGTGGCCAAGGCCAAGGCACGCGTCCACCCCGCAGCCAAGGCCAAGGCACGCGTCCACCCCGCGGCCAAGGACATGGCACCCAGCCAGCCCGCGGCCAAGGCCATGGCACCCAGCCAGCCCGCGGCCAAGGCCTAGGCACGCAGCGAGCCCGCGGCCAAGGCCTTGGCACGCAGCCACCCCGAGGCCAAGGCCCTGGCACGCAGCCAAGGCAAGGCCAAGGCCATGGCACGCAGCCACCCCGCGGCCAAGGCAAAAGCCGTGTGCTGTAGCTCACGGATCTTGGCCAACTTTTGCGTTTCCGGGGCGGTGCGGGATTTTGGGGTGATGCATTAGATATGTGCGACAGTCGAGCTTTGGAAAAGAGGGGAGTCGATTTCGAGGTCCAAACCTCGTTTTACGGCCGATTTACCGAGGGTGCGGGGGTGCGAAAAGGGGACAAAACGTGCCCGCGAATTGGTCCAATTGTGGTAGAACTGGGCCGGGGGCCTCCTCACGGCGCAAGTGTTTTCCACTTGAAGAAATGGCAAAAATAATGCGGGAGGCCCTGCGCCCATTTTTCACCCGGAAAACGCAAAAATCCGTGAGCTATAGCACACGGATTGTGGCGAAATTTCGCGTTTTGGAGGCGGCGGCAGAAAACGGAATCCAATTCTGAGCTCCGAAACTCGTTTTACGGCCATCTTACCGGCAGCGAACGGGTGCCCAAACGGGTGGGCCCACTCGTCCGATTCAGGAATAACCGGAGAAAGAAGTGGAAGGTAGGTGTGGATCTCAGTTTTTGGTCCAAGAATACGAAGAAACGGCGAGGACCGTGTGCTCACATTTTGGGCAAATGCTCGCCCGCGGCCAAGGCAAAGCCATGCAGCCACCCCGCGGCCAACGCCAAGGCACAGGGCCACGCTCGAGCTCCCTATCCTTGCCTTGGGAGAGCGGCCGGAGTGTGTGTTGTGTGTCCGTGAGAGTGTGCGACCTGCCTTGGTCGCGAGCATATGCTGCATTTCGAGAAAGGCACGTAGCCAGCCCGCGGCCAAGGCCAAGGCCGAGGCACGCAGCCACCCCGTGGCCAAGGCCTAGGCACGCGTCCACCCCGCGGCCAAGGCCATGGCACCCAGCCAGCCCGCTGCCAAGGCCTAGGCACGCAGCCACCCCGCGGCCAAGGCCTTGGCACACAGCCACCCGGTGGCCAAGGCCAAGGCCATGGCACCCAGCCAACCCGCGGACAAGGCCGAGGCACGCAGCCAGCCCGTGGCCAAGGCCAGGCACGCGTCCACCCCGCGGCCAAGGCCATGGCACCCAGCCAGCCCGCGGCCAAGGCCTAGGCACGCAGCCACCCCGCGGCCAAGGCCTGCGCTCACGGATGTTGGCCAACTTTCGCGTTTCCGGGGCGTTGCGGGATTTTGGGGTGATGCATTAGATACGTACGACAGTCGAACGTCGAAAAGAGGGCAGTCGATTTCGAGGTCCGAACCTCGTTTTACGGCCGATTTACCGAGGGTGCGGGGGTGCGAAAAGGAGATTAAAAGTGCCCTCGAATTGGTCCGATTCTGGTAGAACTGGGCCGGGGGCCTCCTCACGCAGAAGTACTGCTTTCCCCTCAACGAAATGGCAAAAATAATGCGGGAGGCCCTGCGCCCATTTTTCCGCCAGAAAAGGCTAAAATCCGTGAGCTATAGCAGACGGATTGTGGCCAAATTTCGTGTTTCGGGGCGGCATGGGATTTTGGGCTGACGTCGTCTGGTTTGGTGGGAGTCGGTGGCAGGAGAAAACGGAATCCAATTCCGAGCTCCGAAACTCATTTTACGGCCATCTTACCGGCAGCGAACGGGTGCCCAAACGGGTGGGCCAACTCGTCCGATTCAGGCAAAACTGGAGAAAGAAGTGGAAGGTAGGTGTGGATCTCAATTTTTGGTCCAAGAATACGAAGAAACGGCGAGGACCGTGTGCTCACATTTTGGCAAAATGCTCGCCCGCGGCCAAGGCCAAGCCACGCAGCCACCCCGCGGCCAACGCCAAGGCACAGGGCCACGCTCGAGCTCCCTATCCTTGCCTCGGGAGCACGGCCGGAGTGTGTATTGTTTGTGCGTGAGAGTGTGCGACCTGCCTTGGTCGCGAGCATATGCTGCATTTCGAGAAAGGCACGTAGCCAGCCCGCGGCCAAGGCCAAGGCCGAGGCACGCAGCCACCCCGAGGCCAAGGCCTAGGCACGCGTCCACCCCCCGGCCACGGCCATGGCACCCAGCCAGCCTGCGGCCAAGGCCAAGGCACGCAGCCACCCCGTGGCGAAGGCCAAGGCACGCGTACACCCCGCGGCCAAGGCCATGGCACCCAGCCAGCCCGCGGCCAAGGCCATGGCACCCAGCCAGCCAACGGCCTAGGCCTAGGCACGCAGCCAGCCCGCGGCCCACACCATGGCACACAGCCACCCCGAGGCCAAGGCCAAGGCCATGGCACGCAGCCACCCCGCGCCCAAGGCAAAGGCCGTGTGCTGTAGCTCACGGATCTTGGCCAACTTTCGCGTTTCCGGGGCGGTGCTGGATTTTGCGGTGATGCATTAGATACGTGCGACAGTCGAGCGTTCGAAAAGAGGGGAGTCGATTTTGAGGTCCGTACCTCTTTTTACGGCCGATTTACCGAGGGTGCGGGGGTGCGAAAAGGGGACGAAACTTGCCCGCGAATTGGTCCGATTGTGGTAGGACTGGGCCGGGGGCCTCCTCACGGCACAAGTACTGCTTTCCGCTCGAAGAAATGGCAAAAATAATACGGGAGGCCCTGCGCCCATTTTTCAGCCAGAAAAGACCAAAATCCGTGAGCTATAGCACACGGATTGTGGTCAAATTTAGCGTTTCGTGGGCGGCGTGGGATTTTGGGCTCGCGTGGTCGGGATTGGTGGGAGTCGGTGGCGGGAGAAAACGGAATCCAATTCCGAGCTCTGAAACTCGTTTTACGGCCATCTTACCGGCAGCAAACGGGTGCCCAAACGGGTTGGCCCACTTGTCCGATTCAGGCAAAACCGGAGAAAGAAGTGGAAGGTAGGTGTGGATCTCAGTTTTTGGTCCAAGAATATGAAGAAACGGCGAGGACCGTGTGCTCACATTTTGGCCAAATGCTCGCCCGCGGCCAAGGCCAAGCTATGCAGCCACCCCGCGGCCAACGCGAAGGCACAGGGCCATGCTCGAGCTCCCTATCCTTGCCTCAGGAGCACGGCCGGAGTGTGTATTGTGTGTGCGTGAGAGTGTGCGACCTGCCTTGGTCGTGAGCATATGCTGCATTTCGAGAAAGGCACGTAGCCAGCCCGCGGCCAAGGCCGAGGCCGAGGCACGCAGCCACCCCGAGGCCAAGGCCTAGGCACACGTCCACCCCCCAGCCAAGGCCATGGCACCCAGCCAGCCTGCGGCCAAGGCCTAGGCACGCAGCCACCCCACGGCCAAGGCCTTGGTACACAGCCACCCGGTGGCCAAGGCCAAGGCCATGGCACCCAGCCAACCCGCGGCCAAGTCCGAGGCACACAGCCACCCCGTGGCCAAGGATCATGTCCAACTTTTGCGTTTCCAGGGCGGTGCGGGATTTTGGGGTGATGCATTAGATACGTGCGACAGTCGAGCGTTGGAAAAGAGGGGAGTCGATTTCGAGGTCCGAACCTCATTTTACGGCCGATTTACCGAGGGTGCGGGGGTGCGAAAAGGGGACGAAACGTGCCCGCGAATTGGTCCGATTGTGGTAGGACTGGACCGGGGGCCTCCTCACGGCACAAGTACTGCTTTCCGCTCGAAGAAATGGCAAAAATAATACGGGAGGCCCTGCGCCCATTTTTCAGCCAGAAAAGACCAAAATCCGTGAGCTATAGCACACGGATTGTGGCCAAATTTCGCGTTTGGGGGGCGGCGTGGAATTTTGGACGGGCGTCGTCTGGTTTGGTGGGAGTCGGCGGCGGGAGAAAACGGAATCCAATTCCGAGCTCCGAAACTCGTTTTACGGCCATCTTACCGGCAGCGAACGGGTGCCCAAACGGCTGGGCCAACTCGTCCGATTCAGGCAAAACTGGAGAAAGAAGTGGAAGGTAGGTGTGGATCTCAATTTTTGCTCCAAGAATACGAAGAAACGGCGAGGACCGTGTGCTCATATTTTGGCAAAATGCTCGCCCGCGGCCAAGGCAAAGCCACGCAGCCACCCCGCGGCCAACGTCAAGGCACAGGGCCACGCTCGAGCTCCCTACCCTTGCCTCGGGAGCACGGCCGGAGTGTGTATTGTGTGAGCGTGAGAGTGTATGACCTGCCTTGGTCGCGAGCATATGCTGCATTTCGAGAAAGGCACGTAGCCAGCCCGCGGCCAAGGCCAAGGCCGAGGCACGCAGCCACCCCGAGGCCAAGGCCTAGGCACGCGTCCACCCCCCGGCCACGGCCATGGCACCCAGCCGGCCTGCGGCCAAGGCCAAGGCACGCAGCCACCCCGTGGCGAAGGCCAAGGCACGCGTACACCCCGCGGCCAAGGCCATGGCACCCAGCCAGCCCGCGGCCAAGGCCATGGCACCCAGCCAGCCCACGGCCTAGGCCTAGGCACGCAGCCAGCCCGCGGCCCACGCCATGGCACACAGCCACCCCGAGGCCAAGGCCAAGGCCATGGCACGCAGCCACCCCGCGCCCAAGGCAAAGGCTGTGTGCTGTAGCTCACGGATCTTGGCCAACTTTCGCGTTTCCGGGGCGGTGCTGGATTTTGGGGTGATGCATTAGATACGTACGACAGTCGAGCGTTGGAAAAGAGGGGAGTCGATTTTGAGGTCCGTACCTCTTTTTACGGCCGATTTACCGAGGGTGCGGGGGTGCGAAAAGGGGACGAAACTTGCCCGCGAATTGGTCCGATTGTGGTAGGACTGGGCCGGGGGCCTCCTCACGGCACAAGTACTGCTTTCCGCTCGAAGAAATGGCAAAAATAATACGGGAGGCCCTGCGCCCATTTTTCAGCCAGAAAAGACCAAAATCCGTGAGCTATAGCACACGGATTGTGGCCAAATTTAGCGTTTCGTGGGCGGCGTGGGATTTTGGGCTGGCGTGGTCGGGATTGGTGGGAGTCGGTGGCGGGAGAAAACGGAATCCAATTCCGAGCTCTGAAACTCGTTTTACGGCCATCTTACCGGCAGCGAACGGGTGCCCAAACGGGTTGGCCCACTTGTCCGATTCAGGCAAAACCGGAGAAAGAAGTGGAAGGTAGGTGTGGATCTCAGTTTTTGGTCCAATAATACGAAGCAACGGCGAGGACCGTGTGCTCACATTTTGGCCAAATGCTCGCCCGCGGCCAAGGCCAAGGCACAGGCACAGGGCCACGCTCGAGCTCCCTATCCTTGCCCCGGGAGCGGGGCCCAAGTGTGTATTGTGTGTGCGCGAGAGCGTGCGACGTGCCTGGGTCGCGAGCGTGTGCTGCATTTCGAGAAAGGCACGCAGCCACCCCGCGGCCAAGGCCGTGTGCTGTAGCTCACGGATCTTGGCCAACTTTCGCGTTTCCGGGGCGGTGCGGGATTTTGGAATGATTCATTAGATACGTGCGACAGTCGAACGTCGGAGAAGACGGGAGTCGATTCCGAGGTCCGAACCTCGTTTTACGGCCGATTTACCGAACGTTTGGGGGTGCGAAAAGGGGACGAAATGTGCCCGCGAATTGGTCCGGTAGTGGTAGAACTGGGCCGGGGGCCTCCTCACGGTGCTAGTACTGTTTTCCGCTCGAAGAAATGGAGAAAATAATGCGGGAGGCCCTGCGCCCATTTTTCCGCCCGACAAGGCCAAATTTCGTGTTTTGGGGGCGGCGTGGGATTTTTGGCGGGCATGGTCGGGTTTGGTGGGAGTTGGTGGCGGGAGAAAACGGAATCCAATTCTGACCACTGAAACGCGTTTAACGGCCATTTTGCCGCCAGAGAACGGGTGGGCCAACTCGTCCGATTCAGGGAAAACCGGAGAAAGAAGTGGAAGGTAGGTGTGGATCTCAGTTTTTGGTCCAAGAATACGAAGCAACGGCGAGGACCGTGTGCTCACATTTTGGCCAAATGCTCGCCCGCGGCCAAGGCACGCGGCCACCCCGCGGCCAAGGCACGCGGCCACCCCGCGGCCAAGGCACGCGGCCACCCCACGGCCAAGGCCAAGGCACAGGGCCACGCTCGAGCTCCCTATCCTTGCCCCGGGAGCGCGGCCCAAGTTTGTGTTGTGTGTGCGCGAGAGTGTGCGACGTGCCTTGGTCGCGAACATGTGCTGCATTTCGAGCAAGGCACGCAGCCAGCCCGCGGCCAAAGCGAAGGCACGCAGCCACCCCGCGCCCAAGGCCAAGGCCATGGCACCCAGCCACCCCGCGGACAAGGCCTAGGCACGAAGCCACCCCGCGGCCAAGGCAAAGGCCATGGCACCCAGCCACCCCGCGGACAAGGCCTAGGCAAGAAGCCACCCCACGCCCAAGGCCAAGGCCATGGCACCCAGCCACCCCGCGGCCAAGGCCAAGGCCATGGCACCCAGCCACCCCGCGGCCAAGGCCTCGGCACGCAGCCACCCCGTGGCGAAGGCCAAGGCACGCAGCCACCCCGTGGCCAACGCCATGGCCATGGCACCCAGCCACCCCGCGGCCAAGGCCTAGGGACGAAGCCACCCCGCAGCCAAGGCCGTGTGTTGTAGCTCACGGATCTTGGCCAACTTTCGCGTTTCCGGGGCGGGGCGGGATTTTGGGGTGATGCATTAGATACGTGCAACAGTCGAACGTCGGAGAAGACGGGAGTCAATTCCGAGGTCCGAACCTCGTTTTACGTCTGATTTAACGAACGTGTGGGGGTGCGAAAAGGGGACGAAACGTGCCCGCGAATTGGTCTGGTTGTGGTAGAACTGGGCCGGGGGCCTCCTCACGGTGCTAGTACTGTTTTCCTGTCGAAGAAATGGCGAAAATAATGCGGGAGGCCCTGCGCCCATTTTTCTGCCCGAAATGGCCAAAATCGGTGAGCTATAGCACACGGATTGCGGCCAAATTCCGCGTCTCGGGGGCGGCGTGGGATTTTTGGCTGGCGCGGTCGGGTTTGGTGGGAGTCAGTGGCGGGAGAAACCGGAATCCAATTCCGAGCTCCCAAACTCGTTTTACGGCCATTTTACCGCCAGCCCGCGGCCAAGGCCAAGGCAGAGGCACGCAGCCACCCCGCGGCCAAGGCCTAGGCACGCGTCCACTCCGCGGCCAAGGGCATGGCACCCAGCCAGCCCACGGCCAAGGCCTAGGCACGCAGCCACCCCGTGGCCAAGGCCTTGGCACACAGCCACTCAGTGGCCAAGGCCAAGGCCATGGCACCCAGCCACCCCGCGGCCAAGGCCAAGGCCGTGTGCTGTAGCTCACGGATCTTGGCAAACTTTCGCGTTTCCGGGGTGGTGCGGGATTTTGGGGTGATGCATTAGATACGTGTGACAGTCGAGCATTGGAAAAGAGGGGAGTCGTATTCGAGGTCCGAACCTCGTTTTACGGCCGATTTACCGAGGGTGCGGGGGTGCGAAAAGGGGACGAAACGTGCCCTCGAATTTGTCCGATTGTGGTAGAACTGGGCCGGGGGCCTCCTCACAGCGCAAGTACTGCTTTCCACTCGAAGAAATGGCAAAAATAATGCGGGAGGCCCAGCGCCCATTTTTCCGCCAGAAAAGGCCAAAATCCGTGAGCTATAGCACACGGATTGTGGCCAAATTTCGAGTTTCGGGGGCAGCATTGGATTTTGGGCTGGCGTGGTCGGGTTTGGTGGGAGTCGGTGGCAGGAGAAAACGGAATCCAATTCCGAGCTCCGAAACTCGTTTTACGGCCATCTTCCCGGCAGCGAACGGGTGTCCAAACGGGTGGGCCCACTCGTCCGATTCAGGTAAAACCGGAGAAAGAAGTGGAAGGTAGGTGTGGATCTCAGTTTTTGGTCCAAGAATACGAAGAAACGGCGAGCACTGTGTGCTCACATTTTGGCCAAATGCTCGCCCGCGGCCAAGGGCAAGCCATGCAACCACCCCGCGGCCAACGCCAAGGCACAGAGCCACGCTCGAGCTCCCTATCCTTGCCTCGGGAGCGCGGCCGTAGTGTGTGTTGTGTGTGCGAGAGAGTGTGCGACCTGCTTTGGTGGCGAGCATATGCTGCATTTCGAGAAAGGCACGTAGCCAGCCCGCGGCCAAGGCCAAGGCCGAGGCACGCAGCCACCCCGTGGCCAAGGCCTAGGCACGAGTCCACCCCGTGGCCAAGGCCATGGCACCCAGGCAGCCCGCGGCCAAGGCCTAGGCACGCAGGCACCCCGAGGCCAAGGCCTTGGCTCACAGCCACCCGGTGGCCAAGGACAAGGCCATGGCACCCAGCCACCCCGCGGCCAAGGGCAAGGCCGTGTGCTGTCGCTCACAGATCTTGGCCAACTTTCGCGTTTCCGGGGCGGTGCGGGATTTTGGGGTGATGCATTAGATACGTGTGACAGACGAACGTCGGAAATGAGGGGAGTCGATTTCAAGGTCCGAACCTCGTTTTACGGCCGATTTACCGAGGGTGCGGGGGAGCGAAAAGGAGACGAAACGTGCCCTCAAATTGGTCCGATTGTGGTAGAACTGGGCCGGGGGCCTCCTCACGGCGCATGTACTGCTTTCTGGTCGAAGAAATGGCGAAAATAATGCGGGAGGCCCTGCGCCTATTTTTCCCCCGGAAAAGTCCAAAATCCGTGAGCTATAGCAAACGCAATGTGGCCAAATTTCGCGTTTCGGGGGCGGCGTGGGATTTTGGGCTGGCGTGGTCTGGTTTGGTGGGAGTCGGTGGCGGGAGAAAACGGAATCCAATTCCGAGCTACGAAACTCGTTTTACGGCCATCTTACCGGCAGCGAACGGGTGCCCAAACGGGTGGGGCAGCTCCTCCGATTCAGGCAAAACCGGAGAAAGAATTGGAAGGTAGGTGTGGATCTCAGCTTTTGGTCCAAGAATACGAACAAACGGCGAGCACCGTGTGCTCACATTTTGGCCAAATGCTCGCCCGCGGCCAAGGCCGAGCCACGCAGGCACCCCGCGGCCAACGCCAAGGCACAGGGCCACGCTCGAGCTCCCTATCCTTGCCTCAGAAGCGCGGCCCGAGTGTGTGTTGTGTGTGCGTGAGAGTGTGCGACCTGCCTTGGTCGCAAGCATGTGCTGCATTTTGAGCAAGGCACGGAGCCAGCCCCCGGCCAAGGCCAAGGCCGAGGCACGCAGCCACCCCGTGGCCAAGGCCAAGGCACGTGTCCACCCCACGGCCAAGGCCATGGCACCCAGCCAGCCCGCGGCCAAGGCCTAGGCACGCAGCCACCCCGTGCCCAAGGCCTTGGCACACAGCCACGCGGTGGCCAAGGCCTTGGCACACAGCCACCCGGTGGCCAAGGCCAAGGCCATGGCACCCAGCCACCCCGCGGCCAAGGCCAAGGCCGTGTGCTGTAGCTCACGGATCTTGGCCAACTTTCGCATTTCCGGGGTGGTGCGGGATTTTGGGGTGATGCATTAGATACGTGCGACAGTCGAGCGTTGGAAAAGAGGGGAGTCGATTTCGAGGTCCGAACCTCGTTTTACGGCCGATTTACCGAGGGTGCGGGGGTGCGAAAAGGGGACGAAACGTGCCCTCGAATTGGTCCGATTGTGGTAGAACTGGGCCGGGGGCCTCCTCACGTCGCAAGTACTGCTTTGCGCTTGAAGAAATGGCAAAAATAATGCGGGTTGCCCAGCGCCCATTTTTCCGCTAGAAAAGGCCAAAATCCGTGAGCTATAGCACACGGATTGTGGCCAAATTTTGCGCTTCGGGGGCGGCGTGGGATTTTGGGCTGGCGTGGTCGGGTTTGGTGGGAGTCGGTGGGGGGAGAAAACGGAATCCAATTCCGAGCTCCGAAACTCGTTTTACGGCCATCTTACCGGCAGCGAACGGGTGCCCAAATGGGTGGGGCAACTCGTCCGATTCAGGCAAAACCGGAGAAAGAAATGGAAGGTAGGTGTGGATCTCAGTTATTGGTCAAAGAATACGAAGAAAGGGCGAGGACCGTGTGCTCACATTTTGGCCAAATGCTCGCCCGCGGCCAAGGCCGAGCAACGCAGCCACCCCACGGCCGACGCCAAGGCACAGGGCCACGCTCGAGCTCCCTATCCTTGCTTCGGAAGAGCGGCCCGAGTGTGTGTTATGTGTGCGTGAGAGTGTGCAACCTGCCTTGGTCGCGAGCATGTGCTGCATTTCGAGCAAGGCACGGAGCCAGCCCGCGGCCAAGGCCAAGGCCGAGGCACGCAGCCACCCCGTGGCCAAGGCCAAGGCACGCGTCCACCCCGCGGCCAAGGCCATGGCACCCAGCCAGCCCGCGGCCAAGGCCTAGGCACGCAGCCACCCCGTGGCCAAGGCCTTGGCACACAGCCACCCGCTGGCCAAGGCCAAGGCCATGGCACCCAGCCACCCCGCGGCCAAGGGCAAGGCCGTGTGCTGTCGCTCACGGATCTTGGCCCACTCTCGCTTTTCCGGGGCGGTGCGGGATTTTGGGGTAATGCATTAGATACGTGCGACAGTCGAACGTCGGAAAAGAGGAGAGTCGATTTCGAGGTCCGAACCTCGTTTTACGGCCGGTTTACCGAGGGTACGGGGGTGCGAAAAGGGGACAAAACGTGCCCTCGAATTTGTCCGATTGTGGTAGAACAGGGCCGGGGGCCTCCTCACGATGCAAGTACTGCTTTTCACTCGAAGAAATGGCAAAAATAATGCGGGTGGCCCAGCGCTCATTTTTCCGCCAGAAAAGGCCAAAATCCGTGAGCTGTAGCACACGGATTGTGGCCAAATTTCGCGTTTTGAGGGCAGGGTGGGATTTTGGGCTGGCGTCGTCGGGTTTTGTGGGTGTCGGTGGCGGGAGAAAACGGAATCCAATTCCGAGCTCCGAAACTCGTTTTACGGCCATCTTACCGGCAGCGAACGGGTGCCCAAACGGGTGGGCCAACTCGTCCGATTCAGGTAAAACCGGAGAAAGAAGTGGAAGGTAGGTGTGGATCTCAGTATTTGGTCCAAGAATAGGAAGAAACGGAGAGGACCGTGTGCTCACATTTTGGACAAATGCGCGCCCGCGGCCAAGGCCAAGCCACGCAGCCAGCCCGCGGCCAACGCCAAGGCACAGGGCCACGCTCGAGCTCCCTATCCTTGCCTCGGCAGCGCGGCCGGAGTGTGTGTTGTGTGTACGTGAGAGTGTGCGACCTGCCTTGGTCGCGAGCATGTGCTGCATTTCGATGAAGGCAAGGAGCCAGCCCGCGGCCAAGGCCAAGGCCGAGGCACGCAGCCACCCCATGGCCAAGGCCAAGGCATGCGTCCACCCCGCGGCCAAGGCCATGGCACCCAGCCAGCCCGCGGCCAAGGCCTAGGCACGCTGCCAGCCCGCGGCCAAGGCCAAGGCATGGCACGCAGCCACCCCGCAGCCAAGGCCAAGGCCGTGTGCTGCAGCTCACGGATCTTGTCCAACTTTCGCATTTCCGGGGTGGTGCGGGATTTTGGGGTGATGCATTAGATACGTGCGACAGTCGAGCGTTGGAAAACAGGGGAGTCGACTTCAAGGTCCGAACCTCGTTTTACGGCCGATTTGCCGAGGGTGCGGGGGTGCGAAAAGGGGACGAAACGTGCCCGCGAATTGGTCCGATTGTGGTGGAACTGGGCCGGGGGCCGCCTCACGGTGCAAGTACTGTTTTCCGCTCGAAGAAATGGCGAAAATAAAGCGGGAGGCCCTGCGCCCATTTTTCCCCCGGAAAAGGCCAAAATCCGTTAGCTATAGCACACGGATTGTGGCCAATTTCGCATTTCGGGGGCGGCATGGGATTTTGGGCTGGCGTCGTTGGGTTTGGTGGGAGTCGGTGGCGGGAGAAAACGGAATCGAATTCTGAGCTCCGAAACTCGTTTTACGGCCATCTTACCGGCAGCGAATGGGTGCCCAAACGGGTGGGCCCACTCATCCGATTCAGGCAAAACCGGAGAAAGAAGTGGAAGGTAGGTGTGGATCTCAGTTTTTGGTCCAAGAATACGAAGAAACGGCGAGAACCGTGTGCTCACATTTTGGCCAAATGCTCGCCCGCGGCCAAGGCCAAGCCATGCAGCCACCCCGCGGCCAACGCCAAGGCACAGGGCCACGCTCGAGCTCCCTATCCCTGCCTCGGGAGTGCGGCTGGAGTGTGTGTTGTGTGTGCGTGAGAGTGTGCGACCTGCCTGGGTCGCGAGCATATGCTGCATTTCGAGAAAGGCACATAGCCAGCCCGCGGCCAAGGCCAAGGCCGAGGCACGCAGCCACCCCGTGGCCAAGGCCTAGGCACACGTCCGCCCCGCGGCCAAGGCCATGGCACCCAGCCAGCCCACGGCCAAGGCCTAGGCACGCAGCCACCCCGTGGCCAAGGCCTTGGCACACAGCCACTCAGTGGCCAAGGCGAAGGCCATGGCACCCAGCCACCCCGCGGCCAAGGCCAAGGCCGTGTGCTGTAGCTCACGAATCTTGGCAAACTTTCGCGTTTCCGGGCCGGTGCGGGATTTTGGGGTGATGCATTAGATACGTGCGACAGTCGAGCGTTGGAAAAGAGGGGAGTCGATTTCGAGGTCCGAACCTCATTTTACGGCCGATTTACCGAGGGTGCGGGGGTGCGAAAAGGGGCCGAAACGTGCCCTCGAATTGGTCCGATTGTGGTAGAACTGGGCCGGGCGCCTCCTCACGGCGCAAGTACTGCTTTCCACTCGAAGAAATGGCAAAAATAATGCGGGAGGCCCAGCGCCCAATTTTCCGCCAGAAAAGGCCAAAATCCGTGAGCTATAGCACACGGATTGTGGCCAAATTTCGCGTTTCGGGGGCGTTGGATTCTGGTCTGGCGTGGTCGGCTTTTGTGGGAGTCGGTGGTGGGAGAAAACGGAATCCAATTCCGAGCTCCGAAACTCGTTTTACGGCCATCTTACCGGCAGCGAACTGGTGCCCAAACGGGTGGGCCAACTCGTCCGATTCAGGCAAAACCGGAGAAAAAAGTGGAAGGTAGGTGTGGATCTCAGTTTTTGGTCCAAGAATACGAAGAAACGGCGAGGACCGTGTTCTCACATTTTGGCGAAATGCTCGCCCGCGGCCAAATTCAAGCCAAAATGCCACCCCGCGGCCAACGCCAAGGCACAGGGCCACGCTCGAGCTCCCTATCCTTGGCTAGAGAGCGCGGCCGGAGTGTGTGTTGTGTGTGCGTGAGAGTGTGCGACCTGCCTTGGTCGCGAGCATGTGCTGCATTTCGAGCAAGGCACGGAGCCAGCCCGCAGCCAAGGCCAAGGCTGAGGCTCGCAGCCACCCCGTGGCCAAGGCCATGGCACGCAGCCACCCCGAGGCCAAGGCCAAGGCCATGGCCCGCAGCCACCCCGCGGCCAAGGCCAAGGCCAAGGCCGTGTGCTGTCGCTCACTGATCTTGGCCAACTTTCGCGTTTCCTGGGCGGTGCTCGATTTTGGGGTGATGCATTAGATACGTGCGACAGTCGAACGTCGGAAAAGAGGGGAGTCGATTTCGACGTCCGAACCTCGTTTTACGGACGATTTACCGAGGGTGCGGGGGTGCGAAAAGGGGACGAAACGTGCCCTCGAATTGGTCCGATTGTGGTAGAACTGGGCCGGGGGCCTCCTCATGCCGCAAGTACTGCTTTCCGCTCGAAGAAATGGAAAAAATAATGCTGGAGGCCCTGCCTCCATTTTTCCGCCAGAGAAGGCCAAAATCCGTGAACTATAGCACACGGATTGTGGCCAAATTTCGCGTTTTGGGGGCGGCGTTTGATTTTGGGCTGGCGTCGTCGGGTTTGTTGGGAGTCGTTGGCGGGAGTAAACGGAATCCAATTCCGAACTCCGAAACTCATTTTACGGCCATCTTACCGGCAGCGAGCGGGTGCCCAAACGGGTGGGCCCACTCGTCTGATTCAGGCAAAACCGGAGAAAGAAGTGGAAGGTAGGTGTGGATCTCAGTTTTTGGTCCAAGAATATGAAGAAATGGCGAGGACCGTGTGCTCACATTTTGGCAAAATGCTCGCCCACGGCCAAGGCCAAGCCATGCAGCCAGCCCGCGGCCAAGGCCTTGGCACGGAGCCACCCCGAAGCCAAGGCCAAGGCCATGGCACGCAGCCACCCCGCGGCCAAGGCCAAGGCCATGGCACGCAGCCACCCCGCGGCCAAGGCCAAGGCCGTGTACTGTAGCTCACGGATCTTGGCCAACTTTCGCGTTTCTGGGGCAGTGCGGGATTTTGGGGTGATGCATTAGATAAGTGCGACAGTCGAACGTCGGAAAAGAGGGGAATCGATTTCGAGGTCCGAACCTCGTTTTACGGCCGATTTACCAAGGGTGCGGGGGTGCGAAAAGGGGACGAAACGTGCCCTCGATTTGGTCCGATTGTGGTAGAACTGGGCCGGGGACCTCCTCACAGTGAAAGTACTGCTTTCCGCTCGAAGAAATGGCAAAAATAATGCGGGAGGCCCTGCGCCCATTTTTCCGCCAGAAAAGGCCAAAATCCGTGAGCTATAGCACACGGATTGTGGCTAAATTTCGCGTTTTGGGGGCGGGGTGGGATTTTGGGCTCGCGTCGTCGGGCTTGGTGGGATTCGGTGGCGAGAGAAAACGGAATCCAATTCCGAACCCGTGCGGCACTTAGTCGACTTCTAGCACGCTAGTCGCTAAGTAAGCCTAAAACACTTCTCAAACTAGCTAAGCAAAGAAAGCTTATTCAAAGGCTAGAGAGAAGCAAGAGCAATGTGGCCAAACTATACACTTGATTACTCACAAGAGTAATTTACAAGAGAGCTTTACAAGAGAGCTTTGAGAGCTTGTGTGTTGTGAGTTGTGTGTGCTGGAATTGTGGTGTGTTGTGTGTAAAATGGCAAGGGAGGTGGCCTATTTATAGGCTTGGATGGAGGGCTCTAGAACCACCTAGCAACTTGCCAAGTTGCCTAGAACTCTAAGGACTAGAATGCTCAATTCTAGAGAGTTCTAGGATATTTACAATTTTCTAGAAGTTGGGCTGGACTTACTAAGCGCACCCCGCATTTTTGTTGAGCGAGCCCGCGCGCGCAAACTTAGCCTCCGATTGCGGGAGATTTTGGCGGCCCGTGACAATCCTCCCCCACCTATGTTCACGGCGTCCTCGTCGCGTTCTCGTGCTTGTAGTGTTGGACATGCTCCGTGAATTGCCATAGGTCTTCATCGCGTTCCCATGTCGCTTCACTTTCGGGGAGGTTCCTCCACTTCACCAAGTACTCGTTGTACGCCGGAATGCCCCTCCTTCGAATGACTCGATCGGCGAGGATGTACTCCACATCCTTGTCGTATGCTGTGACAACCGCGGTTGGGGCACGCCTCGACTCTCCTCGGTTGGGGTCTTCCGTATCTTCATGATATGGCTTGAGCAAGCTCACGTGGAAGACCGGATGGATCTTGAGCCTTGGCGGAAGTTGGAGTTGGTACGAGACTTTGCCAACACGTCGGATTACTTGGAAAGGCCCCTCGTAACGCCTCACTAACCCCTTGTGCACTTTCCGCAAAGTCTTGAACTGTTGGGATAGGAGCTTCAACATGACTCGATCGCCTTCCTTGTACTCGACGTGGCGTTGCCTTGAGTCAGCCCATTTCTTCATTTTCTGCGCGGCCTTGTCGAGATACGCTCGCGTGATGTCCGCTTCCTCGTGCCACTCGCGGGCGAGCTTGTGAGCCGCTGGGCTTTTCCCTCCATAAGTCGAGGCTATGGCATTGGGCGTCATGGGTTGGAATCCCATGATGATCTCGAAAGGACTCTTGCCCGTAGCCTCGCTCCGTTGAAGATTGTATGAGAATTGGGCAACATCCAGCAACTTTGCCCAATCTCGCTGGTGAGCGCTTACGTAGTGCCTGAGATACATCTCGAGGAGATTGTTGATGCGCTCAGTTTGGCCATCGGTTTGCGGATGGAAGCTTGTCGAGAACTTGAGGTCGGTTCCCAACATCTTGAAGAGCTCCGTCCAAAAGCGGCCAGTGAATCTTGGGTCTCGATCGCTCACGATTCTCTTCGGAACTCCCCACAGCTTCACGATGTGCTTGATGAATAAGCGAGCAGCTTCATCCGCTTTGCAGTCAGTTGGTGCGGCGATAAATGTCGCATACTTGCTGTAGCGGTCGACCACGACCATGATACTTCCGCACCCTTCAGATTTCGGCAATGCCGAGATGAAGTCCATGGTGACACTTTCCCATGGCCTTGAGGCTATTGGCAGGGGCTCCAACAATCCTGCCGGTAGTTGGTGATCCGCCTTATCTTGTTGGCACAAAAGACAAGTTCGCACATAAGCCTCGATGTCATCTCTCATGTGCGGCCAAAAGTACGAGGCTTGAATGAGTGCGGTCGTGCGCTCTACTCCGGGGTGGCCAGCCCACTTTGAATCGTGGCACTCCTTGATGACCTCTTTCCGTAGATTTCCCCACCTTGGTACGAAAAGTCGGTCTCCTTTGGTGAGGAGGATGCCTTCCTCTTGCCAAAATCGCCTTGTCTTCCCTTCGAGAACTTTCCCCAACAAGTCTTTTGCGAGAGGGTCTTGTTGGAGGCCTTCTTTGATGCGTTCGACAAGGTCGGACTTTGGTTGGCTCATACTAAGGGTTGCCAACTCCGCTTTGCGACTTAGAGCATCCGCAACGACGTTGGCTTTGCCGGGCTTATACTCGAGCCGGTAGTCAAATTCCGCAAGGAAGTCCTGCCACCTTGCTTGCTTCGGGCTCAACTTCTTTTGCGTTTGGAAGTAGCTCGTGGCTACATTATCCGTAAGATTACAAAGTGTGAGCCAAGCAAGTAGTGTCGCCACACGCGTAGACAATGAATGACTGCGGTCATCTCCTTTTCTTGCACGGTGTAGCGGCGCTCTGTGTCGTTTAGCTTTCGGCTCTCGAACGCTATGGGGTGGCCTTCCTGCATAAGCACTCCGCCAATGGCGAAGTCGGAGGCATCCGTTTGCACCTCGAATGGCTTATTGTGGTCCGGAAGAACGAGGACGGGTTCCTCGGAAATTGCCTTCTTAAGCTCCTCGAATGCGTGCTGGCATTCCTCGGACCAATGCCATGTTCGGTTCTTCTTGAGTAGATCAGTCAAGGGTGCCGCTCTCGCTGAGTAGCCCTTGATGAAGCGGCGGTAGTAGTTCACCAGTCCGAGAAAAGAGCGAAGTTCGGGTACCTTGGTGGGAGGTTGCCACTCGAGGATGGCCTTCACCTTTGCATCTTCCATCATCAATTTCCCGTCCGCTATCTTGTGACCAAGGAACTCCACCTCTCGTTGAGCAAATGAGCATTTCTCCAGCTTGAGGTAGAGTTCATTTTCTCGTAGTACTTGGAGAACTTGCCGCAAATGTTGTGCATGTTCCTCAAGCGTGGTGCTATACACCACTATGTCATCCAAGTACACGACGACGAAGCGGTCGAGGAATGGTTGGAGTACTTTATCCATAAGGGTGCAAAATGTGGCCGGTGCATTGGTGAGACCAAACGGCATAACAAGGAATTCGAAAGATCCGTACCTGGTTACGCATGCCGTTTTTGGCTCATCACCCTTTGCGATGCGTACTTGGTAGTACCCGGACGGCAAGTCAAGTTTGGTGAAATACCGCGCTTGGCCAAGTTGGTCGAACAAGTCTGCGATCAACAGGATCGGATACTTGTTCTTGATGGTGATCTTGTTGAGCGCCTGATAGTCGATGCACATCCGGAGAGATCCATCTTTCTTCTTTTGGAAGAGCACGGGTGCACCGAATGGAGCCTTTGATGGGCGGATGTAGCCTGAATCCAGCAAATCTTTGAGTTGTCTCCGCAACTCCTCGAGCTCCGGTGGCGCCATGCGGTATGGTGCCAATGCCGGTGGCTTTGCGCCTTGCTCCAGCTCGATCTCATGATCCACCTCTCGTCTAGGTGGGAGCCTTTGTGGAAGCTTCGGAGGCATAATGTCCTTGAATTCATCGAGGACTTCTTCGATGGGTGGTGGGACTTGGCTTGATGAGCTTGAGCGAGATTCTCCCTCGTTCAGCTCCCGGATGGAGACCAAGAAGCCAGGGTCCTTCCGAAAAGCTTTCTTAAATTGCATGGCCGAAAGCGTCTTATCCGTGGCTTTGGAGCGCTCGGCGGGAACCATGCATGCATTACTCCCATCGAGGATGCTTAGGGAGTTTGTAGAGGGTAGAGGGAAGGCATGTACCTTATCAAAGAACTCCATGCCGAGGACCATCTTGAAATCGTCCATGGGCACGACGGAGAAATCAAGCTTTCCGCTCCATGTCCCGAGTGTCACGCGCACTCCTTGCGCGGTGCCTGCGATCGGTTTGGCGGGTGAGTTTACCGCCTTCATAGTGCCTCCTTCCTTAGTGATTTTGAGGCCTAGGCGCTTGGCCTCTTCTTTGGAAATGAAGTTGTGCGTTGCCCCGGTGTCGAGCATTGCACGAACGGAGTGGCCGTTGATGTGTGCACTCACGTACATGAGCCCACTCTTCGTGGCTGCTGGTGGGTGAGTCTTGAGTGCGCCAAGGCGTTGGAGAGTACCCATGTTGTGTTGGGGTTCCTCCGTCGAGGGTGTGGACTGGCCCTTGAGCTGCGCGGCTAAGGCATTAAGCGACTTCTTCTCCGGACAGTCGCGTACCCAGTGAGGACCATTGCATATGAAGCATGGGCTTCGTGGCTTGGGTGGCTGCTTTGCATCTGGTTTGCTTTGCCCGCTCTTGCCGCTTGGAGGTTTTTTCTGCCCCCAATCCTTCTTGTTTTGGCCCTTGTCCTTCCGGCCCTCTCCCCCACCTTTGCCGTGGCTAGGCCTCTTGTCCTTGGATTGGGCGGAGTAGTCGGTAAGTGATTCCACAATGGCGATGGCGTCGTCGAGAGTTTGGACGCCACGCCTATCAAGTTCCGCTTTGGCCCAATCCTTGAGGCCGTCTTGGAAGTAGAAGAGAGAGTCCTTATCGGACATATCGGTTATCTCAAGCATAAGAGTAGTAAAGTCGTTGATGTAGTCGCGGACGTTACGTGTTTGCTTGAGCCGACGTAGGTGCCCTCGTGCTTCCTTCTCCGCGTTGCTTGGGGCAAAGTGTTTGCGGAGTTCACGTTGGAACTCAGCCCAAGTGTTGATGGCGCATATGCCCTTGCCCATCTCGCCATGCTTCCGCCGCCACCATAGTTGTGCGGCGCCTCGAAGAAACGTAGGCGCGGTGCCTACCTTTGTTGCTTCGTCGCGAACACCCAAGGCGTCGAAGTATTGTTCCAGCCCGAAGAGGAAGTTGTCCACGACAGTGGCATTGCGTGTGCCATCGTAGGTGTCGGGCTTTGGCACATCGATGCGACGCGCATCATTTGTGCTTGTCGAAGCCGGGCTGGGAGTGAATGTGCGCTTGTGCCATGCCCAATCCGAGCGGACTTCATCCACCTCCGCACGGATCGCTCGTAGCTCGCTTTGTACGAAGCTACGCAAATTCAGCAGCTCCTCATGGAATGCTCGAAACTCCCCTCGGAGAGAGTCGGCTTGGTCTTGCATGAGGGCCTTGGTGGCTACTGTGAACTCACCATACTCGCCCTCAAGACCGTCCACCCTCACCTCCAAAGTATCGAGGGTGTCCTGGACAGCGGACATAGATGTTTCGAGCGTGGCGACGCGAGGCTCCAGGGCATCTACAGAAACAGCCTTGGACTTGCCGCGGGACTTAGCTTGTGCACGTCCCTCCTCGCGGCCACGAGTTGGCTCGAGAGACTCCACACCGACAACACCCTCTTGTGTAGTGCTGGGAAGGTTGGCCATTGCTTGTGAGCTAGGTTGCGTGGGTGCAAAACTCAGCTCTGATACCACTTGTCACGGGATGAGTATTTTGCGCAGCAAACCCGTGCGGCACTTAGTCGACTTCTAGCACGCTAGTCGCTAAGTAAGCCTAAAACACTTCTCAAACTAGCTAAGCAAAGAAAGCTTATTCAAAGGCTAGAGAGAAGCAAGAGCAATGTGGCCAAACTATACACTTGATTACTCACAAGAGTAATTTACAAGAGAGCTTTGAGAGCTTGTGTGTTGTGAGTTGTGTGTGCTGGAATTGTGGTGTGTTGTGTGTAAAATGGCAAGGGAGGTGGCCTATTTATAGGCTTGGATGGAGGGCTCTAGAACCACCTAGCAACTTGCCAAGTTGCCTAGAACTCTAAGGACTAGAATGCTCAATTCTAGAGAGTTCTAGGATATTTACAATTTTCTAGAAGTTGGGCTGGACTTACTAAGCGCACCCCGCATTTTTGTTGAGCGAGCCCGCGCGCGCAAACTTAGCCTCCGATTGCGGGAGATTTTGGCGGCCCATGACAGTGTGCTGCATTTCGAGCAAGGCACGCAGCCAGCCCGCGGCCAAAGCCAAGGCACGCAGCAACCCCGCGGCCAAGGCCAAGGCCATGGCACCCAGCCACCCCGCGGACAAGGCCTAGGCACGCAGCCACCCCGCGGCCAAGGCCAAGGCCATGGCACCTAGCCACCCCGCGGCCAAGGCCTAGGCACGCACCCACCCCGCAGCCAAGGCCAAGGCACGCAGCCACCCCGTGGCCAAGGCCAAGGCCAAGGCCAAGGCCAAGGCCATGGCACCCAGCCACCCCGCGGTCAAGGCCTAGGCACGCAGCCACCCCGCGGCCAAGGCCGTGTGTTGTAGCTCACGGATCTTGGCCAACTTTCGCGTTTCCTGGGCGGTGTGGGATTTTGGGGTGATGCATTAGATACGTGCGACAGTCGAACGTCGGAGAAGACGGGACTCGATTCCGAGGTCCGAACCTCATTTTACGGTCGATTTACCGAACGTGCGGGGGTGCGAAAACGGGACAAAACATGCCTGCGAATTGGTCCGGTTGTGGTAGAACTGGTGCCCAAACGGGTGAGCCAACTCGTCGGATTCAGGGAAAAGCAGAGAAAGAAGTGGAAGGTAGGTGTGGATTTCAGTTTTTGGTCCAAGAATACGAAGCAACGGCGAGGACCGTGTGCTCACATTTTGGCCAAATGCTCGCCCGCGGCCAAGGCCAAGGCCAAGGCACGCGGCCACCCCGCGGCCAAGGCCAAGGCACAGGGCCACGCTCGAGCACACTATCATTTCCCCGGGAGCGCGGCCCAAGTGTGTGTTGTGTGTGCGTGAGAGTGTGCGACGTGCCTTGGTCGCGAGCATGTGCTGCATTTCGAGCAAGGCACGCAGCCAGCCCGCGGCCAAGGCAAGGCACGCAGCCACCCCGCGGCCAAGGGCAAGGCCATGGCACCCAGCCACCCTGCGGCCAAGGCCTAGGCACGCAGCCACTCCATGGCCAAGGCCAAGGCCATGGCACCCAGCCACCCCGCGGCCAAGGCCTAGGCACGCAGCCACCCCGTGGCCAAGGCCAAGGCCATGGCACCCAGCCACGCCGCTGCCAAGGCCTAGGCACGCAGCCAGCCCGCGGCCAAGGCCGTGTAATGTAGCTCACGGATCTTGGCCAACTTTCGCATTTCTGGGGCGGTGCGGGATTTTGGGGTGATGCATTAGATACGTGTGACAGTCGAACGTCGGAGAAGACAGGAGTCGATGCCGAGGTCTGAACCTCGTTTTACGGCTGATTTACCGAACGTACGGGGGTGCAAAAAGGGGACGAAACGTGCCTGCAAATTGGTCCGGTTATGGTAGAACTGGGCCGGGGGCCTCCTCACAGTGCTAGTACTGTTTTGCGCTCGAAGAAATGGCAAAAATAATGCGGGAGGCGCTGCACCCATTTTCCGCCCGAAAAGGCCAAAATCCGTGAGCTATAGCACACGGATTGCGGCCAAATTTCGTGTTTCGGGGGCGGCATGGGATTTTTGGCTGGCATGGTCTGGTTTGGCGGGAGTCGGTGGCGGGAGAAAACGGAATCCAATTCCGAGCTCCGAAACTCGTTTAACGGCCATTTTACCGCCAGAGAACGGGTGGGCCAACTCGTCCGATTCAGGCAAAACCGGAGAAAGAAGTGGAAGGTAGGTGTGGATCTCCATTTTTGGTCCAAGAATACGCAGAAACGGCGAGGACCGTGTGCCAAATGCTCGCCCGCGGCCAAGGCCAAGGCACAGGGCCACGCTCTAGCTCCCTATCCTTGTCTCGGGAGCGCGGCCGGAGTGTGTGTTGTGTGTGCGTGAGAGTGTGCGACCTGCCTTGGTCGCGAGCATGTGCTGCATTTCGAGCAAGGTACGGAGCCAGCCCGCGGCCAAGGCCAAGGCCGAGGCACGCAGCCACCCCGTGGCCAAGGCCAAGGCACGCGTCCACCCCGCGGCCAAGGCCATGGCAGCCAGCCAGCCCGCGGCCAAGGCCATGGCACCCAGCCAGACCGCGGCCAAGGCCTAGGCACGCAGCCAGCCCGTGTCCAAGGCCTTGGCATGCAGCCACCCCGAGGCCAAGGCCAAGGCCATGGCACGCAGCCACCCCGCGGCCAAGGCCAAGGCCATGGTACGCAGCCACCCCGCGGCGAAGGCCAAGGCCGTGTGCTGTAGCTCACGGATCTTCGCCAACTTTCGCGTTTCCGGAGCGGTGCGGGATTTTGGGGTGATGCATTAGATACGTGCGACAGTCGAGCGTTGGAAAAGGGGGGAGTCGATTTCGAGGTCCGAACCTCGTTTTACGGCCGTTTTACCGAGGGTGCGGGGGTGCGAAAAGGGGACGAAACGTGCCCGCGAATTGGTCCGATTGTGGTAGAACTGGGCCGGGGGCCTCCTCACGGCGCAAGTACTGTTTTCTGCTCGAAAAAATGGAGAAAATAATGCGGGAGGCCCTGCGCCCATTTTTCCCCCGGAAAAGGC
Organism: Luvunga scandens; assembly: GCA_030449905.1. Classification (NCBI taxonomy): domain Eukaryota; kingdom Viridiplantae; phylum Streptophyta; class Magnoliopsida; order Sapindales; family Rutaceae; genus Luvunga; species Luvunga scandens. Next base: position 70,600 of record JASUUG010000555.1, read on the forward strand.
CAAAATCCGCGAGCTATAGCACACGGATTGTGGCCAAATTTCGCGTTTCGGGGGCGGCGTGGGATTTTCGGCTGGCGTCGTAGGGTTTGGTGGGAGTGGGTGGTGGGAGAAAACGGAATCCAATTCCGAGCTCCGAAACTCATTTTGCAGCCATCTTACCGACAGCGAACGGGTGCCCAAACGGGTGGGCCAACTCCTCTGATTCAGGCAAAACCGGTGAAAGAAGTGGAAGGTAGGTGTGGATCTCAGTTTTTGTTCCAAGAATACGAAGAAACGGCGAGGACCGTGTGCTCACATTTTCGCCAAATGCTCGCCCGCGGCCAAGGCCAAGCCACGCAGCCACCCCGCGGCCAACGCCAAGGCACAGGGCCAAGCTTGAGCTCCCTATCCTTGCCTCGGGAGCGCGGCCCGAGTGTGTGTTGTGTGTGCGTGAGAGTGTGCGACCTGCTTTGGTCGCGAGAATGTGCTGCATTTCGAGCAAGGCACGGAGCCAGCCCGCGGCCAAGGCCAAGGCGGAGGCACGCAGCCACCGCGTGGCCAAGGCCGAGGCACGCAGCCACCCCGTGGCCAAGGCCAAGGCACGCGTCCACCCCGCGGCCAAGGCCATGGAACCCAGCCAGCCCGCAGCCAAGGCCATGGCACCCAGCCAGCCCGCGGCAAAGGCCTTGGCACACAGCCACCCGGTGGCCAAGGCCAAGGCTACGGAACGCAGCCACCCTGAGGCCAAGGCCAAGGCCATGGCCCGTAGCCACCCCGCAGCCAAGGCCAAGGCCGTGGCTGTCGCTCACGGATCTTGGCCAACTTTCGCGTTTCCGGGGCGGTGCAGGATTTTGGGGTGATGCATTAGATACGGGCGACAGTCGAACGTCGGAAAAGAGGGGAGTCGATTTCGAGGTCCGAACCTCGTTTTACGGCCGATTTACCGAGCGTGCGGGGGTGCGAAAATGGGACGAAACGTGCCCTCGAATAGGTTCAATTGTGGTAGAACTGGGCCGGGGGCCTCCTCACGGCGCAAGTACTGCTTTCCGCTCGAAGAAATGGCAAAAATAATGCGGGAGGCCCTGCGCCCATTTTTCCGCCAGAAAAGGCCAAAATCCGTGAGCTACAGCATACGGATTGTGGCAAAATTTCGCGTTTCGGGGGCGGCGTGGGATTTTGGGCTTTCGTCATCGGGTTTGGTGGGAGTCGGTGGCGGGAGAAAACAGAATCCAATTCCAAGCTCCGAAACTCGTTTTACGGCCATCTTACCGGCAGCGAACGGGTGCCCAAACGGGTGGGCCAACTCGTCCGATTCAGGCAAAACCGGAGAAAGAAGTGGAAGGTAGGTGTGTATCTCAGTTTTTGGTCCAAGAATACGAAGAAACGGAGAGGACCGTGTGCTCACATTTTGGCCAAATGCTCGCCCGCGGCCAAGGCCAAGCCACGCAGCCACCCCGCGGCCAACGCCAAGGCACACGGCCACGCTCGAGCTTCCTATCCTTGCCTCGGGAGCGCGGTCCGAGTGTGTATTCTGTGTGCGTGAGAGTGTGCGACCTGCCTTGGTCGCGAGCATGTGCTGCATTTCGAGCAAGGCACGGAGCCAGGCCGCAGTCAAGGCCAAGGCCGAGGCACGCAGCCACCCCTTGGCCAAGGCCAAGGCACGCGTCCACCCCGTCGCCAAGGCCAGGGCACCCAGCCAGGCCGCGGCCAAGGCCATGGCACCCCGCCACCCCGAGGCCAAGGCCAAGACCATGGCACGCAGCCACCCCGCGGCCAACGCCAAGGCCGTGTGCTGTAGCTCACGGATATTGGCCAACTTTCGCGTTTCTGGGGCGGTGCGGGATTTTGGGGTGATGCATTAGATACGTGAGACAGTCGAGCATTGGAAAAGAGGGGAGTCAATTTCGAGGTCCGAACCTCGTTTTACGGCCAATTTACCGAGGGTGTGGGGGTGCGAAAAGGGGATGAAACGTGCCCGCGAATTGGTCTGATTGTGGTAGAACTGGGCCGGCGGCCTCCTCACGGCGCAAGTACTGTTTTCTGCTCGAAAAAATGGCGAAAATAATGCGGGAGGCCCTGCGCCCATTTTTCCCCCGGAAAAGGCCAAAATCCGTGAGCTATAGCACACGGATTGTGGCCAAATTTCGCGTTTCGTGGGCGGCGTGGGATTTTGGGCTGGCGTGGTCGGGTTTGGTGGGAGTCAGTGGCGGGAGAAAACGGAATCCAATTCCGGGCTCCGAAACTCGTTTTACGGCCATCTTACCAGCAGCGAACGGGTTCCCAAACGGGTGGGCCAACTCAGCCGATTCAGGCAAAACCGGAGAAAGAAGTGTAAGGTAGGTGTGGATCTCAGTTTTTGGTCCAAGAATACGAAGAAACGGCGAGGACCGTGTGCTCACATTTTGGCCAAATGCTCGCCCACGGCCAAGGCCAAGCCACGCAGCCAGCCCGCGGCCAAGGCCATGGCTCCTAGCCAGCCCGCGGCCAAGGCCATGGCACCCAGCCAGCCCGCGGCCAAGGCCTAGGCACGCAGCCACCCCGAGGCCAAGGCCAAGGCCATGGCACGCAGCCATCCCGCGGCCAAGGCCATGTCACCCAGCCAGCTCGCGGACAAGGCCTAGGCACGCACCGAGCCCGCGGCCAAGGCCTTGGCACGCCGCCACGCCGAGGCCAAGGCGAAGGCCATGGCAAGCAGGCACCCCGCGGCCAAGGCCAAGGCATGGCACGCAGCCACCCTGCGGCCAAGGCCAAGGCCGTGTGCTGTAGCTCACGGATCTTGGCCAACTTTCGCGTTTCCGGGGTGGTGCGGGATTTTGGGGTGATGCATTAGATACGTGCGACAGTCGAGCGTTGGAAAACAGGGGAGTCGATTTCGAGGTCCGAACCTCGTTTTACGGCCGATTTACCGAGGGTGCGGGGGTGTAAAAAGGAGACGAAACGTGCCCACGAATTGGTCCGATTGTGGTAGAACTGGGCCGGGGCCCTCCTCACGGCGCAAGTACTGTTTTCCGCTCGAAGAAATGGCGAAAATAATGCGGGAGGCCCTGCGCCCATTTTTCCCCCGGAAAAGGCCAAAATCCGTGAGCTATAGCACACGGATTGTGGCCAAATTTCGCGTTTCGGGGGCGGCGTGGGATTTTGGGCTGGCGTCGTCGGGTTTGGTGGGAGTCAGTGGCGGGAGAAAACGGAATCCAATTCCGAGCTCCGAAACTCGTTTTACGGCCATCTTACCGGCAGCGAACGGGTGCCCAAACGGGTGGGCCCACTCGTCCGATTCAGGCAAAACCGGAGAAAGAAGTGGAAGATAGGTGCGGATCTCAGTTTTTGGTCCAGGAATACGAAGAAACAGCGAGGACCGTGTGCTCACATTTTGGCCAAATGCTCGCCTGCGGCCAAGGCCAAGCCATGCAGCCACCCCGCGGCCAATGCCAAGGCACAGGGCCACGCTCAAGCTCCCTATCCTTGCCTCGGGAGTGCGGCCGGAGTGTGTGTTGTGTGTGCGTGAGAGTGTGCGACCTGCCTTGGTCGCGAGCATATGCTGCATTTCGAGATAGGCACGTAGCCAGCCAGCGGCCAAGGCCAAGGCCGAGGCATGCAGCCACCCCGCGGCCAAGGCCAAGCCCGTGTGCTGTCGCTCACGGATCTTGGCCAACTTTCGCGTTTCCGGGGCGGTGCAGGATTTTGGAATGATGCATTAGATACGTGCGACAGTCGAACGTCGGAAAAGAGGGGAGTCGATTTCGAGGTCCGAACCTCGTTTTACGGCCGATTTAAAGAGGGTGCGGGGGTGCGAAAAGGGGACGAAACGTGCCCTCGAATTGGTCGGATTGTGGTAGCACTGGGCCAGGGGCCTCCTCACGGCGCAAGTACTGATTTCCGCTCGAAGAAATGGAAAAAAGAATGTGGGAGGCCCTGCGCCCATTTTTTCGCCAGAAAAGGCCAAAATCCGTGAGCTATAGCACACGGATTGCGGCCAAATTTCGCGTTTCGGGGGCGGCGTGGGATTTTGGGCTGGCGTGGTCCGGTTTGGTGGGAGTCGGTGGCGGGAGAAAACGGAATCCAATTCCGAGCTCCGAAACTCGTTTTACGGCCTTATTACCGGCAGCGAACGGGTGCCCAAACGGGTGGGCCAACTCGTCCGATTCAGAAAAAATCGGAGAAAGATGTGGAAGGTAGGTGTGGATCTCAGTTTTTGGTCCAAGAATACGAAGAAATGACGAGGAACGTGTGCTCACATTTTGGCCAAATGCTCGCCCGCGGCCAAGCCCAAGCCACGCAGCGACCACGAGGCCAACGCCAAGGCACAGGGCCACGCTCGAGCTCCCTATCCTTGCCTCGGGAGCGCGGCCGGAGTGTGTGTTGTGTGTGTGTGAGAGTGTGCGACCTGCCTTGGTCGCGAGCATGTGCTGCATTTCGAGCAAGGCACGGAGCCAGCCCGCGGCCAAGGCCAAGGCCGAGGCACGCAGCCACCCCGGGGCCAAGGCACGCAGCCACCCCGGGGCCAAGGCCAAGGCACGCGTCCACCCGTGGCCAAGGACTAGGCACGCGTCCACCCCACGGCCATGGCCATGGCACCCAGCCATCCTGCGGCCAAGGCCTAGGCACGCAGCCACCCCGTGGCCAAGGCCGTGGCGCACAGCCACCCCGCGGCCAAGGCCAAGGCCGTGTGCTGTCGCTCACGGGGTGGCTGGGTGCCATGGCCTTGGCCTTGGCCTTGGCCGCGGGCTGGCTGTGGGCCAAGGCCTTGGCCGCGGGCTGGCTGGGTGCCATGGCCTTGGCCGCGGGGTGGACGCGTGGCTTAGCCTTTGCCACGGGGTGGCTGGGTGCCATGGCCTTGGCCTTGGCCGCGGGCTGGCTGGGTGCCATGGCCTTGGACGCGGGGTGGGCGCGTGCCTAGGCCTTGGCCACGGGGTGGCTGCGTGCCTCAGCCTTGGCCTTGGCCGCGGGCCGGCTACGTGCCTTTTTCGAAATGCATCATATGCTCGCGACCAAGGCAGGTAGCACACTCTCACGCACACACAACACACACTCCGGCCGCGCTCCCGAGGCAAGGTTAGGGAGCTCGAGCTTGGCCCTGCGCCTTGGCGTTGGCCGCGGGGTGGCTGCATGGCTTGGCCTTGGCCGCAGGCGAGCATTTGGCCAAAATGTGAGCACACGGTCCTCGCCGTTTCCTCATATTCTTGGACCAAAAACTGAGATCCACACCTACCTTCCACTTCTTTCTCCGGTTTTGCCTGAATCGGACGAGTGGGCCCACCCGTTTGGGCACCCGTTCGCTGCCGGTAAGATGGCCGTAAAACGAGTTTCGGAGCTCGGAATTGGATTCCGTTTTCTCCCGCCGCCGACTCCCACCAAATCCGAACACGCCATCCCAAAATCCCACGCCGCCCCCGAAACGCGAAATTTTGCCACAATCCGTGTGCTATAGCTCACGGATTTTGGCCTTTTCGGGCGGAAAAATGGGTTTAGGGCCTCCCGCATTATTTTTGCCATTTCTTCGAGCGGAAAGCAGTACTTACGCCGGGAGGAGGCCCCCGGCCCAGCTCTACCACAATCGGACCAATTTGAGGGCACCTTTCGGCCCCTTTTCGCACTCCCGCACCCTTGGTAAATCGGCCGTAAAATGAGGTTCGGACCTCGAAATCGACTCCCCTATTTTCCGACGTTTGACTGTCGCACGTATCTAATGCATCACCCCAAAATCCTGCACCGCCCCGGAAACGCGGAAGTTGGCCTTGATCCGTGAGCCACAGCACACTGCCTTGGCCTTGGCCGCGGGATGGCTGCGTGCCTAGGCCTTGGCCGCGGGTTGGCTGGGTGCCATGGCCTTGTCCTTGGCCACCGGGTGGCTGTGTGACAAGGCCTTGGCCTCGGGGTGGCTGCGTGCCTCGCCCTTGGCCTTGGCCGCGGGCTGGCTCCGTGCCTTGCTCGAATTGCAGCACATGCTCGCGACCAAGGCACGTCGCACACTCTTGCGTACACACAACACACACTTGGGCCGCGCTCCCGGGGCAAGGATAGGGAGCTCGAGGCTTGCCCTGTGCCTTGGCCTTGGCCGCGGGCGAGCATTTGGCCAAAATGTGAGCACACGGTCCTTGCCGTTGCTTCGTATTCTTGGACCAAAAATTGAGATCCACACCTACCTTCCACCTCTTTCTCCGGTTTTGCCTGAATCGTACGAGTTGGCCCACCCGTTTGGGCACACGTTCTCTGGCGGTAAAATGGCTGTAAATCGAGTTTCAGAGCTCGGAATTGGATTCCGTTTTCTCCCGCCACCGACTCCCACCAAACCCGACCACGCCAGCAAAAAATCCCACTCCGCCCCTGAAACGCGAAATTTGGCTGCAATCCGTGTGCTATAGCTCACGGATTTTGGCCATTTCGGGCGGAAAAATGGGCGCAGGGCCTCCCGCATTATTTTCGCAATTTCTTCGAGAGGAAAACAGTACTAGCACCGTGAGGAGGCCCCCGGACCAGTTCTACCACAGCCGGACCTATTCGCGGGCACGTTTCGTCCCCTTTTCGCACCCCCGCACGTTCGTTAAATCAGACGTAAAACGAGGTTCGGACCTCGGAATTGACTCCCGTCTTCTCCGACGTTCGACTGTTGCACGTATCTAATGCATCACCCCAAAATCCCGCCCCGCCCCGGAAACGCGAAAGTTGGCCAAGATCCGTGAGCTACAGCACACGGCCTTGGCCGCGGGGTGGCTGGGTGCCATGGCCTTCGCCTTGGCCACGGGGTGGCTGCGTGCCGAGGCCTTGGGCGTGGGGTGGCTTCGTGCCTAGGCCTTGTCCGCGGGGTGGCTGGGTGCCATGGCCTTGGCCGTGGCCGCGGGGTGGCTGCGTGCCTTGGCTTTGGCCGCAGGCTGGCTGCGTGCCTTGCTTGAAATGCAGCACATGCTCGCGACCAAGGCACGTCGCACACTCTCGCGCACACACAACAGAAACTTGGACCGCCCTCCCGGGGCAAGGATAGGGAGCTCGAGTGTGGCCCTGTGCCTTGGCCTTGGCCGCGGGGTCGCCGCGGGCGAGCATTTGGCCAAAACGTGAGCACACGGTCCTCGCCGTTGCTTCGTATTCTTGGACCAAAAACTGAGATCCACACCTACCTTCCACTTCTTTCTCCGGTTTTCTCTGAATCGGACGAGTTGGTCCACCCGTTCTCTGGCGGTAAAATGGCCGTTAAACTAGTTTAGGAGCTCGGAATTGGATTCCGTTTTCTCCCGCCACTGACTCCCACCAAACCCAACCACGCCAGCCAAAAATCCCACGCCGCCCCGAAAACACGAAATTTGGCTGCAATCCGTGTGCTATAGCTCACGGATTTTGGCCTTGTCGGGCAGAAAAATGGGCGCAGGGTCTCCCGCATTATTTTCGCCATTTCTTCGAGCGCAAAACAGTACTAGCACCGTGAGGAGGCCCCCGGCCCAGTTCTACCACAACCGGACCAATTCGGAGGCACGTTTCGTCCCCTTTTCGCACCCCCGCACGTTCGGTAAATCAGCCGTAAAATGAGGTTCGGACCTTGGAATCGACTCCCGTCTTCTCCGACGTTCGACTGTCGCACGTATCGAATGCATCACCCCAAAATCCCGCACCGCCCCGGAAATGCGAAAGTTGGCCAAGATCCGTGAGCTACAGCACACGGCCTTGGCCGCGGGGTGGCTGCGTGCCTAGGCCTTGGCCACGGGGTGGCTGGGTTCCATGGCCTTGCCCTTGGCCGTTGAGTGGCTGCGTGCCTAGGACTTGGCCGCGGGTGGCTGGGTGCCATGGCCTTGCCCTTGGCCGCGGGGTGGCTGCGTGCCTTGCCTTGGCCGCGGGCTGGCTGCGTGCCTTGTTCAAAATGCAGTACATGCTCGCGACCAAGGCACGTCGCACACTCTCGCGCACACACAACACACACTTGGCCTTGGCCGCGGGGTGGCCGCGTGCCTTGGGCTTGGCCTTGGCCGCGGGGTGGCCGCGTGCCTTGGGCTTGGCCTTGGCCGCGGGTGAGCATTTGGCCAAAATGTGGGCACACGGTCCTCGCCGTTGCTTCGTATTCTTGGACCAAAAACTGAGATCCACACCTACCTTCCACTGCTTTCTCTGGTTTTGCCTGAATCCGACGAGTTGGCTCACCCGTTTGGGCACCCGTTCTCTGGCGGTAAAATGGCCGTAAAACGAGTTTCGGAGCTCGGAATTGGATTCCGTTTTCTCCCGCCACCGACTCCCACCAAACCCGACCACGCCAGGCAAAAATCCCACGCCGCCCCCGAAACACGAAATTTGGCCGCAATCCGTGTGCTATAAAGCTCACGGATTTTGGCCTTTTCGGGCGGAAAAATGGGCGCAGGGCCTCCCGCATTATTTTTGCCATTTCTTCGAGCGCAAAACACTACTAGCACCGTGAGGAGGCCCCTGGCCCAGTTCTACCACAACCGGACCAATTCGCGGGCACGTTTCGTCCCCTTTTCGCACCCCCGCACGTTCGGTAAATCGGCCGCAAAACGACGTTCGGACCTCGTAATCGACTCCCGTCTTCTCCGACGTTCGACTGTCGCACGTATCTAATGCATCACCCCAAAATCCCGCACCTCCCCGGAAACGCGAAAGTTGGCCAAGATCCGTGAGCGACAGCACACGGCCTTGGCCTTGGCCGCGGGGTGGCTGCGTGCCTAGGCCTTGGCAGCGGTGTGGCTGGGTGCCATGGCCTTGGCCTTGGCCACGGGGTGGCTGCGTGCCTTGGCCTTGGCCGCGGGGTGGCTGGGTGCCATGGCCTTGGCCTTGGCCGCGGGGTGGCTGGGTGCCAAGTCCTTGGCTTTGGCCGCGGGGTGGCTGGGTGCCAAGGCCTTGGCCTTAGCCGCGCGGTGGCTGGGTGCCATGGCCTTGGCCTTGGCCTTGGCCGCGGGGTGGCTGCGTGCCTAGGCCTTGTCCGCGGGGTGGCTGGGTGCCATGGCCTCGGCCTTGGCCGCGGGGTGGCTGCGTGCCTTGGCTTTGGCGGCGGGCTGGCTGTGTGCCTTGCTCGAAATCCAGCACATGCTCGCGACCAAGGCACGTCGCACACTCTCGCGCACACACAACACAAACATGGGCCGTGCTCCCGGGCAAGGATAGGGAGATAGAGCGTGGCCCTGTGCCTTGGCCTTGGCCGCGGGGTGGCTGCGTGCCTTGGCCGCGGGGTGGCCACGTGCCTTGCCGCGGGCGAGCATTTGGCCAAAATGCGAGCACACGGTCCTCGGCGTTGCTTCGTATTCTTGGACAAAAAACTGAGATCCACACCTACCTTCCACTTCTTTCTCCGGTTTTGCCGGAATCGGACGAGTTGGCCCATCCGTTCGGGAACCCGTTTTCTGGCGGTAAAATGGCCGTTAAACGAGTTTCGGAGCTCGGAATTGAATTCTGTTTTCTCCCGCCACCGACTCCCACCAAACCCGACCACGCCAGCTAAAAATCCCACGCCGCCCCCGAAACAGGAAATTTGGCCGCAATCCGTGTGCTATAGCTCACGGATTTTGGCCTTTTTGGGCGGAAAAATGGGCGCAGGGCCTCCCGCATTATTTTCGCCATTTCTTCGAGCGCAAAACAGTACTAGCACCATGAGGAGGCCCCCGGCCCAGTTCTACCACAAGCGGACCAATTCGCGGGCACGTTTCGTCCCCTTTTCGCACCCCCGCAAGTTCGGTAAATACCACATAAAACGAGGTTCGGACCTCGGAATCGACTCCCGTCTTCTCCGACGTTCGACTGTCGCACGTATCTAATGCATCATCCCAAAATCCCGCACCGCCCCGGAAACGCGAAAGTTGGCCAAGATCCGTGAGCTACAGCACACGGCCTTGGCTGCGGGGTGGCTGCGTGCCTAGGCCTTGGCAGCGGCGTGGCTGGGTGCCATGGCCATGGCCTTGGGCGCGGGGTGGCTGCGTGCCTTGCCTTGGCCGCGGCTGGCTGCGTGCCTAGACCATGGCCGCGGGGTGGCTACGTGCCTAGGCCATGGCCGCGGGGTGGTTGCGTGCCTAGGCCATGGCCGCGGGGTGGCTGCGTGCCTAGGCCATGGCCTAGGCCATGGCCGCGGGGTGGCTGCATGCCTAGGCCTTGGCCGCGCGGTGGCTGCGTGCCTAGGCCTTGGCCGCGGGGTGGCTGCGTGCCTAGGCCATGGCCGCGGGGTGGCTGCGTGCCTAGGCCATGGCCGCGGGGTGGCTGCATGCCTAGGCCTTGGCCGCGTGGTGGCTGCGTGCCTAGGCCTTGGCCGCGGGCTGGCTGGGTGCCATGGCCTTGGCTTTGGCCGCGGGGAGGCTGCGTGCCTTGGCTTTGGCCGCGGCCTGGCTGCGTGCCTTGCTCGAAATGCAGCACATGCTCGCGACCAAGGCAGGTCGCACACTCTCGCACACACACAACACACACTTGGACCGCGCTCCCGGGGCAAGGATAGGGAGTTCGAGCGTGGCCCTGTGCCTTGGCCTTGGCCGCGGGGTGGCCGCATGCCTTGGCCTTGGCCTTGGCCGCGGGCGAGCATTTGGCCAAAATGTGAGGACACGGTCGTCACCGTTGCTTCGCATTCTTGGACCAAATACTGATATCCACACCTACCTTCAACTTCTTTCTCCGGTTTTGCCTGAATCGGACGAGTTGGCCCACCTGTTTTGGAACCCGTTCTCTGGCGGTAAAATGGCCGTAAAACGAGTTTCAGAGCTCGTAATTGGATACCGTTTTCGCCCGCCACCGACTCCCACCAAACCCGACCACGCAAGCGAAAAACCCCACGCCGCCCCCGAAACACGAAATTTGGTGGCAATCCGTGTGCTATAGCTCATGGATTTTGGCCTTTTCACGCGGAAAAATGGGCACAGGGCCTCCCACATTATTTTCGCCATTTCTTCGAGCGTAAAACAGTACTAGGACCGTGAGGAGGCCCCCGGCCCAGTTCTACCACAACCGGACCAATTCGCGGGCACTTTTCGTCCCCTTTTCGCACCCCGGCACGACGGTAAATCGGCCGTAAAACGAGGTTCGGACCTCGGAATCGACTCCCGTCTTCTCTGACATTCGACTGCCGCACGTATCTAATGCATCACCCCAAAATCCCGCACCGCCCCGGAAACGCGAAAGTTGGCCAAGATCCGCGAGCTACAGCAAACGGCCTAGGCTGCGGGGTGGCTGCGTGCCTAGGCCACGGCCGCGGGGTGGCTGCGTGCCTAGGCCACGGCCGCGGGGTGGCTGCGTGCCTAGGCCACGGCCGCGGGGTGGCTGCGTGCCTAGGCCACGGCCGCGGGGTGGCTGCGTGCCTAGGCCACGGCCGCGGGGTGGATGCGTGCCTAGGCCTTGCCCGCGGGGTGGCTGCGTGCCTAGGCCTTCGCCGCGGGGTGGCTGGGTGCCATGGCCTTGGCTTTGGCCGCGGGGTGGCTGCGTGCCTTGGCTTTGGCCGCGGGCTGGCTGCGAGCCTGCTCGAAATGCAGCACATGCTTGCGACCAAGGCACGTCGCACACTCTCGCACACACACAACAAACACTTGGACCGCGCTCACGGATTTTGGCCTTTTCGGGCGGGAAAATGGGCGCAGGGCCTCCCGCATTATTTTCAACATTTCTTCGAGAGGAAAACAGTACTAGCACCGTGAGGAGGCCCTCGGCTCAGTTCTACCACAACCGGACCAATTCGCGGGCACGTTTCGTTCCCTTTTCGCAACCCCGCACGTTCGTTAAATTACACGTAAAACGAGGTTCGGACCTCGGAATCAACTCCCGTCTTCTCCGATGTTCGACTGTCGCACATATCTAATGCATCACCCCAAAATCCTGCCCCGCCCCGGAAACGTGAAAGTTGGCCAAGTTCCGTGAGCTACAGCACACGGCCTTGGCCTAGGGGTGGCTGCGTGCCTAGCCCTTGGCCGCGGGGTGGCTGGGTGCCATGGCCTTGGCCTTGGCCGCGGGGTGGCTGAGTGCCTTGGCCTTGGCCTCGGGCTGGCTGCGTGCCACGCCCGAAATGCAGCACATTCTCGGGACCAAGGCACGTCGCACACTCTCGCGCACACACAATACACAATTCAGCCGCGCTCCCGGGGCAATGATAGAGAGCTCGAACGTGGCCCTGTGCCTTGGACTTGGCCGCGGGGTGGCAGCGTGCCTTGGCCTTGGCCTTGGTCGTGGGCGAGCATTTTGCCAAAATGTGAGCACACGGTCCTCGCCGTTGCTTCGTATTCTTGGACCAAAAACTGAGATCCACACCTACCTTCCACTTCTTTCTCCGGTTTTGCCTGAATCGGATGAGTTGGCCCACCCGTGTGGGCACCCGTACTCTGGCGGTAAAATGGCCGTAAAACGAGTTTCGGAGCTCGGAATTGGATTCTGTTTTCTCCCGCCACCGACTCCCACCAAACCCGACCACGCCGGCCAAAAATCCCACGCCGCCCCCGAAACGCGAAATTTGGCCGCAATCCGTGTGCTATAGCTCACAGATTTTGGCCTTTTCTGGCGGAAAAATGGGCGCAGGGCCTCCCGCATTATTTTCAACATTTCTTCGAGAGGAAAACAGTACTAGCACCGTGAGGAGGCCCCCGGCCCAGTTCTACCACATCCGGACCAATTCGCGGGCACGTTTCGTCCCCTTGTCGCACCCCCGCACGTTCGGTAAATCAGACGTAAAATGAGGTTCGGACCTCGGAATCGACTCCCGTCTTCTCCGACGTTCGACTGTCGCACGTATCTAATGCATCACCCCAAAATCCCGCCCCGGAAACGCGAAAGTTGGCCAAGATCCGTGAGCTACAGCACACGGCCTTGGCAGCAGGGTGGCTGCGTGCCTAGGCCTTGGCCGCGAGGTGGCTGGGTGCCATGGCCTTGGCCTTGGCCGCGGGGTGGCTGCGTGCCTTGGCCTTGGCCGCGGGCGGGCTGCATGCCATGCTCGAAATGCAGCACATGCTCGCGACCAAGGCACGTCGCACACTCTCGCGCACACACAACACAAACTTCGGCCGCGCTCCCGCGGCAAGGATAGGGAGCTCGAGCGTGGCCCTGTGCCTTGGCCTTGGCCGCGGGGTGGCCGCGGGTCTTGGCCGCGGGCGAGCATTTGGCCAAAATGTGAGCACACGGTCCTCGCCGTTGCTTCGTATTCTTCGACCAAAAACTGAGATCCACAGCTACCTTCCACTTCTTTCTCCGGTTTTGCCTGAATCGGACGAGTTGGCCCACCCGTTTGGGCACCTGTTCTCTGGCGGTAAAATGGCCGTAAAATGAGTTTCGGAGCTCGGAATTGGATTCCGTTTTCTCCCGCCACCGACTCCCACCAAACCCGACCACGCCCCCAAAAATCCCACGCCACCCCCGAAACGCGAAATTTGGCCGCACCGCCCCGGAAACGCGAAAGTTGGCCAAGATCTGTGAGCGACAGCACACGGCCTTGGCCTTGGCCGCAGGGTGGCTGCGTGCCTAGGCCTTGGCCGCGGGGTGGCTGGGTGCCATGGCCTTGGCCTTGGCCACCGGGTGGCTGTGTGCCAAGGCCTTAGCCGCGGGGTGGCTGCGTGCCTAGGCCTTGGCCGCGGGGTGGCTGCGTGCCTAGGCCTTCGCCACAGGGTGGCTGGGTGCCATGGCCTTGGCCGCGGGGTGGACGCGTGCCTAGGCCTTGGCCACGGGGTGGCTGCGTGCCTCGGCCTTGGCCTTGGCCGCGGGCTGGCTCCGTGCCTTGCTCGAATTGCAGCACATGATCGCGACCAAGGCACGTCGCACACTCTCGCGCACACACAACACACACTTGGGCCGCGCTCCCGCGGCAAGGATAGGGAGCTCGAGCGTGGCCCTGTTCCTTGGCCTTGGCCGCGGGGTGGCCGCGGGTCTTGGCCGCGGGCGAGCATTTGGCCAAAATGTGAGCACACGGTCCTCGCCGTTGCTTCGTATTCTTCGACCAAAAACTGAGATCCACAGCTACCTTCCACTTCTTTCTCCGGTTTTGCCTGAATCGGACGAGTTGGCCCACCCGTTTGGGCACCTGTTCTCTGGCGGTAAAATGGCCGTAAAATGAGTTTCGGAGCTCGGAATTGGATTCCGTTTTCTCCCGCCACCGACTCCCACCAAACCCGACCACGCCCCCAAAAATCCCACGCCACCCCCGAAACGCGAAATTTGGCCGCAATCCGTGTGCTATAGCTCACGGATTTTGGCCTTTTCGGGCGGAAAAATGGGCGCAGGGCCTCCCGCATTATTTTCGCCATTTCTTTGATCGTAAAACATTACTAGCACCGTGAGGAGGCCCCCAGCCCAGTTCTACCACAACCGGACCAATTCGCGGGCACGTTTCGTCCCCTTTTCGCACCCCCGCACGTTCGGTAAATCGGCCGTAAAAGGAGGTTCCGACCTCGGAATCGACTCCCGTCTTCTCCAACGTTTGACTGTCGTACGTATCTAATGCATCACCCCAAAATCCCGCACCACCCCGGAAACGGAAAATTTGGCCATGATCCGTGAGCTACAGCACACGGCCTTGGCCGCGGGGTGGCTGCATGCCTAGACCTTGGCAGCGGCGTAGCTGGGCGCCATGGCCTTGGCCTTGGCCACGGGGTGGCTGCGTGCCTTGGCCTTGGCCACGGGGTGGCTGCGTGCCTTGGCCTTGGCCACGGGGTGGCTGCGTGCCTTGGCCTTTGCCGCGGGGTGGCTGGGTGCCATGGCCTTGGCCTTGGCCGCGTGGTGGCTGCGTGACTAGGCCTTGGCCGCGGGGTGGCTGGGTGCCATGGCCTTGGCCGCGGGCTGGCTGCGTGCCTTGCTCGAAATGCAGCACATGCTCGCGATCAAGGCACGTCGCACACTCTCACGCAGACACAACACAAACTTGGGCCGCGCTTCCGGGGCAAGGATAGGGAGCTCGAGTGTGGCCCTGTACCTTGGCCTTGGCCGCGGGGTGGCCGCATCCGTTGGCCGCGGGTGAGCATTTGGGCAAAATGTGAGCACACGGTCCTCGCCGTTTCTTCGTATTCTTCGACCAAAAACTGAGATCCACACCTACCTTCCGCTTCTTTCTCCGGTTTTGCCTGAATCGGACGAGTTGGCCCACCCGTTTGGGCACCCGTTCGCTGCCGGTAAAATGGCCGTAAAACGAGTTTCGGAGCTCAGAATTGGATTCCGTTTTCTCCTGCCACCGACTCCCACCAAACCCGACGATGCCAGGCCAAAATCCCACGCCGCCCTCGAAACGTGAAATTTGGCCACAATCCGTGTGCTATAGCTCACGGATTTAGCCCTTTTCTGGCGGAAAAATGGGGGCAGGGCCTCCCGCATTATTTTTGCCATTTCTTCGAGCGGAAAGTAGTACTTGCACCGTGAGGAGGCCCCCGGCCCAGTTCTACCACAATCAGACCAATTCGAGGGCACGTTTCGTGCCCTTTTCGTACCCCCGCACCCTCGGTATATCGGCCGTAAAACGAGGTTCGGACCTTGAAATCGACTCCCCACTTTTCCGACGTTCGACTGTCGCACGTATCTAATGCATCACCCCAAAATCCCGCACCGCCCCGGAAACGCGAAAGTTGGCCAAGATCCGAGAGCGACAGCACACGGCCTTGGCCTTGGCCGCGGGGTGGCTGCCTGCCTAGGCCTTGGCCGCGGGCTGGCTGGGTGCCATGGCCTTGGCCGCGGGGTGGACGCGTGCCTAGGCCTTGGCCACGGGGTGGCTGCGTGCCTCGGCCTTGGCCTTGGCCTCGGGCTGGCTACGTGCCTTTCTCGAAATGCAGCATATGCTCGCGACCAAGGCAGGACGCACACTCTCACGCACACACAACACACACTCCGGCCGCGCTCCCGAGGCAAGGATAGGGAGCTCGAGCGTGGCCCTGTGCCTTGGCGTTGGCCGCGGGGTGGCTGCATGGCTTGGACTTGGCCGCGGGCGAGCATTTGGCCAAAATGTGAGCACACGGTCCTCGCCGTTTCTTCGTATTCTTCGACCAAAAACTGAGATCCACACCTACCTTCCACTTCTTTCTCCGGTTTTGCCTGAATCTGACGAGTGCACCCACCCGTTTGGGCACCCGTTCGCTGCCGGTAAGATGGCCGTAAAACGAGTTTCGGAGCTTGGAATTGGATTTCGTTTTCTCCCGCCACTGACTCCCACCAAACCCGACGACGCCAGACAAAAATCCCACGCCGCCCCCGAAACGCGAAATTTGGCCACAATCCGTGTGCTATAGCTCACGGATTTTGGCCTTTTCCGGGGGAAAAATGGGCGCAGGGCCTCCCGCATTATATTCCCAATTTCTTCGAGCGGAAAACAGTACTTGCGCTGTGAGGAGGCCCCCGGCCCAGTTCTACTACAATCGGACCAATTCGCGGGCACGTTTTGTCCCCTTTTCGCACCCCCGCACCGTCGGTAAATCGGCCGTAAAACGAGGTTCAGACCTCGAAATCGACTCCCCTCTTTTCCAACGCTCGACTGTCGCACGTATCTAATGCATCACCCCAAAATCCCGCACCGCTCCTGTAACGCGAAAGTTGGCCAAGATCCGTGAGCGACAGCACACGGCCTTGGCCGACAGCAGGTGGCACGCCTAGGCCTTGGCCTTCACTGCGGGGTGGCTGGGTGCCATGGCCTTGCCCTTGGCCACCGGGTGGGTGTGTGCCAAGGCCTTGGTCGCGGGGTGGCTGCGTGCCTAGGCCTTGGCCGCGGGCTGGCTGGGTGCCATGACCTTGGCCGCGGGGTGGTCGCGTGCCTAGGCCTTGGCCACTGGGTGGCTGCGTGCCTCGGCCTTGGCCTTGGTCGCGGGCTGGCTGCGTGCCTTTCTCAAAATGCAGCACATTCTCGTGACCAAGGCAGGTCGCACACTCTCACGCACACACAACACACACTCCGGCCGCGCTCCCGAGGCAAGGATAGGGAGCTCGAGCGTGGCCCTGTGCCTTGGCGTTGGCCGCGGGGTGGCTGCATGGCTTGGCCTTGGCCGCGGGCGAGCATTTGGCCAAAATGTGAGCACACGGTCCTCGCCATTTCTTCGTATTCTTGGACCAAAAACTGAGATCCACACCTACCTTCCACTTCTTTCTCCGGTTTTGCCTGAATCGGACGAGTTGGCCAACCCGTTTGGGCACCCGTTCGCTGCCGGTAAGATGGCTGTAAAACGAGTTTCGGAGCTCGGAATTGGATTCCGTTTTCTCCCGCCACCGAATCCCACCAAACCCGACCACGCCAGCCCAAAATCCCATGCCGCCCCCGAAACGCGAAATTTGGCCACAATCCGTGTGCTATAGCTCACGGATTTTGGCCTTTTCCGGGGGAAAAATGGGAGCAGGGCCTCCCGCATTATTTTCGCCATTTCTTCGAGCGGAAAACAGTATTTGCGCCGTGAGGAGGCCCCCGGCCCAGTTCTACAACAATCGGACCAATTCGTAGGCACGTTTCGTCCACTTTTCGTACCCCCGCACCCTCGGTAAATCGGCCGTAAAATGAGGTTCGGACCACGAAATCGACTCCCCTCTTTTCCGATGTTCGACTGTCGCACGTATCTAATGCATCACCCCAAAATCCTGCACCGCCCGGGGCCTTGGCCTTGGCGGGTGGGGTGGCAAGGCCTTGCGGGGTGCTGCGTGCCTAGGCCTTGGCCGCGGGCTGGCTGGGTGCCATGACCTTGGCAGCGGGGCTGCGTGCCTCGGACTTGGCCACAGGGTGGCTGGGTGCCATGGCCTTGGCCGCGGGGTGGACGCGTGCCTAGGCCTTGGCCACGGGGTGGCTGCGTGCCTCGGCCTTGGCCTTGGCCGCGGGCTGGCTCCGTGCCTTGCTCGAATTGCAGCACATGATCGCGACCAAGGCACGTCGCACACTCTCGCGCACACACAACACACACTTGGGCCGCGCTCCCGGGGCAAGGATAGGGAGCTCGAGCGTGGCCCTGTGCCTTGGCCTTGGCCGCGGTGTGGCCGCGTGCCTTGGGCTTGGACTTGGCCGCGGGCGAGCATTTGTCCAAAATGTGAGGACATGGTCCTCACCGTTGCTTCGTATTCTTGGACCATAAACTGAGATCCATGCCTACATTCCACTTCTTTCTCCTGTTTTGCCTGAATCGGACGAGTTGGCCCACCCGTTTGGGAACCCGTTCTCTGGCGGTAAAATGGCCGTTAAACGAGTTTCGGAGCTCGGAATTGGATTCTGTTTTCTCCCGCCACCGACTCCCACCGAACCCGACCACGCCAGCCAAAAATCACACGCCGCCCCCGAAAGATGAAATTTGGCTGCAATCCGTGTGCTATAGCTCACGGATTTTGGCCGTTTCAGGCGGAAAAATGGGCACAGGGCCTCCCGCATTATTTTCGCCATTTCTTTGATCGCAAAACAGTACTAGCACCGTGAGGAGGCCCCCGGCCCAGTTCTACCACAACCGGACCAATTCGCGGGCACGTTTCGTCCCCTTTTCGCACCCCTGAACGTTCTGTAAATCGGCCGTAAAACGAGGTTCGGACCTCGGAATCGACTCCCGTCTTCTCCGACGTTCGACTGTCGTACGTATCTAATGCGTCATTCCAAAATCCCGCACCGCCCCGGAAACGCGAAAGTTGGCCAAGATCCGTGAGCTACAGCACACGGCCTTGGCCGCGGGGTGGCTGTGTGCCTAGGCCTTGGCAGCGGGGTGGCTGGGTGCCATGGCCTTGGCCTTGTCCACGGGCTGGCTGCGTGCCTTGGCCTTGGCTACGGGGTGGATGCTTGCCATGGCCTTGGGCGCGGGGTGGCTGGGTGCCATGGCCTTGGCCTTGGCCGCGGGGTGGCTGGGTGCCTTGCTCGAAATGCAGCACAAGCTCGCGACCAAGGCACGACGCACAATCTCGCGCACACACAACACAAACTTGGGCCGCGCTCCCGGGGCAAGGATAGGGAGCTCGAGGCTTGCCCTGTGCCTTGGCCTTGGCTGCGGGCGAGCATTTGGCCAAAATGTGAGCACACGGTCCTTGCCGTTGCTTCGTATTCTTGGACCAAAAATTGAGATCCACACCTACCTTCTACCTCTTTCTCCGGTTTTGCCTGAATCGTACGAGTTGGCCCACCCTTTTGGGCACCCGTTCTCTGGCGGTAAAATGGCCGTAAAACGTGTTTCGGAGCTCGGAATTGGATTCCGTTTTCTCCCGCCACCGACTCCCACCAAACCCGACCACGCCAGCCAAAAATCCCACTCCGCCCCCGAAACGCGAAATTTGGCCGCAATCCGTGTACTATAGCTCACGGATTTTGGCCTTTTCGGGTGGAAAAATGGGCGCAGGGCCTCCCGCATTATTTTCGCCATTTCTTTGAGAGGAAAACAGTACTAGCACCGTGAGGAGGCCCCCGGACCAGTTCTACCACAACTGGACAAATTCGCGGGCACGTTTCGTCCCCTTTTCGCACTCCCGTACGATCGTTAAATCAGACGTAAAACGAGGTTCGGACCTCGGAATCGACTCCCGTCTTCTCCGACGTTCGACTGTCGCACGTATCTAATGCATCACCCCAAAATCCCGCACCGCCCCGGAAATGCGAAACTTGGCCAAGATCCGTCAGCTACAGCACACGGCCTTGGCCGCGGGGTGGCTGCGTGCCTAGGCCTTGGCCGCGGGGTGGCTGGGTACCATGGCCTTGGCCTTGGCCGTGGAGTGGCTGCGTGCCTAGGACTTGGCCGCGGGGTGGCTGGGTGCCATGGCCTTGCCCTTTGCCGCGGGGTGGCTGCGTGCCTTGCCTTGGCCGCGGGGTGGCTGCGTGCCTTTCTCGAAATGCAGCACATGCTCGCGACCAAGGCACGTCGCACACTCTCACGCACACACAACACACACTTGGGCCGCGCTCCCGGGGCAAGGATAGGGAGCTCGAGCGTGGCCCTGTGCCTTGGCCTTGGCCGCGAGCGAGCATTTGGCCAAATTGTGAGCACACGGTCCTCGGCGTTGCTTCGTATTCTTGGCCAAAAAACTGAGATCCACACCTACCTTCCACTTCTTTCTCCGGTTTTACCTGAATCGGACGAGTTGGCCCACCCGTTTGGGAACCCATTCTCTGGCGGTAAAATGGCCGTTAAACGAGTTTCGGAGCTCGGAATTGCATTCCGTTTTCTCCCGCCACCGACTCCAACCAAACCCGACCACGCCAGCTAAAAATCCCACCCCGCCCCCGAAACACGAAATTTGGCCGCAATCCGTGTGCTATAGTTAACGGATTTTGGCCTTTTCGGGCAGAAAAATGGGCGCAGGGCCTCCCGCATTATTTTCGCCATTTCTTCGAGCGCAAAACAGTACTAGCACCGTGAGGAGGCCCCCAGCCCAGTTCTACCACAAGCGGACCAATTTGCGGGGACGTTTCGTCCCCTTTTCGCACCCCCGCACGTTTCGTCCCCTTTTGGCCGTGGGGTGGCTGCGTGCCTAGGCCTTGGCCGCGGGGTGGCTAGGTGCCATTGCCTTGCCCTTGGCCGTGGGGTGGCTGCGTGCCTTGCCTTGGCCGCGGGCTGGCTGCGTGCCTAGGCCATGGCCGCGGGGTGTCTGCATGCCTAGGTCATGGCCGTGGGGTGGCTGCGTGCCTAGGCCTTGGCCGCGTGGTGGCTGCGTGCGTAGGCCTTGGCCGCGGGGTGGCTGGGTGCCATGGCCTTGGCTTTGGCTGCGGGGAGGCTGCGTGCTTTGGCTTTGGCAGCGGGCTGGCTGCGTGGCTTGCTCGAAATGCAGCACATGCTCGCGACCAAGGCACGTCGCACACTCTCGCACACACACAACACACACTTGGACCGCGCTCCCGGGGCAAGGATAGGGAGCTCGAGCGTGGTCCTGTGCCTTGGCCTTGGCCTTGGCCAAGGGGTGGCTGGGTGCCATGGCCGCGGGGTGGCTGGGTGCCATGGCCGCGGGGTGGCTGGGTGCCACGGCCTTGGCCTTGGCCAAGGGGTGGCTTCGTGCCTTGGCCTTGGCCGCAGGCTGGCTGCGTGCCTTGCTCGTAATGCAGCACATGCTCGCGACAAAGGCACGTCGCACACTCTCGCGCGCACACAACACACATTTGTCCGCGCTCCCGGGGCAAGGATAGGGAGCTCGAGCGTGGCTCTGTTCCTTGGCCTTGGCCACGGGGTGGCCGCGTGCCTTGGCCGTGGGGTGGCCGCGTGCCTTGGCCGCGGGGTGGCCGGGTGCCTTGGCCGCGGGGTGGCCGCGGGCGAGCATTTGGCCAAAATGTGAGCACACGGTCCTCGGCGTTGCATCGTATACTTGGACAAAAAACTGAGATCCACACCTACCTTCCACTTCTTTCTCCGGTTTTGCCTGAATCGGACGAGTTGGCCCACCCGTATGGGAACCCGTTCTCTGGCGGTAAAATGGCCGTTAAACGAGTTTCGGTGCTCGGAATTGCATTCCGTTTTCTCCCGCCACCGACTCCCACCAAACCCGACCTCGCCAGCTGAAAATCCCACGCCGCGCCCGAAACATGAAATTTGGCCGCAATCCGTGTGCTATAGCTCACGGATTTTGGCCTTTTCGGGCGGAAAAATGGGTGCAGGGCCTCCCGCATTATTTTCGCCATTTCTTCAAGCGCAAAACAGTACTAGCACCGTGAGGAGGCCCCCGGCCCAGTTCTACCACAACCGGACCAATTCGCGGGCACGTTTCGTCCCCTTTTCGCACCCCCGCACGTTCGGTAAATCCGCCGTAAAACGAGGTTCGGACCTCGGAATCGACTACCATCTTCTCCGACGTTCGACTGTCGCACGTATCTAATGCATCACCCCAAAATCCCGCACCGCCCCGAAACGCGAAAGTTGGCCAAGATCCGTGAGCTACAGCGCACGGCCTTGGCCGCGGGGTGGCTGCGTGCCTAGCCCTTGGCAGCGGCGTTGCTGGGTGCCATGGCCTTGGCCTTGGCCTTGGCCGTGGGGTGGCTGCGTGCCTAGGCCTTGGCCGCGGGGTTGCTGGGTGCCATGGCCTTGGCCTTGGCCGTGGGGTGGCTGCGTGCCTAGGCCTTGGCCGCGGGGTGGCTGGGTGCCATGCCCTTGCCCTTGGCCGCGGGGTGGCCGGGTGCCATGGCCTTGCCCTTGGCCGCGGGCTGGCTGCGTGCCTAGGCCATGGCCGCGGGGTGGCCGCGTGCCTAGGCCATGGCCGCGGGGTGGCCGCGTGCCTAGGCCATGGCCGCGGGGTGGCCGCGTGCCTAGGCCTTGGCCACGTGGTGGCTGCGTGCCTAGGCCTTGGCCGCGGGGTGGCTGGGTGCCATGGCCTTGGCTTTGGCCGCGGGGAGGCTGCGTGCCTTGGCTTTGGCCGCGGGCTGTCTGCGTGCCTTGCTCGAAATGCAGCACATGCTCGTGACCAAGGCACGTCGTACACTCTCACACACACACAACACACACTTGGACTGCGCTCCCGGGGCAAGGATAGGGTGCTCGAGCGTGGCCCTGTGCCTTCGCCTTGGCCGCAGGGTGGCCGCGCGCCTTGGCCTTGGCCTTGGCCGCGGGCGAGCATTTGGCCAAAATGTGAGGACACGGTCCTCGCCGTTGCTTCGCATTCTTGGACCAAATACTGAGATCCACACCTACCTTCCACTTCTTTCTCTGGTTTTTCCTGAATCGGACGAGTTGGCCCACCCGTTTTGGAACCCGTTCTCTGGCGGTAAAATGGCCGTAAAAAGAGTTTCGGAGCTCGGAATTGGATACCGTTTTCTCCCGCCACCGACTCCCACCAAACCCGACTACGCCAGCCAAAAATCCCACACCGCCCCCGAAACACGAAATTTGGCCGCAATCCGTGTGCTATAGCTCACGGATTTTGGCCTTTTCGGGCGGAAAAATGGTTGCAGGGCCTCCCGCATTATTTTCGCCATTTCTTTGAGCGTAAAACAGTTCTAGGACCGTGAGGAGGCCCCCGGCCCAGTTCTACCACAACCGGACCAATTCGCGGGCACGTTTCGTCCCCTTTTCGCACCCCTGCACGCTCGGTAAATCGGCCGTAAAACGAGGTTCGGACCTCGGAATCGACTCCCGTCTTCTCTGACATTCGACTGTCGCACGTATCTAATGCATCACCCCAAAATCCCGCACTGCCCCGAAACGCGAAAGTTGGCCAAGATCCATGAGCTACAGCACACGGCCTTGGCCGTGGGGTGGCTGCTTCCCTAGGCCTTGGCAGCGGCGTGGCTGCGTGCCATGGCCTTGGCCTTGGCCACGGGGTGGCTGCGTGCCTTGGCCTTGGCTGCGGGGTGGCTGGGTGCCATGGCCATTTTACCGCCAGAGAATGGGTGCCCAAACGGGTGGGCCAACTCGTACGTTTCAGGCAAAACCGGAGAAAGAAGTGGAAGGTATGTGTGGATCTCAGTTTTTGGTCCAAGAATACGAAGCAACGGCGAGGACCGTGTGCTCACATTTTGCAAAAATGCTAGCCCACGGCCAAGGCCAAGGCCAAGGCATGCGGCCACCCCGCGGCCAAGTCCAAGGCACAGGGCCACGCTCGAGCTCCCTATTCTTGCCCCTGGAGCGCGGCCCAATTGCGTATTGTGTGTACGCGACAGTGTGCGATGTGCCTTGGTCACGAGCATGTGCTGCATTTTGAGCATGGCACGCAGCCAGCCCGCGGCCAAGGCATGCAGCCACCCCACGGCCAAGGCTTAGGCACGCAGCCACCCCGCGGACAAGGCCGTGTGCTGTAGCTCATGGATCTTGGCCAACTTTCACGTTTCCGATGTGGGGCGGGATTTTGGGGTGATGCATTAGATACGTACGACAGTCGAACGTCGGAGAAGACGGGATTCGATTCCGAAGTCCGAACCTCGTTTTACGTCTGATTTACCGAACGTGCAGGGGTGCGAAAAGGGAACGAAACGTGCCCGTGAATTGGTCTGGTTGTGGTAGAACTGGGCCGGGGGCCTCCTCACGGTGATAGTACTGTTTTACGCTCGAAGAAATGGCAAAAATAATGCGGGAGGCCCTGCGCCCATTGTTCTGCCCGAAAAGGCCAAAATCCGTGAGCTATAGCACACGGATTGCGGCCAAATTTCGCGTTTTGGGGGCGGCGTGGGATTTTTGGCTGGCGTGGTCGGGTTTGGTGGGAGTCGGTGGCGGTAGAAAACGGAATCCAATTCCGAGTTCCGAAACTCGTTTTACGGCCATTTTACCGCCAGAGAACGGGTGCCCAAACGGGTGGGCCAACTCATCGGATTCAGGCAAAACCGGAGAAAGAAGTGGAAGGTAGGTGTGGATCTCAGTTTTTGGTCCAAGAATAAGAAGCAACGGCGAGGACTGTGTGCTCACATTTTGGCCAAATGCTCGCCCGCGGCCAAGGCCAAGCCACGCAGCCACCCCGCGGCCAAGGCCAAGGCACAGGGCAACGCTCGAGCTCCTTATCCTTGCCCCGGGAGCGCGGCCCAAGTGTGTGTTGTGTGTGCGCAAGAGTGTGCGACCTGCCCTGGTCGCGAGCATGTGCTGCATGCAAGGCTGCATTTCGAGCCAAGGCCACGCAGCCAGCCCGCCAAGGCCAAGGCCATGGCACGCAGCCACCCCGCGGCCAAGGCCATGGCACGCAGCCACCCCGTGGCCAGGGCAAGGCCACCCACGTGGCCAAGGGCAAGGCCATGGCACCCAGCCACGCCGCTGCCAAGGCCTAGGCACGCAGCCACTCCGCGGCCAAGGCCGTGTGCTGTAGCTCACGGATCTTGGCCAACTTTCGCATTTCCGGGGCAGTGCGGGATTTTGGGGTGATGCATTAGATACGTGCGACATTCGAACGTCTGAGAAGACGGGAGTCGATTCCGAGGTCCGAACTGCGTTTTACGGCCGATTTACCGAACGTGCGGGGGTGCGAAAAGGGGACGAAACGTTCCCTTGAATTGGTCCGTTTGTGGTAGAACTGGGCCGGGGGCCTCCTCACGGTGCTAGTACTGTTTTCCGCTCGAAGAAATGGCAAAAATATTGCGGGAGGCCCTGTGCCCATTTTTCCGGCCGAAAAGGCCAAAATCCGTGAGCTATATAGCACGCGGATTGCGGCCAAATTTCGCGTTTTGGGTGCGGCGTGGGATTTTTGGTTGGCGTGGTCGGGTTTGGTGGGAGTCGGTGGCGGTAGAAAACGGAATCCAATTCCGAGTTCCGAAACTCGTTTTACGGCCATTTTACCGCCAGAGAACGGGTGCCCAAACGGGTGGGCCAACTCGTCGGATTCAGGCAAAACCGGAGAAAGAAGTGGAAGGTAGGGGTGGATCTCAGTTTTTGGTCCAAGAATAAGAAGCAACGGCGAGGACCGTGTGCTCACATTTTGGCCAAATGCTCGCCCGCGGCCAAGGCCAAGGCCAAGGCACGCGGCCACCCCGCGGCCAAGGCCAACGCACAGGGCAACGCTCGAGCTCCCTATCCTTGCCCCAGGAGCGCGGCCCAAGTGTGTGTTGTGTGTGCGCGAGAGTGTGCGACCTGCCTTGGTCGCGAGCATGTGCTGCATTTCGAGCAAGGCACGCAGCCACCACGCGGCCAAGGCCAAGGCCATGGCACCCAGCCACCCCGCGGCCAAGGCCAAGGCACGCAGCCACCCCGTGGCCAAGGCCAAGGCCATGGCACCCAGCCACGCCGCCGCCAAGGCCTAGGCACGCAGCCACTCCGCGGCCAAGGCCGTGTGCTGTAGCTCACGGATCTTGGCCAACTTTCGCGTTTCCGGGGCGGTACGGGATTTTGGGGTGATCCATTAGATACGTGCGACAGTCGAACGTCCGAGAAGACGGGAGTCGATTCCGAGGTCCGAACCTCGTTTTATGGCCGAATTACCGAACGTGCGGGGGTGCGAAAAGGGGACGAAATGTGCCCGCGAATTGGTCCGGTTGTGGTAGAACTGGGCCGGGGGCCTCCTCACGGTGCTAGTACTGTTTTACGCTCGAAGAAATGGTGAAAATAATGCGGGAGGCCCTGCGCCCATTTTTCAGCCCGAAAAGTCCAAAATCCGTGAGCTATAGCACACGGACTGCCGCCAAATTTCGTGTTTCGGGGGCGGCGTGGGATTTTTGGCTGGCGTAGTCGGGTTTGGTGGGTGAAAACGGAATCCAATTCCGAGCTCCGAAACTCTTTTAACAGCCATTTTACCGCCAGAGAACGGGTTCCCAAACGAGCATGTGCTGCATGCCCCGGGTGGGCAGTCCAAGTGTGTGTTGTGTGTGTGTGAGAGTGTGCGACCTGCCTTGGTCGCGAGCTTGTGCTGCATTTCGAGCAAGGCACGCAGCCAGCCCGCGGCCAAAGCCAAGGCATGCAGCCACCCCGCGGCCAAGGCCAAGGCCATCACCCAGCCACCCCGTGGCCAAGTCCTAGGCACGAAGCCACCCCGAGGCCAAGGCCAAGGCCATGGCACCAAGCCACCCCGCGGCCAAGGCCTAGGCACGCAGCCACCCCGTGGCCAACGCCAAGGCACGCAGCCACCCTGTGGCCAAGGCCAAGGCCATGGCACCCAGCCACGCCGCGTCCAAGGCCTAGGCACGCCGCCACCCCGCGGCCAAGGCCGTGTGCTGTAGCTCACGGATCTTGGCTAACTTTCGCGTTTCTGGGTCGGTGCGGGATTTTGGGGATATGCATTAGATACGTGTGACAGTCGAACGTCGGAGAAGACGGGAGTCGATTCCGAGGACGAAACCTCATTTTACGGCCGATTTACCGAACGTGCGGGGGTACGAAAAGGGAACAAAACGTGCCCGCGAATTGGTCCGGTTGTGCTAGAACTGGGCCGGGGGCCTCCTCACGGTGCTAGTTCTGTTTTCCTCTCGAAGAAATGGCCAAAATAATGCGGGAGGCCCTGCGCTTATTTTTCCACCCGAAAAGGCCGAAATCCGTGAGCAATGGCACACGGATTGCGGCCAAATTTCGTGTTTCCGGGGCGGCGTGGAATTTTGGGCTGGCGTGGTCGGGTTTGGTGGGAGTCGGTGGCGGGAGAAAACGGAATCCAATTCCGAGCTCCGAAACTTGTTTTACGGCCATTTTACCGCCAGAGAATGGGTGCCCAAACGGGTGGGCCAATTCGTCGGATTCAGACAAAACCGGAGAAAGAAGTGGAAGGTAGGTGTGGATCTCAGTTTTTGGTTCAAGAATACGAAGCAACGGCGAGGACCGTGTGCTCACATTTTGGCCAAATGCTTGCCCAAGGCCAAGGCACGCGGCCACCCCGCGGCCAAGGCCAAGGCACAGGGCCACGCTCGAGCTCCCTATCCTTGCCCCGGGAGCGTGGCCCAAGTGTGTATTGTGTGTGCGCGAGAGTGTGCGACGTGCCTTGGTCGCAAGCATGTGCTACATTTCGAGCATGGCACGCAGCCAGCCCGCGGCCAAGGCCAAGGCCATGGCACCCAGCCACCCCGCGGCTAAGGCCTAGGCACGCAGCCACCCCACGGCCAAGGCCGTGTGCTGTAGCTCACGGATCTTGGCCAACTTTCGCGTTTCCGGGGCGTGGCGGGATTTTGGGGTGATGCATTAGATACGTGCGACAGTCGAACGTCGGAGAAGACGGGAGTCGATTCGGTGGTCCGAACCTCGTTTTACGTCTGATTTACCGAACGTGCGGGGGTGCGACAAGGGGATGAAACGTGCCCGCGAATTGGTCCGGTTGTGGTAGAACTGGGCCGGGGGCCTGCTCACGGTGCTAGTACTGTTTTCCTCTAGAAGAAATGGCAAAAATAATGCGGGAGGCCCTGCGCCCATTTTTCCGCCCGAAAAGGCCAAAATCCGTGAGCTATAGCGCACGGATTGCGGCCAAATTTCGCGTTTCGGGGGCGGCGTGGGATTTTTGGCGGGCGTGGTCGGGTTTGGTGGGAGTCGGTGTGGCGGGAGAAAACGGAATCCAATTCCGAGCTCCGAAACTCGTTTTACGGCCATTTTACCGCCAGAGAACGGGTTCCCAAACGGGTGGGCCAACTCGTCCGATTCAGGCAAAACCGGAGAAAGAAGTGGAAGGTAGGTGTGGATCTCGGTTTTTGGTCCAAGTATACGAACCAACGGCGAGGACCGTGTGCTCACATTTTGGCAAAATGCTCGCCCGCGGCCAAGGCACGCGGCCACCCCGCGGCCAAGGCCAAGGCACAGGGCCACGCTCGAGCTCCCTATCCTTGGCCCAGGAGCGCGGCCGAAGTGTGTATTGTGTGTGCGCGAGAGTGTGCGACGTGCCTTCGTCCCGAGAATGTGCTGCATTTCGAGCATGGCACGCAGCCAGCCCGTGGCCAAGGCCAAGGCACGCAGCCACCCCGCGGCCAAGGCCAAGGCCATGGCACCCAGCCACCCCGCGGCCAAAGCCGAGGCACGTAGCCACCCCTAGGCCAAGGCCGTGTGCTGTAGCTCACGGATCTTGGCCAACTTTCGCGTTTCCGGGGCGGGGCAGGATTTTGGGGTGATGCATTAGATATGTGGGACAGTCGAACGTCGGAGAAGATGGGAGTCGATTCCGAGGTCCGAACCTCGTTTTACCTCTAATTTAACGAACGTGCGGGGTTGCGAAAAGGGAACGAAACGTGCCCGCGAATTGGTCCGGTTGGGGTAGAACTGAGCCGGGGGCCTCCCCACGGTGCTAGTATTGTTTTCCTCTCGAAGAAATGGCGAAAATAATGCGGGACGCCCTGCGCCCATTTTTCCGCCCGAAAAGGCCAAAATCCTTGAGCGCGGTCCAAGTGTGTGTTGTGTGTGTACGAGAGTGTGCGACGTGCCTTGGCCATGGCCGCGGGGTGGCTGCGTGCCTAGGCCATGGCCGCGGGGTGGCTGCATGCCTAGGCCAACGGCGAGGACCGTGTGCTCACATTTTGGCAAAATGCTCACCCGCGGCCAAGGCCAAGGCCAAGGCACGCGGCCACCCCGCGGCCAAGGCCAAGGCAGAGGGCCACGCTCGAGCTCCCTATCCATGCCCCAGGAGCGCGGTCCAAGTGTGTCTTGTGTGTGTGTGAGAGTGTGCAACATGCCTTGGTCGCGAGCATGTGCTGCATTTTGAGCAAGCCATGCAGCCAGCCCGCGGCCAAAGCCAAGGCACGCAGCCACCCCGCGGCCAAAGCCAAGGCCATGGCACCCAGCCACCCCGGGGCCATGGCCTAGGCACGCAGCCACACCGCGGCCAAGGCCTAGGCACGCAGCCACCCCGCGGCAATGGCCTAGGCACGCAGCCACCCGCGGCCAAGGCCGTGTGCTGTAGCTCACGGATCTTGGCCAACTTTCGCATTTTTCCGCCCGAAAAGGCCAAAATCCGTGAGCTATAGCACACGGATTGCGGCCAAATTTCGCGTTTCGGGGGCGGAGTGGGATTTTTGGCTGGCGTGGTCGGGTTTGGTGGGAGTCGGTGGCGGGAGAAAACGGAATCCAATTCCGAGCTCCGAAACTCGTTTTACGGCCATTTTACCGCCAGAGAACGGGTGCCCGAACGGGTGGGCCAACTCGTCCGATTCAGGAAAAACCGGAGAAAGAAGTGGAATGTAGGTGTGGATCTCAGTTTTTGGTCCAAGAATACGAAGCAACGGTGAGGACCGTGTGCTCACATTTTGGCCAAATGCTCGCCCGCGGCCAAGGCACGCGGCCACCCCGTGGCGAAGGCCAAGGCACCCAGCCACCCCGCGGCCAAGGCCGTGTGCTGTAGCTCACGGATCTTGGCCAACTTTCGCGTTTCCGGGGCGGTGCGTGATTTTGGAGTGATGCATTAGATACGTGCGACAGTCGAACGTCAGAGAAGACAGGAGTCGATTCCGAGGTCCGAATCTCATTTTACGGCCGATTTACCGAACGTGCGGGGGTGCGAAAAGGGGACAAAAAGTGCCCGCGAATTGGTCCGGTTGTGGTAGAACTGGGCCGGCGGCCTCCTCACGGTGCTAGTACAGTTTTGCGATCGAAGAAATGGCGAAAATAATGCGGGAGGCCCTGCACCCATTTTTCCGCCGGAAAAGGCCAAAATCCGTGAGCTATAGCACACGGATTGGGGCCAAATTTCGTGTTTCGGGGGAGGCGTGGGATTTTTGGCGGGCGTGGTCAGGTTTGGTGGGAGTCGGTGGTGGGAGAAAACGGAATCCAATTCCGAGCCCCGAAACTCGTTTTACGGCCATTTTACCCCCAGAGAACGGGTTCCCAAATGGGTGGGCCAACTCGTCGGATTCAGGCAAAACCAGAGAAAGAAGTGGAAGGTAGGAGTGGATCTCAGTTTTTGGTCCAAGAATGCGAAGCAACGGCGAGGACCGTGTCCTCACATTTTGGCCAAAATGCTCGCCCGCGGCCAAGGCTAAGGCCAAGGCACGCGGCCACCCCGCGGCCAAGGCCAAGGCACAGGGCCATGGCAACCAGCCTAGGCACGTAGCCACCCGGCGGCCAAGGCCAAGGCCATGGCAACCACCCACCCCGCGGCCAAGGCCTAGGCACGCAGCCACCCCGTGGCCAAGGCCAAGGCCATGGCACCCAGCCACCCCGCGGCCAACGCCTATGCATGCAGC